>CM038214.1:65427865-66027865 GCA_021442155.1 Cymbidium sinense | reverse complement strand
ATCTCATGTGATGCCCTTTACCCAAGGGTAGAATAATCATTTGGCATTGGATTTGATTTGGGTAGATTTGAAATGAGCCAAAATTGTTAGCCTACATTTCAAGTCAATTGGAGTTGATTTGGTTAGGTTTGGCTCCATTTGACTCATTTAGGTCAAATTGAGTTTGGTTTGGTCAAGTTGACCAATTGGTCAAATCTGATCAAACCAAGGGTTGGGTCAAGTTCATATGATCATTCAAATGTTTTTCTTCAATTGGTTTGGTTTAGTTTGGCTTAGATTTAATTTTGGCTCATTTTTTAGTCAAATGGGTTAAGTTGACCAATTTGACCAATTTGGCCAAATTAGCTTGGGTTGGGTATTAGGTTTAGTTTACCAATTGAAGATAAATGTAGGCTTTGGTTTCAATTAATTTGAATTTGGTTTTGATTTAGGCCAAGTTAAACCTTTAAATCAATTTGGGCTTTGTAGGCCAATTGGGTTCAATTGGGTCAAATCATAGCTTTGATCAAGTTCAACAATCAATTTGGAATGAACTTGAGCCATTGGTCACAATCAATTTGGTTTATATTTTGATTTGACCCAATTTATTCTTTTAAGTCAATTTGGGTCAACTTGAGTCAAGACGGCCAAGTGAGTTTGGTTTGAGTCAATCAAAAGTCAAGTCATATTCAAATATTGATTTTGATTTGGTATGAATCGTTGGTCTCAAGGGATTTGGCTTAGGTTGCAATTTGGCTAGTTTGGGTTCATATGGGTTAAGGGTTTGAATTGGTCAATGTTGACCTCACTTTTGGAGTGAGCTCTCAACTTCTCCATCTTAGACATAGGACTCCTCTTGACACTAAGATTTCTTTAGTCTTGAGACACTTCTAGTGATTAGGTGAATACTTAACCTAATCCTTGAGACTTAGAAGGGTTTATCATAGAATTAGGCTATGCATTACGGATTTAAGGCAATAACTTACCCTATAGCTCAAATCTAGCCCATGTACACTCCTTCAAACCAATCCAAATCAAATCTCAAATCAATCCCAACTCAATTGATTTTCACAAATCTCAAATCAATCCAAACTCAATTGAATGATTCAAATCCAAAATCAATTCCAAATCCAACTCCAATTCTAGATGATTGAAACTCATGATCAATTCCAAATCCAAAACCTTCCTAAGCCTTAAAAATCACATCCATAAGCTTAGCCAAATCCTTCAAATCAACCCAAAACCAAGTGTTTTCTTTATAAATCACTTATTCAATCACATGTATTCAAAACTATAAATGAAATTGGCATTCAAATCATCCAAATCAAAAGAATATAAATCAAACCAAATCAAAACCTCCTTTTCAAACTTTTTGACCTACCTTAGCCAAATTCATAATCAAATCACTCATAATTCTCATGATTCTCTCATGGATCATTTATATTCTCATTTATGTTCATAAATATAAATGAAATATAAATTCAAATGGCCAAAATCAAATCAATATAAATTCAAAACTCAAATCCAAACCTAATTCATATCCTTTAAGCCAATTTCATGGATTTAGACAAATCATTCTCAAATCAATCCAACCCCTTGGAATTTCTCTTCAAACAATCACTCCTTCAATCACATGCCCAAAATAAACATAAACTACAATCACCAAGCCAAAATCAAACTAACCCAAGTTAAACCCATGTTCATCCTTTTAACTTAAAATTGTCAAATGAACCAAAACCCATTTGACTCCAAACCACTTGCAATTGGATTTATATTTCCATAATAAGTCCATATGTGAGTTCAACCAAACTTGAATCAATACATGATCAAGATAAATCACCCTTTTAGGTCCACTTGACCCAAAGTAGCCTAAAGACCCTTTTTGAACCAAGTTCTAATGCAACCCGATTTGGGTTGAACCAAGGCCACCCAAGTCTCACATTGTGATCAACAATCATCCTAGAATGATCAATCACTCAAATAGGGTCAAACCAAGTCAAACCAAGCTTTTAACCAAGTCAACACTTAGCCTAAATGAGACCTAAACAAGCCAAAATTTACTGTCAGCCAAATTAATTGAAAATATTGATCTAAACCAATCCATAATCAATTATTAAACATGACCAAGCCCTCACTTGAGCTAAACCAAACCCAATTAGCCCTCTTAGCCCAACTTAACCCAAATTGACCTAAAAAAAATCAAAATGGGTCCAATCTTGATCTAAGCCAAATCGATTGCAACCAATGGGTCAAATTCATTCCAAATTGATTGTTCAACTTGACCAAAGCTTCAATTGACAAAAAAACCCAACCTAGCCCAATTGTCCATGAACCCAACTTAACCCAAAAGATCAAATCAACTTGAAATCAAACCAAATCTGAATTGATTGAAACTAAAGCTTACAATAAATTTCAAATGATCAACTAAGCCTAAACCAACCATGACCTAACCCAATTGGATTAAATGGGTCAAATTAGTCAACTTGACCCATTTGACCCAAATGAACCTAAATGAACCAAAACCAAACCAATGATACCCATATGCTCCAAATGATCATTTGAACTTGACCTAATGTATGGTTTGACCTAATTTGACTAATTGGTCAACCTAACCCAATTTGACCCAACTTGACCCAAATGGGTCAAATTGAGCCAAATAAAATCAAATGAACTCCAAATCACTTGAAATTTGGCCCAACCCATTTTTAAATCTTTTAAAATTTGCCCAAATCAAACTCATAGCCAAATGACCACTTTTCCCTTGGGTCAAAGGGTATCCCATGACCAAATTCACTTGGAATTTGGCCATTCCTTTCCCAAGGCCACTTGACACCCATCTATTTGTCCACATGGGCACCAAGGAGGGTGGTGAACATTACCCAATGAGTTTGGGTTGGCCATAACCAAAGGGGAGGTCAAACTGACCTCCCTAATTACCTTTGGACACTTGGCTCTCTAAATCCACTCACCAATCACATGGGTAGCCACTCTCCCTCACTCCTCAACCTAAAATGACCCATGTGACATGTTTTCCAGCTAAAATCGATTAGCCAATCCAAGCCATTGAGCTAATATGGCAAATATGCCATCCACCATCCAATCCAAGGAGGGGGAGATATACCGCCCTCATTCTCACTCAAACAGAGAGATTCATTCCTCATAGCTCGAGAAGTCTAATCGAAGCCACCTCGAGCTTTTCCAAGCCATTTTCAAGCTTTCTTTCTTCATGTTTCTCAATTTTTCTTAAAACCAGAATATAGGAGATCAATCTTGAGCTCAACTCACTCAATCATCAACCAAAGTGCAATTAACCTTGCACACACCATCTGGGACCAAAGTGAGTTGAAATGAATCAAATCCCCAGCTTCCCGGTGATAGGAGCTAGGAGTTTGATAGAAGCTGATCACCTAAGTTCCATGGATTGGTCTTCCGATCTAACTACATTGAATCAAAGCTCATGTGGCTCAACATAACTTCATTTTATCCAATGAAGCTTCCTCAATCATTGGAACTGCCGGTTACAAGCTTGAGGCATTCTATTGAAATAAACCTTTTAGAATGTGATCTCCACTATTAGATGTGTTGCTTGTGCTTCCCCAAAGGTATGGGATAAATTTGAGCTCCATTCGAGCTTGGGTGAGCTCAGATCTAGCGACGACATCCATCTCTCATCGTTTGAGAGGAGATGGATCACGGATCATCCATTTCATGTGATCGGATGGATGGTCCTCATCAAATCATGGTTTAGATCTCTTTGATATCCTAAACTGTAGGATTAATCTCGGTCATCCGATCTTAGATCAGACATCCTACAGAGAAAGCGCATTCACCGCCAACTGACTCAACCGACAAATGTGATAACTTAAATAACTAATTCCATCACGTCACATGGAAAGCGCGCCGCATCAGCCCACATGGCCTGATGGGATTAGGAGTTTAATTAGGCTTAATTAATCTAATTATAATGGTGAAACTTCCAAAATTCACAACTAATTGTAGAAAAATCCAAAATATATAAATAAATACTCATTTTAGAGGTCATTCAAAGGGGAATAATAAAAAATTAAAATCAATTAATTTTGAATAGTGATTTTTACTCAATTTGGGTGTTATTGGAAATGTAATTAAAGCTAATTACTCTCTAATTACTCTAGCAATTAATTTCAAAATTTTTTAGTTTGATTAGTGGGATGACCTCTAACTCCCATAATTTCTTCGAATTTATTGCTTGATTAATTAGAGGAATTGATTGTTTCATTCTTAATCCCTCTCTTAATTAATTAAATGATCAATTAGCATGTTAAATAGTAATGAATCCATTAATTAAGTTTGCTGATCATTATGAAATAGTGAATGGACATAGGAAATGAGATTAGGACCTCTTTTCCAATCTTTTCACCTAAGTTTATTTTATTTGGATAAAACTTAATCAATTTACAACTAATTAATGGCTTAATCACTTCATTAAATAGTTTAATTAATCAAACTCAAAACCAAATCATTCCAGAACTCAATCATTCAATTCTTGGGTAGATTCTTAAGTGTTCAATAACCTAAGAGAATTCCAAAGGAAATTATAATCAAACTACATGTGTAGGAGGGTTATAAAAGTACTTAATCAAACCCTTTAGCTTAATTAACCAATAATTGTGAGCCAATTGTACTAGGCCCCTTCATTTCCTAGGTGCATTCCTGATTTAATTTCCATGTGGTTGCATATCATATGTTGGCCCATAATTACTTGGATAACTATCTTAAAGTGGTATAGGTAAGGGATAATTAATAGATTTAATTCATACCTTAACATAATCAAAACATAAAATCAACTTAATATTTATAAATTAAGACAAACTAATTCGCACATGGGGGAATGGGTTAGGACTAGAAAACCCTTCTCATATTTCCCAAGTCAAATCAATTTCAAAGATAAATATCTCCTTAAAGAATTTTGATTAATTTTAAATGATCTAATTTTATGTGATTGTCCTTAGGAAAAAATTAGGATGAATGAAGTCATGTGCATTCATTCCTCTATTTCTTTCCAATCATGCTAAATATCATTTTCCATATGAAATCATGCATTCATTTCTTTTTAAAAAAATTAATTATGTAAAATGTTTCCTTTTTTGTCAAATTGCATGTGCTAGCTAAAATTAAGAATATGAGTGGCTATTATCACTATTAAACGAAAAATTATTTTTTAAAAACTTATAAATCAAAGATTATAAATGAAGTGATGCTAGTTATAAATATTTATATGCTTGCATGTGATGATAGCATAAGATGTGTATTATAAAGTTCTCTTTCCTTCTCTTAACATGGATTCACAAAGGATTTGTAAGTGTATAGTTAATTTGAAAAGAACACAACACTTTCTTAGATCTATTTCTATGCATCTCTATATTAAGACTTAGAAAGGACCTTCATATTACACATGTAAATCATACAACCAAATCAAACATAATCTATTGCATGATTCTTTATCCATTTGGTTCTTTATGTACATCTATATGTATCTAAGAAAAGTGGTATATCAATCTAGATATCCCGAGGCTAGGAGGCTTTAAGTATCCCTAAGTAGGTCTTGTACCTTATGCTCCTAGTGTAGAAAACAATAGCATCATACTCACTTATAACTTTTATACATACGGATGTGCATTTAGCTAATGGATGAAAAATCCCTCTTTTCTACATAACAAAGACATGCATTAATGATCCAATTAACAAATGGAATTTTCAAAATTTCAAATCAAAACTCTTTGCATTCATCATCAAAGTGTGCTAAGACTTGCATTGCATGTATAGGTATGCTTAGGACTATTCATATGCATGGTCTACATGGTGGAAGGAAATGAGTGGGTGTATGTTATGTGATAGTAATCCACCCTAACTAATCCTAAGATGCCTTTCTTATTGAATAGGGCTACTTAGAGTGAATCTAAACTTAGGGTTAACTAAAACACATAATAAACCATTCATTAAAGTAAATTCATTAATCAATTTATCTTAGAAATTACTTAAGGTAAGGATAAAAGAGATACTCTCCCTCTTTTTTGTCACTTTATAACACTTAGTTTCAATGTGTAGGTTACATAAAATAAGATAAAACATTAAGTAAAATTCCTAGAATCTACTAAGCTACCTAAAGAGAAATCAACCTTTTATAAATTAAACCTCTCACACTTAGCAAATCATAACTTTATAGCCTAGTTAGGACATACCACACAAGCTCTAACACATGCACATTAGACTAAGTCTCTATTTCTAGCTTTAGGTTAGGGCAGTGCATGATTTGATGAATGTTTAGTTTTATGATATTTTATTTTAGACTGGATGTTAGGGTGTATGTGCATAGTCTGGATGTTAGGCTTATTTTAGCCTAATCATGCTTTTGTAGGGGGTTATGCTTAAGGGGCACTGTAATAAGAATATAAATGCTTTTTTGCTATGCAGGTTACTTATAACCCTAAGCATAACCCAAATTAGGATATGTGGGCTTGGTTATCCATGTGTGGGTTGTATGGTGTTTAGCTATGTTTATTTTGACAGGTTTAACTAGATTTTCTTTCCTTCCTTTTAATGTAATTTTGCATTAGGATTAGGATAAGTGTTATGGGGACTAAGGAGAACATTGGTCATATGACCATATTTTATATACCATGTGAGGCCTTGGAGCAAACTACATCCCAAGTCAAACCAAAAGAAATAAAGAAATGGAGCAAACCATGATGAACGAATGAAGGACTAGGAGTGAAGAATGGAGTATGAAGAATGAAGACCCCCATAACACTTGTCACTTCATAATTGTAATTTATTCTTTCATTATACTAGGATGTATAAGGGTAGAGCTCGGCTACCCACATTTCTTTTTGAGTTATATGGTGGAACCTGACCACATCGGCCTCTTATTCTTTTGCATTACTTTTATAAATTGATTGATGTTATGTTTATGATTGTACAATTAGGATGGCATGATTTTCCTAGTTTTTTAATTGTTTGATGAGTGTTGAATGGCCTGGATGTGATTAGGCTCTTAGAAAAAAATAAATTTTCTATCCAATTAATTAATTCAAAATTAAACTAAACAATTCATAACCTCACCTAAAGCCTAATACATAAATCAGATAATAAAGATTTAGTAACCCCTTTAGCTAGATGTTGTATGTCTCATATCATGCATAAATCATATTGTCTCACTCTTGCCAATGGAGGGCTTCCACCTTTGCCAGATAAAATGGATTGACCTTTGATAATCATGGTAGAAACACACCTCCTTCTTTATGATTTTGGCCCATAGCTAATTTTCTCATGCATTAGGCATATAAAATCCCATAGCCTATGTCAAATAAAAATGTCCAAAAATCAAATTAAAACTTGAAAAAATTTACATTAGATTTAGGTCATTATTCATGCCCTTCATGATCTAGTCTCTTAAGGAGTAAGTTTAAGGACTTAGTTTCTCTTCTAAATAAATAATAGTCTAATGCATAGGAGGAGTTAGTTGGCAGCCACCCAGGCAGTTTTAAGTCCAATAATGGGGTGATTTATCCTCTTTTGTGGAGGTAAATCATACGCCCATTTTGTTGCTTAGATTTAGGTCATGCTTTTGGCTTATATTGAAGCTCCCTAGATTTAGGATCTGGGGTTACTATTTATCTTAAGAGCTACAAGAATAAATCCTCACCTCTTAGGCATTTCTATAATCTTGTATTGTGGAATTGTAAGTCCTAGATTTCTAATAAAAATTCAACTCAAACATATAATTCTCCTCAATTTCAAAAATATATAGCCCAACCATAAGATAGTTTGGGATGCTCACTAGGTTTCTTAGTATCATGAGCATCCCCTACACTTCTCTCTTTGGTTTCAATAATAACTCTCTCATTTTTAGTCAATCCCTTGATTATATAAAAATAATCAATTGATTGATAGTCATATCTTTGAAATCTTTGGAGACAATGATCGTTTACCTTAATCGAGAGTATTCCTAAAGAACCTCATTCCTTAGAATGTAATTAACTATGAGGGCTTGCCTTTATTAAAATAAACCCTACTTTACTTTTCCATTTAAAGTAGGGGAAAGATCTCTGGTACATTTGAAGACCCATTGGCCTTAGGAGTCCTTATTAAATGATTAGGTCCATTATAGGATGGTTACTTCTATCTCTTGAGATAGTACATCATTCCTCAATGTTGTACCCGATCACCTTAATAAGTACCCCTTGAGATCTATGTGGTGTCCCCTATCTACAAAAAATAAACATCACAGATTTTTCTGGCAACTCTGTTGGGGAATGTTCCTCTCTCCATCTTTGATAAATGATAGTTGTCTCCAAGTATCGATAGTGGATTTGTATTTCATATGAGTCTGAGACTATCCTTCTTTTCTGTTGGCACCTAGTTGATTTTATTCTTAAGCTAAGCTAGCCAACATCCCTTAAGTTTAAGGACCTCATTCCATGTAGGTCTTAAAACCCCTGTTGGGTCTCCAAATAGGTGAAAATAAAATTTAATCAAAAGAGATGGCTAAAGACCTTTTCGAATCTTCTTACCATCTCTATGGTAAGGTAAGGTTCATTCCGCAAATGAGAAAAAAAATCCTTTAAAAAATATTGCTTTTTAAAAGCACTTTCCCAAAGTTCACATAATAAAATACTTGCACAAACATTTTCACAAAATATATAACTCAACCCCATCTAATAATCCTCAGGATTGTTACATGTAGGTTCTTTTCAAAACCAAAATAAAATCATCTTTCAAAAAGCACATATTTGAAAATGAACATCTTCATTCAACATACCCAAATTTATTGAATGAAGGTTTCATTTCCAAAAAAAATCATTTCTTAAAATTGAAAATCCACTGAATATATCTCACATATGTTGAAGTTGGAGTTTCTTCCTTTTCAAAAGCACATATTTGAAAGTGAGAATCCTCATTCAATATACCCAAATTTATTGAATGAATATCTTATTTCCAAAAAAATCCATATCATAAAATTAAAACTCCACCCAATATGCCATATATATTTGAGTTGGAGTTTCTTTCCTTTTTTTCAAAAAGCACAAATTTGAAAATAAGCATTTTCATTCAATATATCCAAATTTGTTGAATGGAGGTTTCATTTTCAAATAAAATCACACCATTTTAAACTCCACTCAACACATTCCACTTGTGTTATGTTGGAGTTTTCTTCTTTTCAAAAAAGCAATAATCACACGCAAAAATTTTATCTTTGAAAAATAAAATATGATTGACTTCCAATTTACATACCCAAATTTGTTAAATGAAAATCTCTTTTGCAAAAATCATGAAAATAAAACTACATTGGAATTCCATTTGAAATATCCAAATTTGTCAAATGAGAGTTCCATTTTTCAGAAAGAAAATTGAAAATGAATTGGATTCTATTTAACACACCATATTTGTTAAACAGAAATCCCCCCCATTCAAAAATAGCATAAATTAAAACAAAAATAAAGCACATTTGGGCTTTATTTATCATACACAAATGTGTTAGGTAAAGATTCCATCTTCAAAACCAAAACAAAAATCAAACACATTTGAGCTTTATTTACCATACACAAATTTGCTAAGTAAAGATCCCATTTTCAAAACCAAAACAAAAATCAAACACATTTGGGCTTTATTTAGCATACACAAATTTGCTAAGTAAAGATCCCATTTTTAAAAATAAAAAAAAATAAAACACATTTGTGCTTTATTTAGCATACACAAATTTGTTAAGTAAAGATCCCATTTTCAAAATCAAAATAAAAATTAAATATTTTTGGGTTTTATTTAGCATACACAAATTTGCTAAGTAAAGATTCCATTTCTAAATGCACACATGATATACATCATGGGCAAATAAGAAAAAAGAAAATTATTTTCAAACATCTCATTTAGCATACCCAAATTTGCTAAATGAGTAACCCCAAAATCAAATCTAAAAGAAAATCAATTGACCCTCTATTTAACATTCTCAAATTTGTTAAATAAAGGGTCCCCAAGCATAAAATAATATTCAAATATGAACCAATGGAAGCATCAAAAGTCTCTCCAAAATACTTGAACCCATTCAACATACATAAATTTGTTGAATGTGGATTCTAAACTCAAAATGAGCTTGAAATCTCTCCTCCAATTTATTCAAAATCTCTCCTAAGTTCAATGAACCCAACTTAACAAATTCAAATTGTTGAGTGTGGGTTCAAACTCTGAATCAAATTTAAAAAGTTGGCAGAATACCAAGGCAGAAAATCTGATTTGAGTTTATTTTCAACAATTGCATAATTCTAGTTTAGTTTCAACTTTGTCTAGTAAGCTTTTCTCAGTGCAATACAATATAGATGGATTCATAGAAGTATGTGTTCATCTTCCCCTTTAGGATGGATCTGGCCTTGGATCAGACCAGCCTCCCTCAAATTGATTTTTCTCATTCACTACATTTTGGTCGAGGATTTGAGGGAGCCAGGATTACTTGAGGGCACAACCATCTCCACTATCAGCAAGAATGTGGTGGCTGGCAGAAGCCAATCATCTATATTGAGATGCCCTCGGATTCAGAGTTTCTCTCACTAAAGAGGAAGGGCTGTAGAGGTTCTACAGCTACAGTTCCAGTGCCAACACAGTCAGTTGTTTCCATCAGTACCCCAGTGCAAGATAATACCCACTCATTGGCCTCCTCTAAGGGGAAGGCTATCCTAGCTTTAGGGATAGTCTCACCTATATTTGAGGCAGGGTCTAGCTCCCATACTGCTCCACCTGGCCGAACCCAGTGCCGCAATAGTAGCTGCAAGATCAAGCGGCACCACGTGTGCATTGATAGGGAGATAGAGATAATATCTCACATTGCAGAGGAGGAGTCACCCAGGAAGGTTTCTCTTTTGCTTACTCAGAATAAGTTCTTTCTCCATTTCAATTCTGAAGGAGAGGAAGATGTCAGGAGGATTGTAATATCACCTCCACCTTGATTCATTATGAGACACCTATCAAAGAAAGGAGAATGTCATATACTGGCCTCAGGATAGTTTTTCACCAAGTTGGCAGGGCTTATGGACGGTCAGAGTCTAGTGCTCAGTTTGATTTGCAATCAGTTATTCCTCATAGTGCAGGCGAGCAGATCTGTCAGGAGAGGGCCAGAGAGGCCCAAGTATCAGTTCACATCACTAGCAAAGAAAGATAAAGATATTTCAGGAAGTCAGCAACCTTCGCCCTCATAGATTTTCTTGATCAATGTGCTACCTGTGTCAATCACATCGATAGTATTATGTTGAATGGTACCACCCATCATAGGAGGAGAGCTCCTATACAAAGATAGTCAGTGTTGTCTCCACCACACCACTTTACTCCATGTTCGTTATCAACAGTTCAAGTTCCATCTTATATGATTCCACCTAAAGCCATGAGAGCAGCATCAGGGGAGAAGAAAGCCCCACTGGTGATCCAACTACGGCCTAGGGATCCCACTTCATCCACTCCACCGGCTGAGATGAGGGCGAGTTCTCCTGCTCAACCTCCTACTTCAGTTACAATGAAGAAATAGTGGTGACCCCGTAGCATCATAGTCATACCACCACCACCCTCACCTCCATCGATTATGGATATGACAGCAACAGAAGGGGAAGGGGACAATTCTATTGTCCCCATGGTGGTGATCCCCTAGCGACTCCACCATAGCTTGATGTCATGAGCATGTGTCTTCTTGTGCGTAGCCCTCACGGGTTAGCACTCCGAGAGTCGGTGTATCTCAGTAAATGAGCATAATCCCACCCACCGGAGTATTTGTGCATAGTTAGGCCTTGGATAATATCTTGGAACACCATTTTACTAAGAAGAAAGAAATCCTAGGGTATGATTGTTTGACCTTGAAGAGGAGAAGGTTAGCTTCAACCCCGATGAGGATGATTTGTTGGAAGACTTGGTAGAGTACACATGGTTGATACCAGAGGTTCCTTCCTTCAGGATCATCATAGTTTGAAAGGTGTTACGGCCGAACAGGACAATGCAGCCTATTCGACCTAACACCTCCTTCAATAACTCAAGTAGAAAGGTGAGCAGATTGATAGGATGAGAAGGAGAATTAAAGATTTGTTAGCAGTAGTGTTAGTACTTTTGAGTCAAGCTCTAGTATAGCCTACCATTGTGGAGACTGATCAACCTGAGTTATTGCATATCCTCGATCAACCTAAGAGTTTGCCTCCAATAGAGTAAGGCAATACTAGTATGCATAGGAAGGTAGTGGATAGTACCATACACATTTCTAGAACCCTACCCAGGAGGGAATGCTATCCAATATCCTAATGGGTTTTATGCCTCCTTCTTTCAAAAGTTTTGATGACAGTGGGAACCCTCGCCAACAAATAGCACACTTTAGGACCAGTTATTGCAACGTTGGTGGAAGAGGTGCATTATTGTTCCTTTTCTTTATCATCAGTCTAGCAGGCATAGCGTTGATTGGTACGCCAAACTTCCCAACAATTTAGTGAAGAATTTTGTTGAGTTGGAGCAATTTTTTGTTAAGAGGTTTGCTGGAGCTCAGCAAATGGTAACTGTGGGTGATCTTGTTGTAGCTCAACAACACCCAAGTGAGTCCCTTATTAATTACATTCTTAGATGACACAATTTAAGCATCAAATGTGAACTATAGCTATTTGAACAACATGCTATTGAAATTCTATTAAAGAATATTCATGGCCTGATCACCTTCATGCTTAAAGGTTTCACCATTAAGAAATTTCAAAAATTAATCAACAAGCTGGCTAGTTTATAAGAGGAGGAAAAATAGTTTCCTTTTCAAGATTAGTCATTAAAGCCAAAGTTGCAAAAAGCCTATGAAAAGAAGCCAGGGGCAGTAGTAGCATTAGATAAGGGGAAGCAACTAGCCAGAGATTAATGTGAGAGACCTCAAGCTCAACCTTCCACCTCCTTTACCTCCTCATCTCTCACCGTAGCCTCCACAACCTTCGTTGCCTCCTCCTCAGCCATACTCTCAGCAATGGTATACATACCCGCCCCATGTAGCTATCACCCACCTACTCTTTTAGATAAATTAAATAAACCTTATAAGAGAGAGGCAGTTGGGAAAATCTTTAAGAATCTCTTAAAGAAACCTGATTTTCAACTTCCCAAGCCTAGGAAGCCAGCGAAAGTGGGCAGGAATGATGATCTATCTTTTGTTCTTACCACCGTATGCTTGGCCAGGATTTGGAGGATTACTTTACATTTAAGGACTAACTTGAGCATAATTATAAGTGAGGCACTATAGTTATCCCTAAGAAATATCTAGTAGAACAACCATCTAGTACTATGGATAGATCCTAAGCATATCTATACATACAAATGAGAATGTTTAGAACACCTTAATGATGAATGCTAAGTATTGTTACTTATAAAAATTTGGATGCTTTATGATGCTCGATTTTCATTAAGTAGAAAAGAGGGATTCTTTTATCCATTTTTCATATGCACACATATATGTATGAAAGGCATAAGTGAGTACAGCGCCATTATTAGCACCAAGGGTGTAAGGTACAAGACCTACTTAGGGCTACTTAAGGATTTGCAACCCGGATTGTCCAAACTAATATACCGCTTTCCTTAAATACATACACATGTACAAAGGAAATGGATGGAAAAAGAAAGATGCAAAAGTTTATGTTTGTTTGTTTGATTTATTTATGTAATTCATATGTATAAGTGTGGATGTCCTTCTTAAGTAATAACATAGAATGAATAGGAAAGGATTTAAGCAAGTGTTGTGTTATTTTCAAATGAACTATACACTTTGTCAAATCCTATTCAAAACTATGCTAAAAGAAAAGAGAAGGAAAGCCACACTATGCACATCTTTATATTTTAACTCACATGAAAGCTCAAAAATAATTATAAGTAGCATACCTTTCTATTTAGATGTTTCATTCATAAGTTTTAAAATAATTTTTGGATTTAATAGTGATAATAGCTATTCATATCCTTACTTTAGCCAAAACATGCAATTTGACATAAAGAAAATTTTTCATTTTAAATTTAATTTTTTAAAATACATGTATGCATGATTTTCATATGACATACACATTTAGCATGCTAGGAAAGAAATAAAGTGATGAAAGCATGTAAATTCATTCAGCTTAATTAGATCCTAAAGACAATCCTATGAAATAGAATTATTTAAAGCAAATCAAATTTGTTTTAAAGAGAGTTTGAATTTTATTTGAGTTTGATTTTAATTTGAGAAATGTGAGATGAGTTTGCTGTCCTAACCCATTCCCCCATGTGTGAGTTATTTAAGTTCAATTTTTATGTGATTGAATCAATTTTATTCTTTGGTTAGGTTAAGGTGTGAATTAAGTGTGTTAATTACCCGTTACCTACACCACTTTAACATATTTAGTCAAATGATTATGAGCCAATGTATGGCATAAAACCACACAAGGAATTTAAATCAGTAATGTACTTGGGAAAGAAAGGGCCTAATGCAATTATCTCACAATTAGTGATTAATTAAGCTAAAGGGTTTAATTTAAGTACTTTCATAACCCTTCCCACACATGTGGGTTTGATTTTGATTTCCTTCAGCCACTTAGGTTATTGAACACCTATGCATCTACCCAAGACAGATTGATTAAGTTCTAGAATGTTTTGATTTTAAAATCAAATTAATTAAGAAGTGATTAGAGTTTAACCCTTAATTAAGTTTGGATTAAGGAAGGAAAGGGGTTTAGGGAATGGCTTAGGAAAAATTCCCCAAATCCATTCTATAAACCTCTTCTCTACCTAAGCAAGGTTTAATTAACTTAATAAAGGGACTAAACCATTGTTCATATGCTTAATTACCCTTAATTATATAAAGAGAGTAATTATGGATTCATTAATTGATCTCCCTAATTGATCGATCAATAAATCCCAAGAAAATTAGGGGAGGTAGAAGTCATCCCCCTATATACACATGAGAAGATTATAATTAACCAGTGGGATAATTAGGGAGTAATTAAGGTTATTAAGTTTTAAATAATAACCTAATTGAGGAAAATACACTATTCAAAACCCATTGGAAATACTTTTAGAATATCCTCCTCTGAATTATCTTAACAATGCAATTTACCTTGTATTTTTATGATTTTTCTAGAATTAGTTATACAATTATGAAGATTCAGCCATTAAGGATAATTAATTAAGTCCCTAATTAAAATACCTAATCTCGTCGGTGCCACATGGAGGTTGATGCAGTGTGCGCTTTCCATATGGTGTGATGGCAGAGGCCACTTAAGTTGTCACATCATACAGCGCGGGTACGCTTTCTTTCACCCATCCGATGGATCGGATAAGATGGTGATATTAATGGATTAATCAGATATTTTTATGCATCTTGATCATGGATGTCCTTTTAAAATGCACAGATGGATGGCCCATGATCCATCACTAAGTTTCCCTGCAGGAAAGGGGAACCATCCACCTTCCATGGCATGATCCGAGCTCGATTGAGCTCAGATTGAACTCAAATTTTACCCAAACCATCAAGGAGTAAAGGGGAGAAGAACTAGTCAAATTCTCATAAGGTGAGAATTTCTTTCATAAAGGACCACACCATGTCTACTTTAAGCTCGGGTTGAAGGCATACCTCGTCGGAGGCTATCACCAATGCTCAAATCTATTGAGGTAGCTTCGCCTAGTGGAGACGAAGCCCTGTTGAAGATTTAAGGTGATTTGGTTGAGTGGATCTTCCTATGGGCCAAGCTCTCCTTCAATTGAGCTCGGCCTTGATCGAAGTCCCACCTCCCTTGCCTTGAGAACTTGGGAAAAGGTTTGGATCAACTCGATTGCCTCTTCTAAAGATTTACAAGAGGAATTGAGTGGATATTGAGTAATGATCAAAGTGGAAATTACTTTGGCCTTCCCTATTTTTGATTTATGGAAACTGAAAATGGAGAATTCTAATTCACTCTAGGAAGCTTGGGGAGACTTGAAAATGCTTGCCCTGAGTTTCCTTAGCTCAATCGAGTGTGTGTCATGTGGAATGAAGTGGAATTAGGGCGAGTATATCTCCCCCTAGGTGAATTGGATGGCCATGAAGAGCTTTGCCATTTTGATCCAACTCACCTCCTTGAGTGGGTTTGTTAGGCTATTAAGACTTGCACATGGTTTGATTTTGAGTGTGGAGTGGAGTGGTGAAGCTCCCATGTGCTGTAATTGAGTGGAGGAAATATCTCATATGCTCAATTCCTAAGTGGGTGGTTGGTTTGGCCATTGGGTTGGGTTTGGATGACCCAAACCCAATTGGTTATGTGCACCATGTCCATTAGTAATCATTTGGTCCACTAAGAGGATGCCAAGTGTCCGTGAAAAGGAATTGACCAAATTCCAAGTGGTTTTAATTTTAGGTTACCCTATGGCCTAGGGGTAAAATGGTCATTTAGCTCAAATTTCAATTTGAATATGTTTGGTATGATAGAAAAATGGGTTAGGTAATGTTTCAATGAATTTGGAGTTGATTTGATATGATTTGGCTCATGTTGACCCATTTAAGTCAAAATGGGTCAACTTAGGTCAAGTTGACCAATTGGTCAAATTAGGTTAAACCAAGGGTTTGGTCAAGTTCATATGACCGTTTGAAATATTTTGGTAACTTTGGTTTGTTCAATTTTATTTAGATTTGGTTTTGGTTCATTTGAATTCATTTATGTCAAATGGGTCAAGTTGACCAATTTGAGCCATTTGACCCATTTGACCTATTTGGGTTAGGTCATGAGTCGGTTTATGTTTGGTTGATCATTTGAAATGGATTGGTATCTTTATTTCCAATCAATTTGGTTTATATTAGGATTTGACTCAATTTGACCTATTAGGTCAAGTTTGGTTGAAGGTCAATTGGGCTAGGTTGGGTCTAGTTGGCCATTGAGGCTTTAGTCAAGTTCAACAAGTGATTTGGAATGAACTTGACCCATTAGTTTCAATCAATTTGGCTTAGATCAAGTTTTGACACATTTTGACTTTTTAGGTCAAGTTGGGTCAACTTGGGTCAAGTGGCCAAATGGGCTAGGTTAGGCTCAAGTGATGACTTGGTCAAGTTCAAACATTGATCATGAATAAGTTTTGATCAATGGTTTCAATCAATTTGGCCAATGGTGGATTATGGCTAGTTCAGGTTTCATTTTGGCTTAGTGTTGACTTGGTCAACCCTTTGGTTGACTTGGTTTGACCCCATTTATGTGATTGATCATCTCATGATGATTGTTGCTCATAATGTGAGGCTTATTTGGGCTTAGTTCAATCCAATTTGTGTAGGATTAGAATTTGTCTCAAAAGGGGTACTTTAGGTCACTTTGGGTCAAGTGAGCCTAAGTTGGTCAAATGGCTTGGTCAAAGCATGATTTGAGTTTGATTGAACTCACATATGGACTTATGATTGAAATATAAATCCATTTGCAAGTGGGTTGAAGTCAAATGGTTTTGATTCATTTGACAATTTCAAGTTCAAAAGGGTGAACATAAGTTTGACTTGGATTTGATTTTTGAATTTGGTTTTGGTTTGGTGATTAAAGTTTGTTTTCATATTTGAATTCATGATTGAAGGATTGATTGAATCATGAAGAAAAATCAAGTGTTTGGCTTGATTTGAAATTGATTTGGCTAAGTCCAAGAACTTAACTTGAAAGGCTTAGGTTGAATTTTGGTTGAATTTGAATTTGATCTTTGAATTGATTTTTGGATATTTGAATTTATGTTTCATTTATATTTGTAAATATAAATTAGAATATAAAATGGTTATGAGAAAATTCCTTGAATTTGAATTGATTAGATTTGATTTTGGCTAAGTCCATAAGATAGAATCAAAGTGACTTAAGAAAGATTTTTTATTTGGATTTGAATTTTGAATTTTGTTTAATTGATTTGAATTTATATTTAATTTATATATGTGAATAAAAATGAGAATATAAATGGGTTATGAGAAAATTTCTTGAATTTGAATTGATTTGGATTTGATTTAGGCTAAGAGGTCAAAGGACTTAGGAATGATTTTTAACTTGGAATTTCAATCATAAGCTTCAATTATTTGTAATTGATTTGAGTTTGAGAAAATAAATTAAGTTGGAATTGATTTAAGTTTTGATGTTAATTTGATTTGGAGTTTGGAGTTAGTTTGATTTGGAGTTTGACTTGAAGAGAGGAAGTGAGGAATTTAGTTCAACCTATAGGGCAGGCAAACTTTCCTAACACCCTTAAGGCATGACCTATTCCTACGGCTAACTCTTCTAAGTCTCTAAGGTTAGGTTGAGTATCCACCTAATCACTTGATGTGCCTTAAGACTAAGGAACTCTTAAAGTCTAAGAGAAGTCATGTGTTTAAGATGGAGGGGTTGAGAGCTGATCCTAAAAATGAGGTCAACGAAGGGCACCCAATAGGTGTGGTGTGATTGACTAGGTACACCGCATGTATTGGTGTTAACCAAAATGATCTACAACATCGAATGATCAAAAGCACTACCAGATAATCTACTCCTAACCCAAGGTGTAGAAGGACTCCAGAGCTTAGTGCAATATGACTTTACTCATATCAAGGACATAAGAGAGGGAAAGAGGAATCCACTAGGATAGAGTACGTGAACCTTCCACTAGGGAAGCAGGTTGAAGTCATCCATAAGAGGATGAGGTTGATTTGATTTAAGTCTCACTGGGGAGAGAAATTTACTTGATTTGTTTTGATTTGTTTTAATTTGATTGACTTCACTAGGGGAGGTTGATTAGATTTATTTTGTTGAATTTGTTTTGTTTGCTATTTGACTCCACTAAGAAAGGAGGGTTGAATTTGTTTCAAATTTTAGAATTTGGATTTTGAGATGGGCCCTATTTGTTTGTGATGGATCGCACTGAGTAGGAGCCACGGAGGCCTAGACCTAACTTACATTTACCAATCCAAAGGAGTAGTCTACTAAACCCAAAGTAGGACTAGCTAACCAAAGTGGTGCCTTTCAGTGTGCAATGGCCAAGTTAGGAAGAAAGCGTGGGGACTCACATCTTCCAAAATAAGGAACCACTGGGGTGATCAGTTGGTTTGCGCAATAAATCCAACCCAACCTAGGGGAGACTATTGAGTGAATGTCGTTGGGGGACTTAGATCAGCTCAAGGATAGTCAAAATTAGTCTCATTTTTTAGTTTATTTTGATCGATTTTGTTGGTTTGTGATGGATCACTCTGAGAAGGGGCTTATATTAGCCTAGACGTATCTCAAATTTATTGAACCAAAGGGAATAGCTTTCCCGATGGGATAATTATCTGACCAAAGGGATGCCTTTCGGTTTACAATAGTCAAGTAAAGAAGAAAGCGCAAAGACTCACATCTTCCAAAAGAAGGAACTACTAGGGTGATCGGTTGCTTTGGGCAATAAATTGATCCCGACCTAGGGCTGACTATTGAGTGAATGCAATTGGGGGCTTTAGATCAGCTCAAGGATAGTCAAGATTAGTCTCATTTTTTAGTTTGTTTTGATGGATTATGTTGGTTTGCAATGGATCACACTGAGAAGGGGCTTATATTAGCCTAGACCTTTCTCAGATTTATTGAATCAAAGGGAATAGCTTCGATGGGAGAACTATCTGACCAAAGGGATGCCTTTCAATTTGCAATTGTCAACTTAGGAAGAAAGCACGGGGACTCGCATCTTCCAATATAAGGAACCATTAGAGTGATCGGTTGCTTTGGACAACAAATCAAACCCGACCTAGGGCTGACTATTGAGTGAATTCCTCTACGGGACTTAGATTAGCTCAAGGATAGTCAAGATTAATTTCATTTTTTAGTTTGTTTTGATGGATTTTGTTAGTTTGTGATGGATCACACTGAGAAGGGGCATATATTAGCCTAGACCTATCTCAGATTTACTAAACCAAAGAGAATAGCTTTCCGACCGATGTGAGAACTATCCGACAAAAGGGATGCCTTTTGGCTTGCAATGGTTAAGTTAGGAAGAAAGTGCAGGGACTCACATCTTCTAAACAACCATAGGGGTGATCAGTTTCTTTAGGCAACAAATTGAACCCGACCTAGGGCTGACTTTTGATTGAATTATTGGGGACTTAGATCTGCTCAAGGATAGTTAAGATTAATTTCATTTTTTAGTTTGTTTTGATGGATTCTATTGGTTTGCAATGGATCACACTGAGAAGGGGCTTATTAACCTAGACCTATCTCAGATTTAGTGAACCAAAGGGAATAGCTTCCTGGCCGATAGGAGAACTATATGACCAAAGGGATGGCTTTTGGTTTCCAATGGTTAGGTTAAGAAGAAACTACGGGGACTCACATATTCCAAAATAAAAACCACTAGGGTGATTGGTTTCTTTGGACAATAACTTGAAGCTGACCTAGGACTGCCCGTCGGTTTGCGACAGTCATGCCAGAAAGAATGCATCATAGTCTTACATCTTCCAAAGAGAAATGACCGTCGGGGTAACCTAGTTGTGGTAAAATAGATTGAACCCAACCTAAGGGTGACTACAGAGTGAGTACTGACTCAGAGATTTATCTCAACTAAGGTAGTCAGGAAATTCCTTTAGGGAGTTCTGCTGACAATGCCCTAAAGATAGGATGCCTGCTTGGAAAAAGGAGCCCTTTGGGAGCTTGAATTCCTAATCCACAAGTGAATATTTTTTATTTGTCTATTTTTTTAGTTTGTTTTAATGTGGACCCTGTTAGTTTGCGAGGGATCAAACTGAGAAGGAGCTTATGTCAGCCTAGACCTATCTCAGATTTACTGAACCAAGAGAGAATCTACACACACTAAATAAATTCTCCAACCAAACGGGTGATTACTAGGAAAGGGGGACTATCCAATCCAAGAGTAACTTGGGTAGTGTCTAAATGGGGTTGCAAAGGATGTGATTCAAATAGAATGCCCACAGGGAGAGGGGCCGCTAAGGGCTTAATCCAAAACCCTGGAGAAGATGACATGGCTAGTCATATATCAAATAGGTATTCGGTGGCCAACTCGAGGGGAATGCGCGGGGACTCCCATCTGTCAAGAGTGGTGTATCCACTAGGTGAGTCACTGTCAGTATATCAATATCAACCAACCTAAGTTGCCCATCGATTTACAACAATTAGCCTAGAAGAAAGCTTGAGGACTCACATCTTCCTATAGCAGAACTAATTGCTGGGATAGTTTGTCTTCAGCTCGATAGGTGCCATTCGACGTAGGGCGACTACTGAGCGAATCCCCCTAGAGGACTTATATTGACTAAAATGTAGTCAAGAGGAAAGGAGCCTCTGGGATACCTATCCTAAACCTAAAATATACTCAACCTAGTTAGATCATGATGATTAGTTCAAGAAGAAAGCTCGGGGACTCATATCTTCTTAAACAAAATCAACATGAGGTAGCTTACTGGCTGGGCAGTGAAGTCTACCATACTAAGAAGATGCTCATTGGTATGCAATGGTCAAGTTAGGAAGAAAGCGCAAGGACTCGCATCTTCCAAACATGTGACCACTGGGGTGACATACTAGCGAGGTAGCATGTAGACCCGACCTAGAGTAGCTAATGAGAGAGTGCCACAAGGGCTTGCTCTCACATCAAAATAGCCCAGCACAAAAGATATTGTTTGTTTTTATGCTTGTGTTAAAGGAAATAGGATGCCACTGGGTTCTCATAAACCTACCTTAAACATGCTTAGGGAATTTAATGAAATGGTGCCACGGATGGCAATCAGGAATTCCCACTAAGGAAGGATGCTGCTCGGGTTCTCTCACACCTAACTTAGTTGTGCTAATCGAAATAGGATGCCTCTTGGGTTCTCTCACACCTATTCTAATAGTGTTGGGAGATTATGTTTGATTGTGTTTGTGTTGTGAAAGAGGGATAGGATGCCTCTGGGGGGACTCTTACACCTATCCTAAACACATGATGGATTCGCAAGACAAGTAAAAAATACTTCGAAAGAAGAGAAGATTTTGATAAAATGGAATCAAATTTTTATTCTTTTTTTATAATTATTTTGAAAAATGTTTTATGGGTAATATTTCTTAAAATAGAGCCCATTAATTGGAAGCATTATGTGTTCCCCTTTATAATCAATGAGCTGATATGATCCTCCTTAGTAGGCCTTCTCTATGACATAGGTGGGTTCAAACTTGCCTCCCATCTTTTGATGGGCAACAATTGGTCTCCTTAAGACTAACATAAGTTCTCCTACTTAGAAATACCTAGGGCAAGCCAACTTGTTATGAGCTTGAATCATTTTGGCCTTGTGCAACTCAAGGTTCTGACACGCCCATTGGTGACTCTTCTCCAAACCTTTGTGCTCTTCTAACTGCAACTTTGCATTCTGCTCTGTAGTGATCTTGCAACCTAATGCTATCCTTAGTGATGGGAGTTGAACTTCTAAAGGTAGAATAGCTTCGAACCCATACACTAAGAAAATGGGGTAGATTGAGTTGGAGTTCGGTATGTGGTGCGGTAGGCCCACAAGGCTTCAACCAATTGTTCATTCCACTATCGGTTGTTGTCATCAAGAGTCTTCTTTAGTATTTGGATGAGAGTTTTTTTGAATGCTTCTGCTAAGCCATTTGATCTGTGGTGGAGTATCTCCAATCTATACCATGTCTTCTAGCGAAGCTATTGATCTTGGTGCTTTTGAATGCAGTACCATTATCAGATATAATTTGTCGAGGCACCTTGAACCTATATATGATATGGTTCTTGAAAAATTGAAGCACATGTTGAGCTGTGACCTCTCTGAGTGGGATTGCCTCTGCCCACTTGGAAAAGTAGTCGGTGGTAGCTAAGATGAACCGATGACCCTTGGAAGAAGGAGGATCGATAAGACCCACAATGTTGGTTCCCCAACACTCGAATGTACATGAACCTAATGTAGGGTGTAGAATGTTGGGTGCTTGATGTAAGACTACACTGTGTACCTGATACTGATGGCATATCCTAGCTACATCCATGCAGTCTATAATCATCAAAGGCCAGTAGTATCTTTGTCTCTTGATCTTCATCTTCATCTTCAGACCAGATTGATGTGCTTTACATAGATCTGAATGTACCTTAGTTACAATGCCATGGGCTTCATATTTATCTAAACAATGTAACCATATTTGATCAAAGGATCGTCGGTACAGGGTGCCATCAGTGAGAGCATAAGAGAGAGCTCTCTATTTCACTTGATGGGTTTGTGACATTTCTTGAGGTAGTTTGCCATGTTCAAATAGTCTATGAATGGTTGCCTTCCAATCCAGCTCCTTGTCCTTATAGGCAATGACAACCTCCCTTTCAAGAGAAAGTCTCTCGATGAGTTCAACATTAATAAGGGATAGGACTTGTCTATTTTAGACCCTTATTGGAATGGACTTATCTTTTGGACATGCCAATGCTTTGGCAAGTTTGGCCAAAGCATCCTACTACATTCTCTGCTTGGGGAACCTTGTAGATGGTTGACTTCAGGGATTTGGGCCAACATGTTCAAGGTATACCCATGGTAATAATGAAGCTTGGGTTTGAGAACCTTGTAGGACCCAACAATCTGATTGATGATCAACTAAGAATCCCCAAAGATGTTGATGCTCTTGACACACACTATGATAGCTAAATCCAGACCAGCAATCAAAGCCTCATACTCAGCTTCATTATTGCTGCAATCATGATGAGTGGCCTGCCCAGGATAATGGCTGCTAGAACTAGCAGCTTCACCAAATACTACTTAATATCTTCAAATGAATGCTGGCACTTGTGATCCCACTTGAATTTCATGTCCTTTTTGACAAGTGTTGAGAATGGCTTGCATCTCCCTAATAAGTTGGAAATAAAGCATCTTAGATAGATAACCATCCTTAGAAAGATCTGAGTTGAGTTAAACTCTTAGGTGGTATTTCTAAGATAGCTTTGATCTTTTTTGGATTTATTTCTATTCCCTGATGTCAGACAACAAACCCAAGGAATTTCCTTGAAGCTACACCGAATGCATACTTCAAGGGAATAATTTTGAGGTTATATTATCTTAACCATTCAAAAACTACTCTCAAGTCAAAGAGATGGTTTTCCTTTTCTCTACTCTTGACTACTAGATCATCAACGTAGCACTCAACCTAATGATGGATGAGTTCATTGAAGATCTGAGTCATGGCCCATTGGTATGTAGCACCAACATTTTTAAAGTCAAAAGGCATGACCCTATAATAATAGATTTTGATCGGGGTTTGAAAAGCAGTGTTTCTTTCATCCTCGGGGGCCATCTTAATTTTGTTGTAGCTAGTTGACCAATCCATAAAGGAGAAAACTACATGAGGTGAAGTGATGTCCACCATTAATTAGTATAGGAAGAGGAAACTGATCATTAGGACATACCTTGTTTAAGTCCCTGAAATCAACACATATGCAAATTTCACCATTCTTCTTCTTAACTGGGACAACACTGGCTAATTAGGTAGGGTATTTTACTTCCTGGATGAAACTAGCATTGATCAGTTTCTTGACATTAGAAATGACCTATTATTTGATTTCTAATCACATGCATCTAGGAGCTTGCTTGATAGGGTTAGTGCTAGATCTATTGCTAGTTTGTGGACTGCTATGTCAGGAGATAATCCAGGCATCTCTTCATAACTCCATGCAAATAATCCTTAAACTCAGTCAATTCCCTAACTAAGTCATTGGTTTCTTCTTTATTCAGCAACAAACTGATATATGTCAGGCATGGATTTTCTTTTATCTCGAGGTTGATTTCTTTAAGCTTATCGATTGTTGAATGGATCTCTTCTTCAATTTCTGGTAGTGCATCTTTGATTTGGAGATCAGTTGGATCATCTGATATTTCTAAACACACATCCTCATAAGAGTTGGTTTGGTGTGAATAGAACTTATCCAACTAGTAATCGTTATCACCGACTGCACCCACTGTACCAAATCCTAGTCCTGATCTTGATTGTGCATCCCTGCCTGTGTTGTTCTATCACTTTTTGAAGTGTTCCAACTTATGCTTAGACCATGAATAATGAATTAAACCCTTCTTTACAAGATTAAGAACACAAGGAGAGTACCAGTCGAAAGGTAATTCCATTAATTCTTTGTTTGAAATATCCTCAGGTCCTAGATCGGGTCTTGAACTTGAGGATGATGAATTGAAAAAGAATCTCTTCAGGTTGACATCTCTGGAAAACTAAGGGGCTTCCATAACTATTAAACCTTCAACTTTTTGAGATGAAAGTGAGGTTAGAGCTAAGGTTCCTAACTGCTGCCTAGTAGTTTTACATACATTTGATTCGAATACTTTACTTTGTCTAGAGGCCTGATCTTCATCCCTATCTGGCTCAAGTGTCACTTCCAATGAAACCCGCTGAGAAGAGTTTGCTAGTATACTAATCACATTAGACTCATCCTCGGAGCTGGATTCCAAGTCTATATGAATAGTGGCCTATGAACTGGAACCAAACCCATGTTGGCTGATGGCCAACTAGGAGATCTTCCACCTCTAGAACTGCCTCTATTTCTTCCTCTGCCTCTACCTAGTGGAGGTCGAGTCATCCTACCCACATGTTCATATGATGGAATGAACTGTCGGTGGAATGTGATATGCAGTTCTATTTCTTCTTCAATTTCCCTTTCTTGTTCATTTGGATTTTTATTTTATTTTTCTTTTTATTTTACTTTTACTTTTTTCTTCATTTTAATTTTCTTTTGAATTTGAATTTTGTCCAAGTTCATGAGAAAGGGTGTTTAAAGAAGATAGTAGGTCACATCCTCATATATCTAAACCTCTCTAACTTAAAATGGCTTTTCATCTCCTTTGACATAATACTCAATCTCATCTTTTCTAAACTTGATACACTGATAGAGGGAGATGGAATCATCTTGTTCTGATGTATCCAAGGCCTACCGAGCAAAGCGGTGAATGAAGTATTCGAATCAATGATATAAAACTAAGCTTTAATCTTCTAGTCACCTATCTCCAAAAGTAACACTATGGAACCTAAAGCCCTCTCGCTTTGTTCATTGAATCCTTTCAACATCATCCAATCTCCTGAGAGTGTGGAGATGTTGATTCTCAAATAGGCAAGGGTCTTTAGAATCATAATGTTCACCGATCCAACTAGATCGATGAGAACTCTGGGAAGTCTGAATATGCCCATGTCAACTGTAATGTAGAGGGGACGGTTGTGCTCCATGTCTCCTAGAAGTAGGTCTTCATCTGTGAAAGTGATCCCCTGAGCTTCTCTGGAATAATGTGCCTCCTCTTCAATAGCGATCAACTAAGCTAAGCATATCTCAAGATCAAAGAAAGCCTTGATTAATGATTCCCACATCTCTTTGGATAAGACAAGGGCATCATATATGCTTAGCTTAGATGACAACTTTCTTAGGCGAGAGAGGACATTATAGTCCACCTTGGGCTGATCCTCCATAAGAATATCCAAGGGTGGAGCATTCTATGGAGGGGCTTCTCGATCCTCTGAACCAATGACTTGTTTCCCTCTATCTTGAGGTGTTTCCCTAGGAGGTAGAACCTTGTCACTATGGAGGTTGACTTCAGTGATCTCTTGTGGCAGGCTAATGGAAGGTTCTACTTGCATGTCAGGCTCACCTACAGCTTCAGAATCAGATGATTCCAAGTCTATCTCAAGAGGTGAACCTGTAGCATTCAGAGTAGGAAAATCTAACTCTAAATCAGAAAGAGGAAGATCAGAATTATTATAATTATAATTTAGACTTGAAGAGTTATCATTATAAGTTTATCCCCATCGGAATGAGATATAATTCAAGCTAGTTTTATTCCTCAATTTCTAAGATTTGATAGGAGGTACATAGTAAAAATCAGGTAAGGTAAGAGGGGTGAGGGATCTGATGCCCTCAGTCACTGATACAAGATATGTACTAGAAGAAGAAGGGCTAGATGAAGTAGGAGGTCGATGAAGTTTTATAATGATGGACTGAGACTTGACTGGTGGTTGCACTACTATCTCAGTCGGCAGGGTACCATGAGCTCCCCTTTCCTCTGTGGCTCGCAACGCAAACCTTCCTTGATGTTGGAGGTTTAAGCTGGCTCAGGCACCTATAAGAAAAGTTTCTTGATCTTTGAGATAATTTTCTTAGAGGTTTTGATAAGGAGATATCCCAACCTTCTTTGGTTTTGGAAGGATCGCAACTATCCCCAAGGATTACCCTAATGAAACTGGATGGTTGTTTCACAAGGTATTCCTTCAGGATGACTATAACACCGGTCTTGAAGCTATGTTCAAGCCAGTCCTTAAATGTGAAGCAATCTTCCAGAACATGACCTAGCATACGGTGGTAGGGGTAAAAGTTAGGGTCATGGCTTTTGCCCACTTCCTCTGATCTCTTAGGTTTGGGTAGCTGAAAATTAGGCTTCTTTAAGAGATTCTTAGAGATCTTCCTAATTATCTCTCTCTTAAATGAATAAGGTTAATTAACGAGAAACTCATCAGGATTTTGTTGAGCCACAACGAGATCGCCAACTGTGACCCTTTGCTGAGCTCCAGTAAACCTCTTGATAAAGAGTTGCTCCAACTCAGCAAAAGTATTCACTGAACTGTATGGAAGTTCAACATACCAGTCAAATGCTATACCCAGTAAGCTACTAACGAAGAGACGAAAGAGTAAAGCATCACTGCCACCAGTGTTGCAACAACTAGCTATAAAATGCGCAATGTACTACCATCAAAACTCTTCAAAGAAGGTGGCACAAAACCCTTAAGATATTGGATGGCATCAAATCCATCTAGGTAGGTTCTACCTTTTAGAACTGATGATTCTCCTCAGGCTTGAGCCAATGCTTCTCTCACCTACTGCTCAACCATACTCTTGATATCTTTTTCTTGTATGGAGGTACTATCCACTACCTTCTTATTCATGCTGGTGCTACTTGCTCTACTCGAGGTAAAGTATTGGCTGGATCCAAGACATGAACCAACTCTGGCTGACTAGCATTAGCTATAGTAGGATGGACTGTCAGTGCTTGGTTTTGATGTGCTAAGATAGTTGCTGGCAGATCTTCAAGCCTCTTCTCCATCATATATATTTTTTCATCCTTCTGCTTTATCTGCTGAAGGAGGTGTTGGGTTGAGTAAGCTATATCTTCTGTTCAGCCTCAACACCTTCCATAGTCTACAGCTCTCTAAAGAGTGATCCCCTAGTGTCTACCATACAAACCCTTAAATCTCCTAATAAATCATCTTAATTGGGATCAAAGCGATCTCTTCATCGGCCATATCCTAGGATTTCTTTATTCTCAATGAGATAATGGGCTACTATATCATCTATAGAATGATCTGTATGAACTAGCATAAATGACTTTAGCGGTGCTGGGATCACTATCATGTACTGTGAGGCACCAGACCTCCCCTACTGCTGGAGAGTTAACCCTATGAGAGCTATACTCACTGAAAGAAATATGCTCCTGACTATTACTAAATCTCTATGGGGTGACACTCCTAGGAGGGGAGGATCTATCATTATTGGTGCAACTAAGCTGTCACCTTCTCCCTCGGCAACTGCTATCTCCATTGTGTTGTGGTGGAAGTGGTAATGGGACGACTATGATATTCTGTAAATTCCTTCTCACCTGATTGGGGGTTGCTGAGAGAGCTTAACCTCGTCACAGTAGGTGGTGTAGATGGAACAGAATCCTTTGGCCATAGCCAGATCACCAATGGGGTCCTCTTCTTCCACATGTGGACTTCGTGGCCAGGTGGAATTGAAGATGCTGGAACTTGGATCGGAGATGGTGGACAGGGGGTAGAGCAGTGTGGTGGAGGCACCATCAACTCTCTCAGGATAGGAGCTACTCTCCTATGATGTGTGGTCCCCGTGAGCATAATGTTGTTAGTATGATCACAGTAGAGCACCGCAGAAAATAAAGTAGAGGCGCTTGCTGAACCTCCCTCCCTCTGTAATGTGAACTAAAGTATGGGCCTCCCTAGCCTTCTCCTATGTAATATGCTTCCCCACACTATGGGGGATAAAGGATCTCAAATCAAATTGAGCCCCAGACTCAGATCATCCATAGACTCCTCCAACTTAGCAAAGAACTATCCTTAGGAAGGCATACGACCATCTCCTCTCAGTAATAGGAGCCTGGAAATGCACTGCTGGAGGAGGTAAAGTAGAAATCCTCCTAACATCCTCTCTATCAGACCTAAAGAGAGGATGAAAGTGGTTTGCTGTAACAAACAGGGAAACTATCATGGGTAACTCCTCAACTACAGACTGTGTGGCCTCCATCTCCCTAGCAATGCGAGTGGTACCTCTTTATCATGCGATTCTTGTTTCTTCTTTGGGTCCTGGTAGGGCAAGAAGAGAAAGAGCTAGACCTAACCTCAAAAGTTAGGGAGATAATCCCTGGGATCAAGGGAGCCTTCCCTTAGAAGATGCTAATGATTGGGTGCTAGCCCTGACTGGGGTAGCATAGGGAACAACCGGGTGCACTGGCTCTATCACTGACACTGCTGCTGTGGGAACCGCCACTTTCTTCCTCATCAGTGAGGGAATCGCCACTATGTTCTTACTAACAATCGTGAGGAGATCCCCTCACATGTAATTCAGGCCCTCTCAAAACCTAGACCAAAGTGGATGAGGTGGGCATAGTCATAGCATGGGAGGTTGGCCTGATCCAGGGCCAGATCCATCTCATGGGGAAAAGTGAACACATATCTCAGCACTTCCATTGAATCAAACTGTACTGAACTAAGATTGAAAAACTGACTGAAGTTGATTGAAACTGCAATATCAAAAATAAACTTGAATAATATTTTCTTGCTTTGTTGAATTTGAATTCAAACCCATAGTTAACATCATGAAAATGTTTAGTTAGGCTTAAATGGATTTAGAAGAGATTTTGAGATTGATTGGAAAGAGGATTTTTGAATGTTGAATTCACTTTCAACAAATTTGGGTATGTTGAAAATGGATTCAAATATTTTGGAGAGATGCTTCCATTAGGTTCATTCTTGAATTTTTATTTATTATTAATTTTGAGGACCCTTTATTCAACAAATTTGGGTATGATAAAGTAAAGGGTCAATTTGATTTTGATTTGAGATTTTTGGAATCTACTCACATGGCAAATTTAAGTATGTTAGGTGAGGTGTTTGAAAACAATTTCTTCTCTTTCTTTGTTTGCTTTATTTTTTGAATCATTTGTGATTTGAAAATGGAATTCTCATTTAACAAATTTGAGTATGTTAAATGAGGAATCCAAGTGTGTTTTTTTTTTGAAATTTTTTGAAAATAGGATTCTTAGCAAATTTAAGTATGTTAAGAAAATCCTAAGGTGTTTCTTTAATTTTGGATTTTGTTTTAAAAAATGGAAACTTCACTTTAGCAAATGAGATATGCTAGAATGAAGTTCCAATGTTTTTTGAATTTTTTTGTGAAATGGAGATTTCACTTAGCAAATTTGAGTATGCTGAATGAAATTCTAAAAATGTGTTACAAATTTTATTTTGATTTATTTTGAAAATGGAGACTTCACTTAGAAAATATGGTATGCTAGAATGAAGTCCCAATGTGTTTTAAAATTTTGAAATGGAGATTTCACTTATAAATTTGAGTATGCTAAATGAAATTCAAAATGTGTTACAAATTTTGTTTTGATTTTATTTTGAAAATGGAGACTTCACTTCAAATGGTATGCAAGAATGAAGTCCCAATGTGTTTTAAAATTTTTGAAATGGAAATTTCACTTAGCAAATTTGAGTATGCTAAATGAAATTCCAAAAATGTGTTTCAAATTTTATTTTGGATTTTTTTTTGAAAATGGAGACTTCACTTTAGCAAATGTGGTATGCTAAAGAATGAAGCTCCAAAAGTGTTTTGAAAATTTTTGTTTTTGAAAACGGAGACTTCATTTTAGCAAATGTGGTATGCTAAAGAATGAAGTTCCAAAAGTGTGTTTCAATTTTTTGTGTTTTCAAAAGAGAGACTTTATTTTAGCAAATGGGGAATGCTAGAATGAAGTCCCAAATGTGTTTTGAAAAATTTTGGTTTTTTGAAAATGGAGACTTCATTCTAGCAAATGTGGTATGCTAGAATGAAGTTCCAATGTGTTTCTTTTGTTTGGGATTTGGAAACTTCACTTTAGCAAATATGGTATGCTAGAATGAAGTTCCAAATGTGTTTTGAAAATTTTTGTTATGTTTTATTGATTTTGAAAAGAGAGATTTCCACTTAAAAAATTTGGGTATGTAAGATGGAAACCAATTATGTTTCATTTTTCAAAGATGTATTTTCGTGTATGATTATTGCACTTTGAAAGAGAAAATTCCAACCTAATCATATATGGAATATGTTAAGTGGGATTTCAAAATTATGTCATTTTATTTGGAAATGAAATCTTCATTCAATAAATTTGGGTATATTGAATGGAGATGTTCATATGTGCTTATTGAAAGTTTATTTTGATTTTGATTGAGAGGTTCATATGTGCTTTTGAAAATTTATTTTTGATTTTGATTGGGAATGAAACCTCCATTCAATAAATGTGTGTATATTGAATGGAGAGGTTTCATATGTGCTTTTTGAAAATTTATTTTCGATTTTGATTTGAAATGAAACCTCCATTCAGTAAATGTGAGTATATATAATGGGGAAGTTTCATATGTGTTTTCTGAAAGGGTGAACATTCCAACTTAACACATGTGGAATGTGTTGAGTAGAATTTCAATGTTATGATTTTGCTTGAAGATGTAACATCCATCCAACACATTTGGATATATTGAATAGAAAGACCCATCTTCAAATTTTGTGCTTTTTTTTTTGAAAGTTTAGGAATGTTGGAATTTTATTTTAAAATGAAGTCTTCATTAAAATGAATTGAGTGAAGAAGTTCATTTGTGCTTTTAGATGTTATGATTGTCGGTTTCATTTTTGAAATGTTTCTACATGTAACAATTGTGAAAATTGTTAGATGTAGTGCAAATAGCTTATTAAGTTCAATTTAAAAAAAGGTGCTTTTGAAAAGCAAGAATTTTATGTTGGATTTATTTTATCATTATTTTTAGAATGAACCTTTCCTTACCCTAAAAATGGTAAAGAGGAAGTGTTTCATCATTTTCTTCTTATTAATTTTTTATTTTCACCCATTGGGGAACCCAATGAGGGTTTTAAGACCAACACAGGGTGAAGTCCTAAAACCTAAAGATGTTGGCTAGCTTAACTTAAGGGCAAATAAGCTAAGTGCTAATGGAAAGAAAGATAGTCTTGGATTCATACAAAAGTATAAACCCACTATCAATAATTGGAGGCAATGATCATTTATCAAAGATGGAGAGAGGAAGCATCCCCAGCGGAGTCGCCAGAAAAATTTATGGTGAAAATATTTATATATATTCATGCCTACATCTATCCCCTTCCCTTTAGAAAAAGAAGGATAAATGAAAATAGAAATATATATAAAGTTTTTCCTTGTTGGGATGCCACAGATCCACAGATGTTCTTACTAGAGTACGACATTGAGAAAAGGTGTACTATATCGATAGATAGAAGTCACCACCATACAATGGACCTAATCACCTTAATAAGGACTCCAAAGGACTATGGATCTTTGGTATATACTAGAGATTCTTCCCCTACTTTACATGGGAAAGTAAAGAAGGGTTTATTTTAAATCAGGTTAGTTAAGGGAAAGCCCCATAGTTACATCCTAAGAACAGATTCCTGGAATACTCTCGATTAAGGTAAATGATCATTATCTCCAAAGATTTTGAATATGTAGGACAATAAATCATTTGGTTTATTTTTAGAAAGTGAAGTGAGATCGATCAAGAGGAGGGAGTTCTTATCAAGCCAAATGAAAATAAGTAGGGGATGCTTAAGATACTAGGAAGCCTAGTAAGCATCCCAAACTACCTATGGTTGGCTTTACATTTTGAAATTGAATTAATTTGTTTGAGTTGAGTATTAGAATGCTAGGGCTTATAATTCCATGATACAAGATCACATAAATGCCTAAGAGGTGAGGATTTATGCTCGTAGCTTGCAAAGGGAAGTAGCAACCTAAGAACCTAATTCTAGGGAGCTTGGCGAGGGCCAAAAGCATGACATAAATCTAAAGAGAAAATGGGTATTTGGTTTACCTCCACAAGAGAGGGTAAACCACGTGACTGTTAGACTTAAAATTGCGTGGGGGTGGCCGCCAACTAACTCTTTTACGATTTTAAAATATGTAGGCAAGTCAAATGCTTTTGTAAGATAGCTAAACTGTTGTTTATTTAAAAAGAGATTAAGTCCTTAAACACACTCCCTATAAGACTAGATCATGTAGGGCATGCTTTAATGACTTAAATCAAATGCAAATTTTCATCATATTATTTTCATTTTTGGACAATCAATTTGACACAGGCTTTAGGATTCTTTATGTCAATGCATGAGAAAATAGATTATGGGCCAAAATCAGTAAGATAAAGAGGTGTGTTTCCACCATGGCTCTCACAGGTCAGGCCAACTTCTTAGACAAAGCTGGAAGCCCTCCAATCAAGAGTGAAATAATATATTTTTTATGCATGATGTTAGAAAAGTAAAACAATATCTAGCTAAGGGGTTGATAATTCTTTTATCTTGATTTTTAACTTAGGCTTTAGATGAGGTTATTAGTTGTTTATTTTTAATTTGAATTGATTAGTTTGGTAGAAAATTTATATTTCTAAGATCCTAATCATCATCCAGGACATATATCAAAGCAAAGAAGAAACTAGGAAAAGATGTCATCTTAATGCACAAGCTAAAAAACATCAAACATTTTATAAAGCTAGCGCAAAAGAATAAAAGGCCATTTGTGGTCAGGCTTTACTGCATAAACCCGATAAAAAATTTGGTAGCCGAGCTCTACCCTTATACAACCCAAATTAAAAATGAAATAATTACAATTAAGTAAGGAATTCATGTTATGGGGGGTCTTCATTCTTCTTTTCTTCTTTCTTCTTTCTTCTTTCTTCTTTCTTCTTTTGGTTCCTTCTATTGGATGGTTGGAATGTGGTTGCTCCAAAGGCTTCACATGGTACATAAGATGTAATCTTATAACCAATGTTCATCCAAATCCCCCATAATAATCATTCCAAAATTTTAATTACAAAATTACATGAAAATGAGAAAAAGGAAATCTAATTAAAACCAACAAAACAGAGATTAGCTAAACAAATCATACAATCCCAAGCATGTATATATATATATCTATATATATATATATATATATAAATTGGACTAAGCACCCTACACATGGGTGACCAAGTCCACCTGGCCTATTTTGGAATATGCTTAGGGGTATAAGCACTTGCATAGCAAAAGCAATTTTATATCTTTATTGTGCCCTAGGCACAATCCCCTGTAGAAAATAATGATTACACTAAATCATCCTACCATTCAATCTACACACATGCACCATAACATCCAAACTTAAACATAACATCACAAAATAAAAGCAAACATCAAACCATGCACCGCCCTAACCTAAAGTTGGAAATGGTGACTTAGCCTAATGTGTGTGTCATTTAAGGTTTGTGTGGTATGCTTAGCTATGGCTTTACGATTTAAATTTTCTAAGTATTAAAATGTTCAAATTAGATGGGTAGTTTCATTTTAAGTTGTTTAGTTATTTTGGGTTAATTTTATTTTGTGTTTTGATTAGGTTTGAGTGAATCCTACAATTGATGACTAAGTTGTAAAGAGAGGAAAAGAGAAGAGAACTTCTCTTTCCTCCCTACCTTAAGTAATTTCTAAGGTGGATTCATATTTGATTTTTGTTTAGTGAATGTCTTATTATATTGTTTAATTAATCCTAAGTTTAGAATTTCCCAAAACAAACCTATTAAAAAAGAAAGATATTTTAAGATTAAGTAAAGTGAATTAATATCACAAAACACACATCACTTCATTTCTTTCCAAACATGTGTAACATGCATATGGATGAATCCTAAGTATATCTATACATACAAATGGGAATGTTTAAATCACCTTAATGATGAATGCTAAGTAGTGTTACTTAAGAAAATTTGGATGCATGATTTTCATTAAGTAGAAAAGAGGGATTCTTTTATCCATTTTTCATAAAGTGAGGAAAGCATGTAAATTCATTCACTCTAATTAATTCCTAAAGATAATCCTATGAAATATAATTATTTAAAGCAAATCAAATTTATTTTAAAGATAGCATGAATTTTGTTTAAGTTTGATATCAATTTGAGAAATGTGATATGAGTTTGCTGGTCCTAATCCATTCCCCAATGTGTGAGTTATTTAAGTTCAATTTTTAGGTGATTAGATCTATTTTATGCTTTGGTTAGGTTAAGGCGTGAATTAAGTGTGTTAATTTCCCCTTACCTACAGCAGTTTAACATATTTAATCAAATAATTATGAGCCAATGTATGACATAAAACCACACAAGGATTTTAAATTAGCAATGTACCTAAGAAAGAAAGGGCCTAATGAAATTGGCTCACAATTAATGATTAATTAAGCTAAAGGGTTTAATTTAAGTACTTTCACAACTCTTCCCACACATGTGGGTTGGATTTTGATTTCCTTAAGCCACTTAGGTTATTGAACACCAAAGCATCTACCCAAGATGGATTAATTAAGTTCTGGAATGTTTTGATTTTAAAATCAAATTAATTAAGCAAGTGATTAGAGCATTAACCCTTAATTAAGTTTAGATTAAGGAAGGAAAGTGGTTTAGGGAACGACTTAGGGAAAATTCCCCAAATACATTCTATAAACCTCTTATCTACCTAAGCAAGGCTTAATTAACTTAATAAAAGGACCGAACCACTGTTCATATGCTTAATTACCCTTAATTACATAATGAGAGTAATTAAGGATTCATTAATTGATCTCCCTAATTAACTCATCAATAAATCCCAAGAAAATTAGAGGAGGTAGAAGTCATCCCCCTAAATGCACATGAGAAGTTTTGAATTAATCGTGGGATAATTAAGGAGTAATTAGGGTTATTAAGTTTTTAATAAAACCCTAATTGAGAAAAAATACACTATTAAAAACCCATTGAAATTTTCTTTAGAATATTTTCCTCTGAATTATCTTTAAAATACATTTTACCTTATATTTTTATGATTATTCTAGAATTAGTTATGCAATTATGAAGATTCAGCCATTAAGGATAATTAATTAAATCCCTAATTAAAATAGCTAATCTCACCGATGCCATTGGAGGCTGACGGCATGCACTTTCCATGTGGTGCAATAGGAGAGACCACTTAAGTTTCAGATCATAGCGTCGCATCAGCAGCGGCGCTACGCGCTTTCTCCTCACCCGTCTGATCATGGATCGGATGGCCGAGATAAAGCCCGTGGTATTAAGGGAGTAATCAGATATTCCTATGCATATTGATCATGGCCGTCCATCCAAAATGCATGGATGGATGGCCCATGATCATCATTGTGTTTCCCTACGGGAAAGGGGAACTGTCCACCTTCCATGGCATGATCCAAGCTTGATTGAGCTCAGATTGAACTCAAATTTTACCCACACCATCTAGGAGTAAAGGGGAGAAGATCTAACGGTCAAATTCACATGAGTGAGAATTTCTTTTACAAAGGATCACACCATGTCTACTTTAAGCTTGGATTGAAGGCATACTTTGCTGGAGGCTATCACCGGAATACAATGAGGTAGCTTCGTCTAGTGGACATGAAGACCTATTGAAGATTTGAGGTGATTTGGTTGAGTGGATCTTCTTATGGACAAAGCTCTCCTTCAATTGGGCTTGGCCTTGATCGAAGTCCCACCTCCCTTGCCTTGAAAACTTGGGAAAAGGTTTGGGTCAACTCGATTGACTCCTTTGAAGATGCTTGCAGGAGGAATTGAGTTGATATTGAGCAATGAGGAAAATGGGAATTGCCTTGGCCTTTCCTATTTTTGATTTAAAGAAACCAAAAATGGAGAATTCTAATTCACTCTAGGAAGCTTGGGGAGACTTGCAAATGTTTGCTCAGTTTAACTCAATCGAGTGTGTTTATGGAATGAAGTGGAATTAGGGGGAGTATATCTCCCCCTAGGTTAATCAGATGGCCATGAAGAGCTTTGCCATTTTGATCCAATTCACCTCCTCGCATCAGTTTGTTAGGCTGTTAGGACTTGCACATGGTTCAATTTTGAATGTGGAGTGGAGTAGTGAAGTTCCCAATGTGCTATAATTGAGTGGAGGAAAGATCTCATGTGCTCAATTCCTAAGTGGGTGGTTGGTTTAGCCATTCAGTTTAGTTTGGCTGACCCAAACCCAATTGGTTAGGTGCACCATGTCCATTAGTGACCATTTGGTCCACTAAGAGGATGCTAAGTGTCCTGAAAAGGAATTGACCAAATTCCAAGTGGTTTTAATTTTAGGTTACCCTATAGCCTAGGGGTAAAATGGTCATTTAGCTTAGATTTCAATTTGAATATGTTTGGTATGATTGAAAAATGGGTTTGGTCAAATTTCAATGAATTTGGAGTTGATTTGATATGATTTGTCTCATATTGACCCATTTAGGTTAAAATGGGTCAACTTGGGTCAGGTTGACCAATTGGTCAAATTGGGTCAAACCAAGGATTGGGTCAAGTTCATATGATCATTTGAAATGTTTTAACAACTTTGGTTTGGTTCAATTTGGTTTAGATTATATTTTGGTTCATTTGATTTCATTTAGGTCAAATGGGTCAAGTTGACCAATTTGACCCATTTGATCTATTTGGGTTAGGTCATGGGTTGGTTTATGTTTGGTTGATCATTGGAAATGGATTGGTATCTTTATTTCTAATCAATTTGGTTTATATTTGGATTTGGCTCAATTTGACCTTTTAGGTCTTGTTGGGTTCAAGCTCAAATGGGCAAGGTTGGGATTAGTTGGCCAATTGAGACTTTGGTCAAGTTCAACAAGTGATTTGGAATGAACTTGACCCATTAGTTTCAATCAATTTGGCTTAGATCAAGTTTTAACACATTTTGACTTATTAGGTCAAGTTGGGTCAACTTGGGTCAAGTGGCCAATTGGGCTAGGTTAGGCTCAAGTGATGACTTGGTCAAGTTCAAACAATGATCATGAATGAGGTTTGATCAATGGTTTCAATCAATTTGGCCTATGGTGAATTTTGGCTAGTTTAGGTTTCATTTTGGCTAAGTGTTGGCTTTGTCAACCCTTAGGTTTGACTTAGTTTGACCTAATTTGAGTGATTGATCATCACATGATGATTAGTGCTAAAAATGTGAGGCTTAGTTGGGCTTAGTTCAATCCAATTTTGGTTGGATTAGAATTTGGCTCAAAAGAGGTACTTTAGGTCACTTTGGGTCAAGTGAGCCTAAGTGGGTCAAATGGCTTGGTCAAAGCTTGATTTGAGTTTGATTGAACTCACATATGGACTTATGATTGAAATATAAATCCATTTGCAAGTGGGTTGAAGTCAAATGAGTTTTTGATTCATTTGACAATTTCAAGTTCAAAAGGGTGAACATGAGTTTGACTTGGATTTGATTTTTGAATTTGGTTTAGTTTGATGATTGAATTTTGTTTTTATATTTTAATTCATGATTGAAGGATTGATTGAATCATGAAGAAAATCAAGGTTTGGCTTGATTTGAAATTGATTTAGCAAGTCCAAGAATTTGACTTGAAAGGCTTAGGTTGAATTTTGGTTAAATTTGAATTTGATTTTTGAATTGATTTTTGGATATTTGAATTTATATTTCATTTATATTGGTGAATATAAATGAGAATATAAATTGGTTTTGAGAAAATTCCTTGAATTTGAATTGATTTAGATTTGATTTAGGCTAAGTCCATAAGATATAATCAAAGTGACTTAGAAAAGATTTTTTATTTGAAATGAAGAATGATTTGGATTGAAGAATGAAGACCCCCCATAACACTTGTCACTTTATAATTGTAATTTATTCTTTCATTATACTGGGATGTATAATGGTAGAGCTCGGCTAACCAAATTTCTTTTTGGGTTGTGTGGTGGAACCTGTCCACATCATCCTCTTATTCTTTTGCGCTAATTTTATAAATTGATTGATGTTATGTTTATGATTTCTTAATTAGGATGGCATGATTTTCTTAATTTTTTAATTATTTGATGAGTGTTGAATGGCCTGGATGTGATTATGCTCTTAGGAAAAAATAAATTTTCTATCCAATTAATCAATTCAAAATTAAACTAAATAATTCATAACCTCACCTAAAGCCTAGGAAATAAGTCAAGATAATAAAAGATTTAACAACACCTTTAGCTGGATATTGTATGTCTCATATCATGATAAATCATATTGTCTCACTCTTGCCAATGGAGGGCTTCCACCTTTCATAGAGAAAATGGCTTGACCTTTGAGAGCTATGGTGGAAACACACCTCCTTCTTTCTGATTTTGGCCCATAACTGATTTTTTTTGGCATTAGGCATATAAAATCCCATAGCTTATGTCAAATAAAAATGTCCAAACATAAAAATAAAACTTGACAAAATTTGCATTAGATTTAGGTCATTATTCATGCCCTTCATGATCTAGTCTCTTAGGGAGTGAGTTTAAGGACTTAGTTTTACTTCTAAAATGCTAACCATCTTACAAAGAATATGACTTTCCTACATTTATTTAAAATCATAGGATGAGTTAGTTGGTGGCCACCCCAGGTGGTTGTAAGTCCAACTGTCGGGTGGTTTATATTCTCTTGTGGCGGTAAACCATACACCCATTTTCTTGTGTGGATTTAGGTTGCGCTTTTGGCTTATGTCGAAGCTCCCTAGATTTAGGATCTGGGGTTGTTGTTTCCCTTTGGAGCTACAAGCATAAATCCTCACCTCTTAGCTTTTCTACAATCTTGTATTGTGGAATTGTAAGTCCTAGATTTCTAATTAAAATTCAACTCAAACATATAATTCTTGTCAATTTCAAAAATATAAAGCCCAACCATAAGATAGTTTGGGATGCTCACTAGGTTACCTAGTATCATGAGCATCCCCTAGTCTTCTCCCTTTGGTTTTGATAATAACTAGCTTCTTTTTTATCAATCCCACTTGATTTTCTAAAAATAACTAATTGATTGATAGTCTAATCTTTGAAATATTTGGAGACAATGATCATTTACCTTATTCGAGAGTATTCCTAAGGAACCTCATTCCTTAAGTTGTAATTAACTATGAGGGGCTTACCTCCATATGGAACTTAACAAACCCAACTTAAAATAAACCCTACTTTATGTTTTCATGTAAAGTAGGGGAAATATCTGGTACATTCAAAAACCCATTGGCCTTAGGAGTCCTTAGTAGGTGATTAGGTCCATTGTAGGATTGACTTCTGTCTCTCAAGATAGTACATCATTCCTCAATGTCATACTCGATCACCTCAATAAGTACCCCGATAAGATCTACATGGTGTCCCCTATCTATGAAAAATAAACACCACAATCAAATTACCAAGTTGACTTGATTTGACCCAATTTGTTTCAATTGATCAACCTAGGGTGAACAATAATCATGATGGGAGGTTTTGATGGGCTTAGTTCAATCCAATTTGGGTAGGATTAAATAGGTGGAATTGGCCACTTTGGGCCAAGTGGAGCAATTAGGTTTAGTTAGATTGATTTTCGTATGAGTTTGATTTAGTTGAGTTTATATATGGATTTGGGATTGATATATAAATTCAATTGTAATTGGCTTGGGTTCAAATGGGTTTTGGTTCATTTGAATATTTCAAGTTAGAAGGGTTAAGTTGGGTTTGACTTGGGTTGATTTTGGTTTGGCTTGATGATTATAGATTTCATTTATATTTATGAATATGATTGAAGGTATGATTGATTCATGAGAAAATCAACTGAATTTGGGTTTTGGAATGAAGGAATTTGGCTAAGTCCATGGAGTTGGGTTTTGTGGCTTAGGTTTGAATTTTGATTTGGTTTGATTTAGTTTTGATGATTTAAATGTATATTTCATTTAAATTTCTTGGAAAGCAATACGTAACCGAACGAAGTACTGAGAAAATCAATAGAGTTTGACTTGATTTGGATTAAGAGGCTAAGTCCATGGGATAGGTCATATGGCATAGGAAGGGTTTTGATTTAATTTGACTTAGTTTGATTTAGTTTTGATCATTTGAATGTAGATTTGATTTATATTTAGGAAGATGATTGAAGATATAAATTGATTATGAGAAAATTAATTAATTTTGGATTTATTTGGATTAAGATTTGGCTAAGTACATGGGATAGGTCATATGGCTTGGGAAGGGTTTCAAGTTTGGATTTGATCATGGGCTTCAATCATTTGGTTTTGGAATTTGGGTTTGGATTTGGATTTAAATTTGATTTTTGAATTGAACTTGAGGTTTGGTTTGAGAAGGTGAACATGGATTGGATTTGGGTTGTAGGGTATGTGGATTATCCTAATTCTAAGGCATAACCTAATCCTATGGTTAACTCTTCTAAGTCTTTAGTCTTAGGTTAAGTATTTACCTAATTATTAGAAGTGTCTTATGGCTAGGGAAGTCTTAGTGTCTAGAAGACTCCTAAGTCTAAGGTGGGAAGATTGAATCCACACTCCAAAAGTGAGGTCAATAGTCCTGAGGCTCTATATTGTTGCTCAGAGGTTCTTTATGGGAGCATCATCCTTAAGTCAAGAAGTTGATGTTGAACTTGAGGATGATTCATATAAACATTTAATAGAATTATCTTTTGATTGGTACTTTGTGTTCATAATTTAGCAAAGAAAGGGTTATTCTCGCATACTTGGTCAAAGCATAGGTCAGACTACATCAAAAAATATGGAAAAAAATGCAACATCTCTCAATCAAGACTGAGACAAGGATTCGGTATAGTGGGTCCAGTTGATGATGACGATTACTACTTAGTCATCACCAATCATTTGGAATCTGATAGATTCTTTTCAAATCATATTATCTCATATGAGGAGCTGTGCTTAGAAACTTCAGATGATCCAGATGATTTTGAAGTCAAAGATGCACCGCCAGATTTCAAAGAAGAGATCAAGTCAACCATCGACGAGTTCAAAGAAATCAACTCAGGAATTAAAGAAGATCCATTCCTGACGTACATCAGTTCTTTATTGAATGAAATTGAAACCAATGACTTAGTTAGGCTATTGACTAAGTTTAATGATTACTTTTCATGGAGTTATGAAGTGATGACTCCATTGGCTCCACAGTAATGAACAGTGGGTTGAATCTAATGAACAGTGGGGTTTATATTTTGATTTGACCCAAGTTCACCTTCTCAAACCAAACCTCAAGTTCAATTCAAAAATCAAATTCAAATCCAAATCCAAACCCAAATTCCAAAACCAAATTATTGAAGCCCATGATCAAATCCAAACTTGAAACCCTTCCTAAGCCATAAGTCCTATCCCATGCACTTAGCCAAATCTTAATCCAAATCAATCCAAAATTAATTGATTTTCTCATAATCAATTTATATCTTCAGTCATCTTCCTAAATATAAATCAAATCTACATTCAAATTATCAAAACTAAATCAAACTAAATCAGATTAAATCAAAACCCTTCCTAAGCCATATGACCTATCCCATGGACTTAGCTAAATCTTAATCCAAATAGAGTCAAACTCAATTGATTTTCTCACAAATAAATCATATTTTCAATCATCTTCACAAACTTAAATGAAATATACATTTAAATAATCAAAACTCAATCAAACCAAATCAAAATCTAAACCTAAGCCACATGACCAAACTCCATGGACTTGGCCAAATTCATTCATTCCAAAACCCAAATTCAATTGATTTTTTCATGAATCAATCATACCTTGAATCATATTCATAAATATAAATGAAATCTACAATCATCAAGCCAAACTAAAATTAACCCAAGTCAAACCCAACTTAACCCTTTTGACTTGAAATGTTCAATTGAACAAAAACCCCTTTGAACCCAAGCCAATAATTGAATTTATATATCAATCACAAATCCATATATAAACTCAAATAAATCAAACTGAACTTAAAATTAAGCCAACTAAACCCAATTGGTCCACTTGACCCAAAGTGGCCAATTTGACCTATTTGAGCCAAGTTCTAATCCTACCCAAAATGGATTGAACTAAGCCGATCAAAACCTCCCATCATGATTGTTGATCACCCTAGGTTGATCAATTGTCCCAAATTGGGTCAAACCCAGTCAACTTGGTCATTTGACCAAGTCAACCCCTTAACCCATATGAACCCAAACTAGCCAAATTGCAACCTAAGCCAAATACCTTGAAACCAATGATTCATACCAAATCAAAATCAATATTTGTATATGACTTGACCATCAATTGAGTCAAACCAAACCTAATTGGCACTCTTGACCCAAGTTGACCCAAATTGACCTAAAAGACAAATTGGGTCAAATCAAAATATAAACCAAATTGATTGCAACCAATGGCTCAAGTTCATTCCAAATTGATTGTTGAACTTGACCAAAGCCATGATTGGACCCGATTTAACCCAATTGACCTAATTAGCCCAAATTATCCTAAAGGTTCAAGTTAGCCTAAATCAAAACTAAATCTAAATTAATTGAAACCAAAGCCTACAATCATCTTCAATTGGTCAACTAAACCCGAACCAACAAGCAAGCAATTTGGCCAATTTGGTCAAATTGGTTAACTTAACCCATTTGACCCAAATGATTTCAAATGAGCCAAAATCAAATCTAAGCCAAACTAAACCAAAATAATTGAACCAAAACATCTCAAATAATTATATGAACTTGACCAAACCCTTGGTTTGACCTAATTTGACCAATTGGTCAACTTTACCCAACCTAACCAAATTTGACCTAAATGAGTAAAATTGAGCCAAACCTAACCAAATCGACTCCAATTGACTTGAAATGTGGCTAACCCACTTTGGCTCATTTTAAATCTGTATAAATCAAATCCAATGTCAAATGATCATTTTGCCTTTGGGTCAAGGGCATTATATGAGACAAATCACCCATTTAAGTGGTCATTTTCATTCCTTGCCACTTGGTACTCTCCCGATGGTTCACCTAGCACCTAGGACATTGCCAAACCTGACCCAATGGGTGGTTGGGTCAGCCATGACCCATGGGAGGTGATATCACCTCACCCTCCCTATTGGAGCATTTGAAACACATATGACACCAATGATTCCTCCTTGGCAGTCACCTCCACACCTTCAACCAACCAAGCCAAGCCAAGTCACCTCTTTCCTGCCACCCATGACTCCCTGAGATGCTCGGATAGCCACTAGAAACCAAACTAGATCCCACCATCTGATCAAGATGAAGGGGAGTATACAACCCCTCATTTCGCTCAAGAACACACTAAATCATTCCTTAGAACTCTAGCTACCCAAGACGAGTAGCTAGAGGCATCCCCGAAGCTCCCAACTCATTCCTCAATCAAAAATTACATTCTTGTCCATCTCGAAATAAGATAATCCCATTTTTGACCTAACTTCAACATTTCTCCATCAAACTCAAATTAACTTTGTACGTACCTTCCCTAGGCCTCATTGAGCATGAACGAATCATCTCTAAAGCTTGAGCACCGAAGGTTGGACTTCAATCAAAGACAAACTTCAAATCATATGTTCATCACCTTCTAAGCGAATGCCAAATAATTGATCCAATTGTCGCTCAACAAGGCTTCGTCTCCACTACATGAAGCTTCCTCAATCATTTGAGCTACCAATCTTTAGCTCCAGTGAGGTATGCTTCTAAAATTGATCCTTAGGAAAAAATGGGTTGGAGCTTTTAGAAGAAAACTTACATCTTATGTGATCTTGACCATTAGATCCCCTTCGATCGATGTAATGAAGGTGTGGGATCCTTTTGGAGTTGATCCGAGCTCAGGTAAGCTAAAATCAAGTGAGCAATGGTGGATAAACTCCATTCTCCCTCACTCACATGATGTTAGATAACACACATCATTCCACGTGATCAGAATAGACATTCATGATTAGATCCACTAGATCGATCTCATTTAATCCTATTAAGCTGTGGGATTAATCGTAGTCGTTTGATCTTAGATAGGATGTCAAACAAGAAAGCGCATTCGCTGCCATCACGTAGGCTCTAAGTCAGATATGTTTTAAAAGTGTACCGCGCCGCGTCAGTGCACCACATGGTGCCAATAGGATTAGGCATTAATTAGGCTTAATTAATCATTTTTATGCCTAAAACTTCTAAAAATTATAAAAAATCATAGAAAAATAAAAAAATTCAAATAAATACTCATTTTAATGATATTTTAGTGGAGAATTAATTAAAAATGATCTTAACTAATTTTTAATAGTAATTAAGGTTTGATTATGAAATTAATTAGCTTAATTACTCTTTAATTACTTGAGCAATTAATCCAAAATTTTGTTGGTTAATTTAATGGGATGACCTCTGCTTCCCATGATTTTCTACAAATTTATTACTCAATTAGGAAAATTGACTAATTAAACCTTACCTACTATTTTAAATTAATTAATGATTAATTAATCCCATGAACAGTAATAAATTGGTTAATTAAGTTTAGTAATCGTGGTTCGACAGTAAGTGAACTAAGGAATAGGATTGAGTCCCCTTTCCCTAAGTTCATTTCACCCTTTTTTAAAATGAAATTAATTAAGATTAAACTAATTAATTAAATCACTTAATCAAATTGAAATCATAATTACATCAGACCTTAAGTAATTAAATCATGGGGTAAATCTTTATGTGCTTAATAACCTAAAGGAGTTTAATGAAATTATGGTTAGTCGACATGTATGGAAAAACCATAAGAGTAATTAATTAAGTCCCTTAATATAATTAACTATTAATCTTGCTCAAATTGCATTAGGCCCCATTTATTTCCTAGGATCATTGCAAGTTTATTTTCCATGCATATCATGTCAGCTCATAATTATTTAGTTAATTACTTTAAGGTGACATAGGTAAGGGTAATTAATTCATTTAATTAATGGTTCAACTTAATTAACCCATAAAATCAACTTAATTACATTTCCTTAAATTAAATCAAATCACTAATGTGGGAATGGGTTTAAAACAACAAGTGATGATTTCTCTTCTCCTCTTTAAATCAAATCAAATCCAAAACTAAATTAATAAAGAAGCTTTGGTTTACATGAAATAATGTTATTTGATTTGATTATCCTTAAGAACTAGTTTGGTTGAATGAATCACATGCTTATATTTGATTGTACTCTTTCCAATCATGTTAAATTTGGTATGTCATTTGAATTCATGCATCAATCATTTCAAAATAAAATAAAATAAAATGGATTTTCTTTATATAAGTTTGCATGTGTTGATTTAATTTAATATATGTGTGACTATTATCACTATTAAACCCAAATGTATTTTTCAAAATCCTATAAGTCAATAATAATATGTGTTTTGATGGTAGTTATAAATACATAAGAAATGCATGTGCTTATAGCTTAAGTGTATGAATGTTGAGTTCACTTTCCTCTATTCATGTGTTGATTATATAAGATTGAATGGTAATGGGTATATAGTTTGGACATCCTGGGAACATGAGACTTTAGCTAACCCCAAGGAGGTCATTTGATTACCTCACTTCCCAAGTTTAACAATGGCACATACCCATTTTATTTCATTCTTATGTATTTCAACATTAGAATTTGGATAGAGCTTTAGTTCATTTATATAAATGATTTAATAAAAAAAATACAATCTATGCATGGTTTTGTTTTCCTCATTTATGTATACATCCATGTGTGTCCATTAAAAGCAAGTTTATAGTATGGACATCCTAGGAATACGAGGCTTTAGTTAGCCCCAAGGAGGTCATTTGATTACCTCACTTCCATTGTTTAACAATGACATGTACTTGCCTATATCTTTGTACATGTATATGTATATGTGATTAGTTAATGAAAATCCCATTTTACATTAAAATTGCATGCATTCATAATTGACTAAGTGGTTGAATAAATTATCCATATGATTTGGAGCTTACTTCCTATGTTCAGGTATACCAATTTATATATATTTGAATGCAAATGGGTATATAGTCTTGACATCTCAGGAATACGAGGCTTTAGCTATATCCAAGGAGGTCATTTGATTACCCCACCTCTCTAGTTTAACAATTGCACATGCCTATTTAATTTCATTCTTATGTCCTTTTTGTATAAGAAATTGGATAAAGTTTTAAATTTATATGTTTAAATAATTTAATCAAATAAAATATAAATTCTAAACATACACATACATTCATCATTTAAGTATGCTAAAATATGTTGCATGTAAAGATACACTTAGGATTAAATCATAAGCTTGTTACATGTTATGGAAAGGAATGATTTAATATATGTCATGTGGTAGTAATTCAATTAAATTAATCTTAAGATGTCTTCCATTTTGAATGGGATTATTTAAAGTTAACCAAAATTTAGGATTAATTAAACATTTAATAAGCCATTCACTAAAGAGAACTAAATCAAATTAATAAACTTTAGAAAGTGACTTTTGGTAGGGATAAAAGAGGGAAATCCACTTTTCCTCTCTTTATAACACTTAGTTGCTAAGTGTAATCAAATGAAACAAAAGAAAACATAAATTAAAATTCTCAAATAAATTAAACTACTTCAAGTGAAATCAACCTTTCATGTTAAATTAAATCCTTCTATACTTAGAAAATACAACACTAATGCCCAAGTTACAACACAAGCCTATATACATTAGAATTAGTCTACTTAGCTCTAAGTTAGGATGGTGTATGATGTGATGTATGTTTTGTTTTATGATGTATTATTTTAGATTGGATGTTAGGGTGTATGCTTCATAGATTAAATAATAGGATAATGTTAGCCTAATAATGTTTTTTTTGTAGGGGATTGTGCTTAAGGAATGCTTAAAAATAAATGTGAATGATCCTTTTGTAGGTTGCTTAAATCCTAAAGCATAATCCAAGTTAGGATAGATGGGCTTAGTTACCCATGTGTAGGGTGCTAAGTCCAAATTATAAATACAACTTCTTGGTATTATATGTATATTTAGCTAACATCTATTTTGTAGGTGTAGTTAGATTTACTTTTCCCACATAAATATAATTTTTGCAATAGGAATTAGGATTAGTGTTGTGGGGGATTAGAATGAGCAGCGGCCAGAAGGCATTGTCCTAGGGTGCCCTGTGATGCCTTTAATGCAAGAACCATCCATATCAAAGATGTAACCAAATCAAAAATGGAGATATAAAGAAAGAAGATCCCCATAACATTTAATACAATTATAATTATTCTTTCATATTCCAGGTTGTATAAGAGTACAGCTCGACTACCCATATTTTCTCTCTTCGGGTTGAATGATGGTACTCGACCGAACTGACCTTTTATTCTTTTACAATAGTTTATATTATTATTTGATGTTAAGTTTACATTATGCATTAGGATGGCATGCTTTTCATAGTTTCTTAAATGATTGATGTTTTAATGTGTGGCTTGGATACAATTAGGCTCTTAGGATAAAAATAACTTTTCTACCAAACTAACCACTCATAACTAAATGTTAAACAACTCATAGCCTCATCATAAAGCCTAAGACATAAATAAGATAATTAAAAGATTTAGCAACTCCTTCACTATATTATTGTATATATTTCACATCATGCATGCATATTCTTTCTCTCTTGAACATGAAGGATCTCCATCCTTGCATGATGTTGACCTCATTTTTAGAATGAGCTCTCAACTCCTCCATCTTAGGCTTAGGACTTCTCCTAGACTTTAAGAGTTACTTAGTATTAAGATAAATCTAGTGATTAGGTGGACACTCAACCTAGCCCTAGAAGACTTAGAAGAGTTAGCCATAGGAATAGGTTATGTCTTAGGGGTGTTAGAAAACTTCCTACCTTTAGCCTAAACCATTCCTCACTTTCCTTCTTTCAAGTCAAACTCCAAATAAATTCTATTTGATTTTATTCAAATTCAAATAAACTCCATATGATTGAAATCTATGATTGAAACCCATGATCAAAATCCAAAAAAAATTCCTTAGTCCAAATTTTGCCCAAGTCCCTAAGCCTCCCTTAAGGACTTAACCAAAACTATGATTCAAACCTATTCAAACCTTTGAGATTTTCCAATAATCCACTTATATTCTCATTTATATTCACATATATAAATGAAATATAAATTCAAATCAATCCAACTAAACTCAAAATTCTAAATCAATTCATGAAAATTTTCTTAAGTCCCTTTAATTTTCCATTAAAGGACTTAGCCAAAATCAATCCTAAACCTTGGTCAAACCTATTCAAATTCATGGGATTTTCTCAATGCTTATTTATATTATCATTTATATTCTCATATATAAATGAAATATAAATATAAATCAATCCAATCAAAGGCAAAAATTAAATTCCAATTTAAAATTCCCTTAAATCCTTTAAATTCCTTTTAATGGATTTAACCAAAATCAGGATCAAACCATTTCAAACTCAGGGGATTTTCTCAAAGATTATTTATAAACTCATTTATATTCTCATATATAAGTGAAATATAAATATAAATCAACCCAATCCAATTCAAAAATTAAATTTCAATTTAAAATTTTCCTTAAATCCTTTAAATTCCCTTTAATGGATCTAACCTAAATCATGATTAAACCACTTCAAATTCTTGACATTTTCTGATGATCAATTTATATTCTCATTTATATTCACATATATAAACAAAAAATAAATTCAAACAATCAAAACCAATTCCAAAAATCAAACTCAAATCCATTCAAAATCCAATCTAAGCCTTTCAAGTCAAAATCTTGAACTTAGCCAAATCAATTCAAAATCAAGCCAAACCCTTGATTTTCTCTCATGATTCAATCAACCCTACAATCATGAGCCCATATATAAATCCAAAATTCAATCACTCAATCAAAACCTAATTCAAAAAATCAAACCCAAGACCCCTTCATATTCTTCCTTTGAATATAAAATTTTTAAACGGATCAAAACCCATTTGATTTCAAACCACTTGTAAATGGATTTATATTTCAATCATGAGTCCATATACAAGATCAACCAACTTCAAATCAAGCTTTGACCAAGCCATTTGATCCAATTAGGCTCACTTGACCCAAAGTGACCTAAAGAACCCTTATGAGCTAACGTTTGATCCTAACCAAATTGGATTGAACCAAACTCATATAACCCTCTCATCATGATCAACAATCATCATGGGTTGATCAATCAATCAAATTGGATCAAAAAGTCAAACCTAAGGGTTGACAAAGTCAACACTTAAACTAAAATGAAACCTAACATAGCAAAATTCTTCCATAGGTCAAATTGTTTGAAACCATTTGATCTTCCAAAAATATCTCTTGATGGCAGTCCACAAGCTAGCAATAGACTCTAACATTACCCCTATTAAGCAAGCTCCTATACTCATGCGATTAGAAGTTGAACAACAGGTCATTTTTGAAGTCAAGAAATTGATCAATGCTGGTTTCATCAGGAAAGAAAAATATCCTACCTGGTTAGCTAGTGTCATCCCAATTAAGAAGAAGAATGACCAAATTCGCATATGCATCGATTTTAGGGACTTAAATAAGGCATGCCCTGAGGATGAGTTTCCTCTTCCTATACCTTAGTTAATGGTGGACATTGCCTCACCTCATGCAATTTTCTCTTTCATGGATGAATTATCTGGCTATAACCAAATCAAGATGTCTCCTGAAGATGAAATAAACACTATTTTTTGAACCCCAATCAAAATCTTCTATTATAGGGTCATGCCTTTCGGCCTTAAAAATACTGGTGCTACATACCAACGAGCCATGACTCAAATATTCAATGAGCTCATCCATCATCTGGTTTAGTGCAACGTTGATGATCTAGTAGTCAAGAATTTAGAAATGGAAGACCATCTCTTTGCCTTGAGAGTAGCTTTTGAATGGTTAAGGTAATATAACCTCAAGATGAATCCCTTGAAGTGTGCATTTGGAGTAGATATAAGGAAATTCCTTGGTCTTGTTGTTTGACATCAGGGAATGGAAATAGATCTTGAAAAGATTAAAGCTATCTTAGAAATGCCACCTTCTAAGAGTTTAACTCAACTCAGATCCTTTCAAGGATGGTTGGCATATCTAAGATGCTTTATCTCAAACCTAATAGGGAGATGCAAACCATTCTCATCACTTATAAAAAAGGATGCCAAGTTCAAGTGGGATGACAAGTGCTAGCATGCATTCAAAGACATCAAAGAGTATTTGGTGAAGCTGCCAGTTCTAGTAGCCCCTATCCTACACAGGCCATTGATCATTTGCACTGCTGCATTGGATGACACTCTTGGTGCTCTATTGGCCCAAACCAATGATGAGGGGAAGGAAAGTACACTCTACTACCTCAGCCATAATCTGATCCCTGCTGAAGCAAACTATCCACCTATTGAGAAACATTGCCTAGCTTTGATCTTTGTATCTCAGATGCTACAGCACTACATGCTTTCTCATAAGGTGAACTTGATCTCCTGAACCAATCCACTATAGTACCTCATGACACGGCCAACCCTTTCGGATGTTTGGCTCATTGGTCCATGATACTCTCATAGTTTGATATCACATTTGTACCCCTTTGTGTGGTAAAAGGTCAGACACTAGAGGATTTTTTAGCAGCACACCCACTTCTCGATTCTCCACTTAGTGATGATCTCCCCGATGAACAAATCATGAACTTAAGGGAGGTCGACAATAGCTGATGGGAGATGTATTTTGGTGGTACTGCTTCTTTTCTTAAAGGTGAAGCACCACAATCTATTATCCCAGAAAAGGGGGGTAGGAATAATTCTTCTAATTCCAAACTACAATGTGATGAGATTCTCATACTATCTTTCCAACCCTTACACCAACAACGAAGTCAAGTAGAGGCTTTGATTATCGGTCTGGAGTTAGCCATCACCATCAGTGTCAAGAGAATCAACATCTTTGGGGATTATTAATTGTTCATCAACCAGATTGTCGGGTCCTACCAGGTTCTCAAACCCAAGCATCATCACTACTATGAGTATACCATGAAGCTGTTGGCCCAGATTCCCAAAGTCACCATCTATAAGGTTCCCCGAGCAGAGAACACAGTAGTAGATGCCTTGGCCAAACTTTCCAAAGAATTGGTATGTCCGAAAGATGAGTCCATTTCAATAAGGGTCCAAAATAGACAAGTCGTATCCCTTATTGATGTTGAACTCATTGAGAGACTTTCTCTTGAAGGGGAGGTTGTCGCCAAAATGGAAAAGGAGCTGGATTGGAGGCAACCGTTCATAGACTATTTGAACACTGAGCTGGTTAAGTCCCTAAGCCTCACTTAAGGACTTAACCAAAACTATGATTCAAACTTATTCAAACCTTTGAGATTTTCTCATAATCCATTTATATTATCTTTTATATTCACATATATAAATGAAATATAAATTCAAATAAATCCAACTAAACTCAAAATTCCAAATCAATTCATGAAAATTTTCTTAAGTCCCTTTAATTTTCCATTAAAGGACTTAGCCAAAATCAATCCTAAACCTTGATCAAACCTATTCAAATTCATAGGATTTTCTCAAAACTTATTTATATTCTCATTTATATTCTTGTATATGAATGAAATATAAATATAAATCAATCCAATCAAAGGAAAAAATTAAATTCCAATTTAAAATTCCCTTAAATCCTTTAAATTCCCTTTAATGGATTTAACTTAAATCATGATCAAACCATTTCAAACTCATGGGATTTTCTCAAAAATTATTTATATCCTAATTTATATTCTTATATATAAATGAAATATATATATAAATCAACCCAATCAAATTCAAAAATTAAATTTCAATTTAAAAATTTCCTTAAATCCTTTAAATTTCCTTTAATGAATCTAACCTAAATCATGATTAAACCACTTCAAATTCTTGAAATTTTCTCATGATCAATTTATATTCTCATTTATATTTACATATATAAATGAAATATAAATTCAAACAATCAAAACCTATTCCAGAAATCAAACTCAATTCCATTCAAAATCCAATCTAAGCCTTTCAAGTCAAAATCTTGAACTTAGCCAAATCAATTCAAAATCAAGCCAAACCCTTGATTTTCTCTCATGATTCAATCAACCCTACAATCATGAGCACATATATAAATCCAAACTTCAATCACTCAATCAAAACCTAATTCCAAAATCAAACCCAAGACCCCTCCATATTCTTCCTTTGAATATGAAATTTTCAAATGGATCAAAACCCATTTGACTTCAAACAACTTGTAAATGGATTTATATTTCAATCATGAGTCCATATACAATATAAACAAACTTCAAATCAAGCTTTGACCAAACCATTTGACCCCCTTAGGCTCACTTGAGCCAAAGGGACCTAAAGTACCCTTATGAGCCAACTTTTGATCCTCACTAAATTAGATTGAACCAAACTCATATATACCTCTCATCATGGTCAACAATCATCATGGAATGATCAATCAATCAAATTGGGTCAAACCAAGTCAAACCTAAAGATTGACCAAGTCAACACTTAACCTAAAATGAAACCTAACATAGCCAAATTCCACCATAGGCTGAATTGTTTGAAACCATTGATTTTTTAAGTTCACTCTTGACTTATGTTTGAACTTGACCAAGCTAACATTTGAGCCTAACCTAACGCACTTAGGCTCACTTGACCTAAAGTGACCTAAAGTACCCTTATGATCAAACTTTTGATCCTAACCAAATTGGATTGAACCAAACTCATATATCCCTCTCATCATGATCAATAATCATCATGGGATGATCAATCAATCAAATTGGGTCAAACCTAATAGTTGACCAAGTCAACACTTAACCTAAAATGAAACCTAACATAGCCAAATTCCACCATAGCCAAATTGATTGAAACCATTTGATCTTCCAAAAATAAACTAATCGATTGATAGTCCCTTCTTATTGAAATATTCAAAGACAATGATCATTTACCTTAATCGAGAGTTTTCCTAAGGGATCCCGTCACTTAGGATGTAATTAACTATGGGGGCTTGCCCCTATAGGGAACTTGAGGAACCCAGTTTAAATTAAACCTTTCTTTACTTTTACATGTAAAGTAGGGGAAGAATCTCTGGTACATATCCAGACCCATCATCCTTAGGAGTCCTTATTGAGGTGATTGGTTCCATTAAAGGATAATGATTTCTATCTCTTGAGATAGCAAACTTTTTCCTTGATGATGTATCCGATCACCTGAATAAGTACATCTGCGGATCTGTGTGGCATCCTAAAGAGATGAATTTCTATTGGTCTCTTTTTTTCTTTTCTCCACAAATTTGAAAGGCGACTCCTCAATAGAAATTTAAAACTCCACACACAATAAAAGAATGCTTAACCTGTGAGCATATCCATTGTGGTGGAGAACACCTTCTTTTAGCTGATTTGACCCATAATATATTTCATCATGCATTTAAGCATAAGAAATCCTAAAGCCTCTATTAAAATGATGTGTCTAAAATGAAGTAAAATTTAAAATAATTTTGCCTCTATAGATTAAGTCATATGCTCATACCACTCATGCTCTAGTCTCTTAGGGAGTGTGTTTGGGACTTTAGTCTCTTTCTAATTAAATAACTACCCTTGCTATCTTGCAATTCATAAGACTAGACTACATGGTTTTAAAATTGTAGGAGGAGTTAGCTGCTGGCCACTCCAGGCGGTTATAAGTCAAGAAGTCGAACATTTATTCTCACTTGTGGAGGTAAACCCTTATGTTCACCTGTCACTTTGATTTAGATCGTGCTTTTTCTCATACTAAAGCTCCCTAGATTTAGGATCTGAGGTAACTATTTCCTTCAGGTTATGAGCATAAATCCTTACCTCTTAGGCATTCCCACAACCTTGTGTTGGGGGATTTTAAGCCCTAGTCTTATAATTAAATTTCAACTCAAAACATATAAATATCCTCAACTTCAAAATTATAAATCCAAACCATAAGATAAATTGAAATGATCACTAAGCTTCCTAGTATCATGAGCATTTCCTACAAATTTCATTTTGATTCCAAAAATAAGTCTTATCCTTGAACTTTCCCAATTAATTTTCCAAATACAACCAATCCTTTGATAACCTAATCTTAAAATCTTTGGAGATGATAATTGTCTACTTTAATCGAGAGTATTCTTAAAAAATTTCATTTCCTAACATGTAATTAACTATAGAGGTTTGCCTCCATAGGGAACTTAAGAACTTGGTTTAATATAAACCCAACTTTATTCATCCATATAAAGTAGGTGGAAATCTTTGGTACATTCGAAGACCCATCATGCCTTAGGAGTCCTTATCACATGATTAGGTCCATTGTAGGATGATGCTTCTATCTTTTGAGATACTACATCATACCTTAATTTTGTACCCGATCACCTTAAAAAATATCCCCCCCCATACTTCCAAAAATAAACACCACAAGGCCCTCTCTCCTTGTTCACTGAATCCTCTCAACATCATCCTTTCTTTTTGGAGTTTGGAGAAGTCGATCCTCAAGTAAGAAAGGGTTCTTAGACTCATAATATTGACTGATACACTTTGGCCATCCAAAACTCTAGATTGCCTGTATCTACCAACATCAATTGTAATGTAAAGAGGTTGTCCGCTAGGAGTAAGTCTTCATTATTGAATGTAACTCCTAAGATGTCCTTTGAGTGGCATTTCTTCTCTTTAATAGTGGTCAGTTGAGCTAAGCATATCTTTAGATCAAGTAAGGCCTTGATTAGAGATTCCCTCATATTTTTGGATAAGATAAGGTCATCATATATGCTTAACTTAGCTGGAAACTTTCTAAGGTGAGCTAGGACATTGTAATCAACTCTGGCTTGGTCCTCCATAAGCATATCCATGGGAGGAGCATCCTATGGAGTGGCTATCTGCTCACTGGAACCAATGACTTGCTTGCTTATTCTGAAGTGCTACCCTAGGAGGTAGAACTTTTCCATTGCATAAATTGACTTCAGTGACTTCTTGGAATGATGAGCTTATGGAAAGTTCTACCTTCTCATCGGGCATACCTATAGCTTCTTCTATGGGATCCTTAGGGTCAGTTGACTCCAAGTCAATCTCAAGAGATGAACTAATTGATTCAAATAAAGATAGTCAGACTCTAAATTAGAAAGGAAAAGATCAGATCTACTATGGCTATTATTTTTATTTAAACTCAGAGAGCTTTCAATAAGATAAAATTAAGAGCATAAGAAGTAGACAATATATAAGTAAAATCAACTTTCTTCATTAATTAATTTTTGGGTGGAGGTACATGATAGAAATCAAGTAAAGTAAATAGTGTAAGGGATTTAGTGCTCTTATCCGTAGATACAATGCTCCTACTAGTATAAGAGGAGCTAGCAAAAGAGGTGGTAGTTGCAATGGTGGAGGGAGTACTGGACTTGGATGGTGGCTACACTACTGGACTATCCCAGGAAAGTATGGTGAGCTACTGCTGTTGTTGGGCTGTCACCCTCCCCAAATTAACCTTTGCAACTAGCAAATCATCCTTGGTGTTGGAGGTTTGAGCTATTTTTTACACCTACAAGGAAGGCTTCTTGATCTTAGAATTGATCTTTTTAGAGGTTTGGGGTAGGGAGATATCCTATCCTTCTTTGGTTTTAAGAGGACCATAAGTTTCCCCAAGGATTACTCTAATAGAATTGGATGGTCATGCCAATAAGTATTCCTTAAGGATAACTTGGCTCCCAACTTTTGCTATGCTCAAGCTAGTCCTTAAAAGTGATACAGTCCTCTAAAACATTGCCTAACATGTGGTGGTAGAGGTAATAGCTAGGATCATCACTCTTGCCCATTTCCTCCGACCTCTTAGGCTCTGGTAAATGAAAGTCCGGTTTCTTTAAGAGATTCTTAAAGATTTTCCTAACTACCCCCCTCTTGAATGAAAATGGATTATTCTATCTATTTGGCAAGAGTAGGTGGAAAGTAGCTACTTGGTGATAGATATGAATACCGTTGTTGGGTAGGCTGCTGAGGTGGTGGAAATGGTCATTATGGCGGCTACAGTAATTGGTATGTTGACCAAGATGGTGGAAGAGGAGGTGGCAAAGGAGGCTGTTGAGCTCATAGTCTCTCATATTGAACTCTGGCTGGCTGCTTCCCTCTGTCCACTAACACAACTTTCCCTAGATTCTTCTTAAACACCTTCTACAGCTTGGGCCTAGATGATTGGTCAGGAAAGGGAAACTGTTTAGCTTCCTCTTGTAGGCTAGCTGCCTTGTTGATTAATTTATCGAATGTTTTGATGATAAAACCCTTAAGCATGAAGGCGATCGAGCCATAGATATTCTTGAGAAAAATCTCAATGGCATGTTGTTCGGACAGCTGTAGTTTGGATTTTATGCTCAGGTTGCGCCACCTGAGAATTTAATCAACAAGGGACTCATTGAGTTTATGTTTCTCTGCAATGAGGTTACCTATAGCCACCCTCCGCTGAGCACTAGCAAACCTCTTCATGAAGAGGTGCTCCAACTCAGTAAAATTCTTCACTGAACCGTTGGGTAGTTCGGCAATCAAATGCAACACACTGATCAGAAAAGTAAGAGGAGAGCATTGTACCACCAGTGTTGCAACCGCTAGCTCTAAAGTGTGCAATGTGTTATGTGGGTTCCACTTCCATCAAAGATCTTGAAGGATGGTGGCACAAAACCCTAAATAAAACTAAATAAAAACTAAATAAAAACCTAAACCTAAAAATAAATAAAAAATAAAACCTAAACCCTAAACTAAAAAAAAAAAACCTAAACCTAAAATAAAAAATAAAATAAACATAAAACTAAACTAAAATAAACTAAACCTAAACCCTAAACTATTTAAAATAAAATAAACTAAAAATAAACCTAAACCTAAACTAAAAAAACCAAAGAAAAAATAAATTGAAAATAAAAACATAACTCCTAATCATAAGAAAAATAAATAAAACCTAAACCAAAAAAAATAAAATAAAAATAAAAATCAACTAAAAAATAAACCTAAACCTAAAAAATAAATAAAAATAAAAAACCTAAACTAAAATAAATAAACTAATATAAATAAATAAAAAAGTAAACCTAAATAAAAATAAAAAATAAAATAAAATCAAATAAATAAAAAATTAAACTAAATAAACTAAATAAACCTAAACCTACTAGTTTACTACATTTTTTTTTAAAAAAACCTAAACCCTAAATCCTAAACCCTAAACCTTAAACCCTAAAACTAACCCTAAACCATAAACCTACAATCCTAACCCCTAAAACCCTAAACTCTAAACCCTAAACCCTAAACCCTAAAACCCTAAACTCTAAACTGTAAACCCTAAACCCTAAACCTTAAAACCTACAACACTAAATCCTAAACCCTAAAATCATAAACCTAAACTAAATTAAAATCCTAAACCTAAACTAAAATAAACCTAAAATAAATTAAAATCCTAAACCTAAACCTAAACTAAATCTTAAACCTAAACTTAAAAACCTAAACTAAACCTAAACTAAAATCCTAAACCTGAAAATTGAAAAAAAAACCAGAAAAACACCCCCCGTGGTGCTCTCTGGCGATTGTGATTTCCCTTTTGTTTTCATTGCGGCTTGGCCAATTTTTGAACATTCTCGATCATAATTTTTGATATTTGTCTTTGATTGGCCACTAATGTGAGTTTTCCTTTGCTCTTTCAATGGCAGAGGAGCCACTTTTAGCGCAGCTGAGCTTTTCGAACTTGGAGGCATCGGCTAGGGCATCAGATTTGCATGGAATTATGGATCTAAAATCATCCGCTACTCTGCCTACAGTTAAGTCTTTCAAGGATGCATTATCTGGTAAGAATCTTTCCTCTAATGCTTCAGTGAATTTGATCTCGATCTCATTTCGTGAGATGCCTGGTGTTATATGCTCGGATCTAGATGTGGAAAAGTTGGCGAAGCCTTTTGAATTCTCTTTAGTGGGTAATTTTTCCTTATGTTGACCAACTCTCAATAACATCCGATCATTTTTTCATAGCCTTAAACTTTTATGCATTTTCACTATCAGATTGATTGATCCTAGAAATATTTTAATTCAGCTCTCTAATGACTTAGATTACTCAAGAGCCTTTGCCCGTTGCTCTTACTTTGTGTTTAATTGTCAAATGCGACTTTTGAAATGGTCTCCTTTTTTTGATATAAAAGAGGAATCCCCAATTGTTCCTATATGGCTAGCTCTTCCTAATATGAGAATACATTATGTTACACATCAAGTTCTCTTTTCGGTTGGGGCTCTCTTTGGTCAGCCTCTTCAAATTGATTAGGCCAACAGTGCAAGATCATGGCCTTCTATTGCTTGTATTTTGATTGAGATTGATATTACTAAAATACATCCTAAAGAAGTTTGGATCAGCTCTCAGAAATTTAGTTATAATAAAAAAGTGGAATTTGAGAATTTTCCTATTTTTTGCACACATTGTAAGATACATGGCCATGATCAATGTGAATGTTTTGTGTTGCATCCTCATCTTAAAAAGAATAAATTTTTGGATCCTAATACTACTCTATCAAATGAAAAAAATCAATAAATTTGCTTATGTGCCTAAAGTCACTCAAAATGGGAATCATCCCCCTACCCTACTCCTTTTTTATCCACTGGTTTGCCTATTGGAGAGCAATCTGAGCATGTTACAAATAATGCTTCTGAGGTTTGTGAGGAGGCTAATGATAACTTACTTAACATTGCTTCTAATTGTAATAATTTGCCTCCTCAAGATAATACCTTCACTCATTCTAACTTACCCTTTTTGGCTAGTGAACCCGAGGAGACAAATTCTGAAATTGATCCTTTGATGAAGGAGCAAGATCTGAAAACTATTGATCCTTTGATGATGGCACAAAATATGAAAAGTAATTTTGAAAATGGGCATGAAATTAATGCTATTAATGGCATCACAACCTCTCCTTCTACTATCCTTCAGAGTGATACACATGCTAACCATCTTTCTTAGCTTAATTCTGACACTGAAGAAGGGGAAATTACCATTAGGAATGCTTTGACTGATACAGGTCCTATTTTGAATATCACAAATCACTCTCTCTCGGATGGGGATACTTTGGACAAAGATAGACCTTTTCAAACTATTTTTTTAAAAAAATTCCCTTAAAGCTACAATGTTAACTAATAGCTCCACTAGAACTACTAGATCTTCTCTAACTTCCCTTAAATAACTGCCTCTACTTTTCTTTTCTTCTTGCTTTTTATTTCTTTAGTTATCTCTTTTCCTTTCCTTCCTTTTTTATTATGATCAATATACTTATTTGGAATGTTAGGGGTATTGGGACTCTCATTGTCCGCAACTATATTAGAAGTCTTTGACATACTCAGAACATAGCCTTACTTGTTGTTATTGAACCATTCATACACTCTACTAAGATTAACCATGTTATAGCTTTCAAAATTTCTTTTATAATATTAGCAATAAAATTTGGTGTTTTTGGAATAATTTAGTCAACATCTCTATCCTTGATGATCTTCAACAATTGGTTAATGTCCACATCTCATTGGGTGAATTTTTTGTTCTTGGTTCCTTTATTTATGCTTCTTGTAATAGAGCTGGTAGGAACATCCTTTGGGATAACTTAAGAACTTTTGCCTCCTTGGTCAACAAACTCTGGTTGGTTGGGGGTGATTTCAACACTATTCTCTCTTCCTCCGAAAGAAGGGGAGGTTGCTCTCCTAACATTCATTCCATGGAAGAATTTTTTAATATGATTCTTGATTACAATCGATTGATATCACTGCTCATTATAGGATAACTCTAAACTCTGGCCGCAGCTTGATAGGACTCTTTTTAATTCTCTTTGGATCAATCAATGGCCCATTACTTCTGTTGAACATTTGAGTAGAACTTTGTTTGATCATGCTCTACTTTTGATTTCTGTCCAAAATCCCTCCAGTAGATTATCCTCCCCCATTTCTTTTAGATTCCAAAATATGTGGATCCAACACATTGATTTCATAAATGTTGCATCCATTAACTGGATGGCCCCTATTCATCCGGATAATTTCGTTAAGGGAATGATTCACCTCTGGCTTAAGCTTAAAAGGGTTAAACAAAACATAAATTGGTGGAAGAAGCATCATTTTAAAAAACTTTTTGCCAATCTCAAAAATATGGAACAATTAGTTTGTTGTCTTGAAGATGTTGTTTTGACTGACTTTACTAAACTTGAGGAGTTGAATGTAGCTAAAGATAAATTGGTTAAATATCAGAATATGGAAGAAACCTATTGGTAGCAAAAGGTTGCTATGAAACATATTGCTGATGGTGACAGAAATACCAGGTACTTCCATGCTCTTTTCAAAAAAAAGAAAGCCTTAAACTCTATTAAAAAATTAAAATGATAAGTTTGGATCAGCGATAATAATGATATTAAAGATTCTTTCATACATCATTTTAAAAATTTATTAAACAACAACCATTCCTTAGAAGCTATTTCCAACACACTTGATTCTCAACGATTACTAATGATGACAACCACTTGCTTAGTTTGCATCCTATGAAAGCTGAGATTGGTTATATTCTCAATAGCATGAACACTGATTCTGTTGCTGGCCCTGAAGGCTACATGACTCAATTTTTTTAGCATTGTTGGCCCATTATTAAGTCTGACCTTGTTGATGCTATCATTGATTTTTTTGAAGGTAATTCTTTACCTAGATACTTTTCTAGCACTTCCATTATTCTCATTTCCAAAATTAATAATCCTGAATCTTGGGGCGATTTCAGACCTATCAGCCTTTGCACCTTCTTTCATAAACTCATTGCTAAATAAATTGCCAATAGAATTAGTCCGCTGCTACCTAAAATTATTTCACCCAACCAAACTGGCTTCGTTAAAGGTAGAGCTATATCTGACAATATTCTTCTTTCCCAAGAGCAAATTCATGACATTGATGCTTCTACCAAAGGTGGTGACATCCTTTTCAAACTGGACATCTCTAAAGCTTTTGACAACCTCTCTTGGAATTTCCTCTTCCAAATTCTTCATTTGTTTAGTTTTTTTGACTATTTTATCCGCCTCATTAAAAATTGTATTACCAATGTTTGGTTCTCCGTTATCATGAATGGTGAGTCCCTTGGTTTTTTCCCTTTGATGCATGGTTTGAGACAAGGAGATCCCTTATCACCCTCTCTTTTATTATTGCTGTTGAATATCCTTCAAGAGCCTTAATGATCTTTTCAACAATAATCCCAGCATGTTTTTTAGAACTCAAGGTGATCTTCCTATCTCTCATCTTAGTTTTGCTGATGACTTTATAATCTTTCGCAATGCCTCTATTCATCACATTAAAACTATTAAGAATCTTTTAAATAAATTTGGTAATGAAAGTGGTCTTTTTCTTAACGAAGGTAAAAGTTGTTTCATACCTTTTTCTAAAATCCCTAGTAATAGGATCAACCAAATCTTGAGAATTACTAACTTTCACCAACAATAACTTTCTATTAAATATCTTGGTGCTCCGCTTTTTAGAGGTCATAAAAGATCACATCTCTTTGATGAGCTAATCCAAAAAATCTCTAATAAAATTTCTATTTGGGAATTTCATTTACTCTCTTTTGGCGGTAGACTCACTTTGATTAAGAGCATCCTTAACTCCATGCCTCTATATCTCATTCAAACCATTGTGCCGGCCAATTCTACCATTAACAGAATTGAGCACCTCCATAATAAATTCTTTTGGGGTTCTAACAATTCTTCTAAAAGAATGCATTGGACCTCTTGGTATAAAAGCTGTGGAACTCTTGCTAAAGGTGGTCTTGGATGTAAGCCAATTAAGAAAGCTATCACTGCTTTTTCCTATAAACTTTGGTGGAATTTTAGGAGCTACAATAGTCTTTGGGCAAATTTCTTGACTGCCAAATACTGCGAGGGTAAGCACCCTCTCATTTACTCCTATAGAGTGAAAGACTCTCCTATTTGGAAAAGACTTTGTTCCATCAAATGGGAAGCCGAATCATTAATATCTTGGGGGATTAACTCTGGTACCTCTTTCTTTTGGTAAGATTACTGGACTGGAGGTGGGTCCATTGATGACTTACTTTCTACCCATTCCACTGCTGCTATTAAAGTGAAATCTTTCTGGCAAAATAATATGTGGAATAATAGTAAGCTTATTGATTATATTCCTTTCCCTCTTTTAAATAAGCTTACTACTATTCCTATCATTCCTAGAAATCATGATCAAATCCTTTTTAAGCTTTCTCAAAACGGTGACTTCAACCTTAAAAATGTTTGGATTCATATTAAAGAAGCTCATGACTTTTCCAATGTGTTTTTCAAAATTTGGAATAATACTATTCCTATTTCTTATTCTGTTCTAACTTGGCGTATCTTGAAAAACTTCATCCCTGTTGACTCCTTGATGTGGGGTAAAGGTTTTTACTTACCTTCAAAATGTTACTGCTGCTTTCACATTGAGAATGTGAATCATGTTTTTGTTAACAGAGCCATTGCTTTCAAACTTTGGATTTGGTATGATGATCTCTTTAACATTGAAAAATTCAATAGCTCCTTAACTTTTTACCAACTTCTTGAAGTTTATTTTGAAAACACTATTAAAGACCACATTAAAGTCATAACTGTGATCACTCTTATTTGGTTCATATGGATGGACATAAATGATGTAAAACATTGTGGGACTCCTATGAACCACATGAGGATAATTGCTAGAATTAAAAATAAAATTCATGACTTGTTTAATGCAAATTTAATTAACTACAATCAATTTAAAGGTTGTAAACTTGTGACCAATAAACTGGGTTTTAACTTCCTGGATCCACCCAACGGTAAGAATGACAAGATTGTTTATTGGGTAAAACCTCATGCTAATACTATTAAAATTAACACTGATGGCTATGTAAGGATGCCAAGATTGTTTATTGGGTAAAACCTCATGCTAATACTATTAAAATTAACACTGATGGCTCTGTTCAAAATGCTTTTGGCCGTGGTGGAATTTTTAGAAACCTTAATGGTAAAGTCTTATGTGATTTTTCTTACCCCCTTAATACTTGCTCTATTCCTTTTGCTGAGCTAATGGAAATTTACAAAGCTATTGAGATTTGCCTTCAAAAAGGTTGGCTTAATATTTGGATTGAGGTGGATGCCCTATTGTTGATTGATCTTTTGACTTCCACCAAAATGGGCAATACAGAATTGTACTACCTTCTAAAGAAGACTAGAGCTCTCCTCTCTCAACTCTATTTTAAAATCACTCATGTATGGCATGAAGATAATGCATGTCTTGACACTTGCTAATCTGGGTGCTAGATTGGATGGCATAAAATTCTTTGATCAACTTACACTTCCTAAATATTTGCATGGTTTGGTTAATTTGGACAATACTGGACTCCCTTACCTCAGAAATTAATCCATCCTATTGGTTTGGACTGCTACATTATTTGTTTAACTGCATGATCAACTTCTATTTAGTTTTGATGTTTCTCTGGATTTTGCTGATGTTAATTCTTGTTAAACCTTTTTGGTTAGTTGTTGATCTCTATGGCATCTACTTTTGGATTACTTACCCTAACCTTATTTGGGGTTTTACTGCTACTGCTATTTTCACTGAAACCACTGCTTTTGGTAAGGTTTCTCCTGTCTGTTGGAGGGAGATGGATTATTTTATGCTTTTCTTTCTGCTTTATAGGGACAAACTTCTTGCAATCATTATCCCGTTTATGGGTCCTATTGTAATTTTCCATTATATGATTAAGGATGTGTTTTTTCTCTTTTTCTTAATCTGGAAATTTGTTCATGGCCTCATGACTTTGCTGTCTCATTATGTAATTGTTATAATTTTGTACAGCTTCATGGCAGGCTCAAATTTTTCTATCTTTTCTCTCTTTAATAGGGTTGTGCCCCTTCCTATGCTATCTAACCTCACCTCCATTACCTGTATGGAGAGCAACGCAATAACCTTTATTATTATTATCGTTCCTTGTAGGATGGGATTTTATTCTTGATTTCATTTCAGCCTATTTTTACTGGTGATGTTGGCTTACCTGCTGGTCTGCTTTTCTTTGTCTTGAAGGATTTCAATGATGGTTTTATCTTGAACCCCTTTCAAGTCTATGTTGTTGTCTCCTTACATCGATTTATCTTATGGTGGGTGCAACAATTATTTTGTCGCTTTTAATTGTTGCTATTATTATCGGTCTTTAGTCCAGATGATTCGGGTTATTTCTCGATTGTCTTTGTTGTTTGACCGTTGGTTATCATCTGATATTTATGGACTACTTAATCTACTGCTATTTATTTCATCCTGGTTTTTTTAGACTTGTGCAGATCCCTGTGTTATCTTATGCACTGTCTATTCTGAATGGGTGGTTCTATGATCAGCTAGCTGTTATTTGCTATCTTGGCTATTTTTTGTCTTGGTTATTTGCTGTCTTGGTTTTTCTGATTGTTCTTTCTAATCTCATCTCCCCAACCTGTATGGATAGACACTGTTATACCCTTATTATTATTATTATTATTTTCTCCTTCCAGGATTGGACTTTCTTTTTGTCTTCTTTCCACCTTACTAATGTTGGCTTAACTCGGTTCCGCTTTTCTTGTCTTGAAGGATTCCAATGTTGGCTCTCCTTTGAACCCCTTCTATGCCTATGTATTCATTATTTTATTTTGGTTTATCTTATGGTGGGTGCAATAATGGCTTTGCTATTTTATTTGTTGCCTGTGATTATGCTACTACCTACTTGGTTACTAACTAATGCACTGTCTATTCTGAATGGGTTGCTTTATCGCTAGCTAGCTGTTATTTGCTATCTTGGTTGTTTGTTGTCTTGGTTATCTATTGTCTTGGTTTTTCAGGATTCCAATGTTCGCTCTCCTTTGAACCCCCTAAGTGTGTATGTTGTTTCTCTATTTTATATTGTATTATCTTATGGTGGGTGAAAAAATTGTTTTGTTATTTTACTTGTTGACTATGGGACTTTAGGGTCCTATGTCCAAGTCGCTTATGGAGTTACCGATTGTCTTTGTTTTGTGTCCGCGCTTATCACCGATATATGTTGACTACTTAATCCGCTATTTTTCCATCTTGGTTCAGTTAGACTTGTGTAGATCCCTATGATTATGCTTCTATCTACTTGGTTATTATCTTATGCACTGTCTATTCTGAATGGGTGGCTCTATGGACAGCTGTTGTCTTTTGCTGTCTTGCTATTTTGGTTGTTTGCTGATCTGGATTATCGGGTTTTATGCCCAGCATGCTATTACTGGGGCTATCTTTCTAACTGACTTTATTAGGTGCTATTTACGGTGGGATGCAGCCTATTTCCTGTGGTTACTGGTACAACTAATCTATTGCTGCATTCTCACCTTGGTCCTATTAGACTTCTGCGCATCACTTATTGTATTTTGGTTTGGGTTCACGCTTTTACATTTGCTTTTTGTTAACTTCGCAATGGTTATTAATAAGGGGTTGTTAACATCGCATTGCTTTATGATTGGGTTTCTTTTCCGACTATACCTGTATCCTCGCCCGGAAAGTTTCATATGTCTCATATGTTTGGCTCATTGATTTGCATAGCAGGATTTCAACAGATTACTTTTTCTGCTGTTCTCTTATGGTGGGTTTTTATGTTGGCCTAATTATACTCTTGGCTATGGTTTTAAAAGGGATTCTGGCAAAGATGACTCATTCTCATATGTATAGGGATTCTCATGCTATGGTGACTATATTGATGATAATTTTCCTGCATGGGACCCCTTTTCTTTCTGCTCTTTGCTATCTCCTTTCTATATTATATATGGCTTTGTTTAGGTTTGTAGGTTCTAAGGCCCATAAGACTTTCAACAAATGGCTACTTTCTTCTCACAGGTTTGTAGGCTATGATGGCTGTGATGTTTTCACTCCTTTTCGGTTTGGTAGTATCTCTTATGATGTAACCCTTCCGCTGAAGTTTGGAAGCTCATATTTCCATCTGCCCCAATTTGGTGTGACTGAGCCTGAGCCTTCTTTCACACACTTCTCTATAATATTTTTCAGTTTATGTTGCTATCACTTTTCACTTTCTTTGTACTACTTTAACTTTTCTAAATTTTATCTTTCTTCATTTTTGCAGATGCACTTCTCTTTTTCTCTTGCAAGTTTGCTCTCTACTGGCATGCATTATGTCATCCTGAAGAGCTTTGGCCCTAATCTATCCATTGGCTTATCTATTTTAATCACTTTGTATCTTTTGCTTTATTTTTCTCTTTTATTTTGCTTTTGGTTATATTTAGATAGGGGATTTACTATCTAGGCTGATTGTAGCTCTTTGAGTAGTAGTTTTGGAGTTTATCCCCTCTTAAGGATCTTGTAACCCTCTTTTTGTGGCAATAAAATTCCTCCTATATGGGGTTTCCCAAAAAAAAAATACTAAATCCTAAACCCCAAACCCTAAACCCTAAACTAACCCAAAACCCTAAGAATGGGTAGAACATTGATGGAAGGAACATCACCGTCAACTAAGCTCAGTCTAGATTTGCCGGTGGAGGTGAAGGCGGAGGCGGTGGTTATTACAGTGATTGTGGTGGATCTGGGGGGTGCTGGTGAATATGGAGGTGGTGGTCAGAGCAGTGGTGGTTATGGAGGCGAGAGGAGTGACAAAAGTTACAGCTGTGGTGGTGGCGGAAGGTGAGATCGGGGATATGCTGGTGGATCCCGCTACTCGAGAGGCGACAGTTGGTTCTGATGGAAACTAGACAAAGTAATGAACGATCGATCTAATCTGCTACTTATGGAACTGTCTTTATAGTAGAGATGGTTCTACCTATCGTAGGGTTATGATTTTCTCTATGGGTGCTCATTTATGATCTATGTTGTCGCTTGTGTCTTAAAAACTTAGAGTGGTACTTGGTTGATGAAATTAAAAAGAAGAAATGTTGAATATGAATTTGTTCTATATTAAAAAAAAACCTTGAACCATAAACCATAAAACCTAAACTAAAACTTAAACCCTAAACCTAAAATGTAAACCATAAACCCTAAACCCTAAAGCTTAAACCATAAACCCTAAACCATAAATCCTAAACCATAAACCCTAAACCCTAAAACCCTAAACCCGAAACCCTAAAACCTACAACCCAAAACCTTAAACCCCAAACCCTAAACTCTAAACCCTAAACTAATACTAAACCCTAAACCCTAAACAACCCTAAACCCTAAACCCTAAACTAACCTTAAACCTTGAATAAACATGTGGTTAAGAGTAGATCTAAAGATTGACCTAATCCTAACATAGTTATGGTAGCTAAAGAAAATATCTTCAAGAGACTTTCCCTTTACTATTAGAGATTTGAATACCCAAAACCATAATCCTAAATCATATTATAATACCATATATTATAGTATAATGTAGCATCATATATTTGAGCATGTACTGATATTGTTTTTTGATGTTATAAAATGTTTTGAAATGTTTTAGTATATTATGGTATTGTGCTATATAGTCTTTATTAATATAAAACATAAAAATACTAATTTAATAAAGCATATGATGAAATTTGTTAAATTTGAAGTGGAATTAGGTTGTAGTACCAAAGGTGTGCTATGCCACTTGTAGTCTAAAAAGTAAGATTTTATGTTCAAAATAAATATTATATGTTATAGCTAAGCCTAAACCTAAATAAAATAAAATAAAATAAAATAAAAACCTAAACTAAAACCTAAACCTAAACCTAAACCTAAAAATAAAATAAAATTAAAAATAAAAATAAACTAAACTAAAATAAATAATAACCTAAACTAAACTAAAAAAATAAAATAAACCTAAGAATAAAATACCTAAATAAAATAAAAATTAAACGTAAAATAATATGAAAATAAACCTAAAATAAAATAAAATAAAAACTAAATAAAAACTAAATAAAAACCTAAACCAAAAAAATAAACCTAAAAATAAATAAAAAATAAAACATAAACCCTAAACTAAAAAAAAAACCTAAACCTAAACTAAAATAAACTAAACTAAATTAAATAAAACTTAAACCTAAACCTAAACCTAAACCTAAACCTAAACTAAATAAAATAAAATAAACTAAAAATAAACCTAAACCTAAACTAAAAAATAAAACCTAATATTAAAACTTAAAACCTAAACCTAAAAAATAAAATAAAAACCTAAACCTAAACCTAAAAATAAAAAATAAAATAAAAATAAAACTCAACCAAAAAAGTAAAACTAAACCTAAACCTAAACCTAAAAAATAAACTAAAATAAAAAACCTAGACTAAAAAAAATAAACCTAAAAAAAATAACCCTAACCCTAAACTGAAACTCTAAACCTTAAACCTACAACCCTAAACCCTAAACCCTAAAATCCTAAACCATAAACCCTAAACCCTAAACCCTAAACCATAAACCCTAAAACCTACAACCCTAAACCCTAAACCCTAAACCCCAAACACTCAACCCTAAACCCTAAACCCTAAAACCCAAACCCTAAACCCAAAACCCTAAATACCTAAAACCTAAACATAAAGTAAATAAAACCTAAAAATAAAATAAATAGATAAACCTACACCTAAATAAAATAGAAATGTAACATAAAACCTAAACCTAAACCTAAACCTAAAACTAAACCTAAACCTAGAAAGAAAATATGAAAAAAATAAAAACTAAACTAAAATAAAATAAATAAATACCTAAACTAAACAAAAAATAAAATAAACATAAAAATATAAAACCTAAATAAAACAAAAACATAAATAAAAAAAATAAACTTAAAATAAAATAAAATAAAACTAATTTAAAACCTAAACCTAAAAAAATAAACCTAAAATAAAAAATTAAACATAAAAAATAAATAAAACCTAAACCGAAAATAAACAAAATAAAATAAACCTAAACCAAAACTAAAATAAACCTAAACCAAAACTAAAATAAACTAAACTAATATAAATAAAACCAAAACCTAATCCTAAATAAAATAAACCTAAACCCTAAACAAAATAAAATAAAATAAAATAAAAATAAACCTAAACTTAAATTAAAAAATATTACCTAACAATAAACCTAAAATAAAAACATAAAACCTAAACATAAAAAAAATAAAATAGAAACCTAAAATTAAACCTATAAATAAAAATTAAAACCTAAACCTAAATAATAAAGTAAAAATAAAACTAAATTAAAAAAAATACTAAAGGAAAACCTAAACTTAAAAGATAAACAAAAATAAATTAACCTAAAATAGATAAACTAAACTAAATAAAAAATTAAACCTAAATAAAAATAAAAATTAACCTAAAAACCTAAACCTAAACTAAATAAAACCTAAAAATAAAATAATTATAAAAACCTAAACCTAAATAAAATGAAAAAAACCAAACTAAAACCTAAACCTAAACCCAAACCTAAAAATAAAATAAAATAAACAAATAAAAATAAACTAAAATAAAATAAATAATAAACAAAACTAAACTAGAAATTAAAATAAACCTAAGAATAAAAAACCTAAATAAAATAAAATTAAAATAAACCTAAAATAAAGACTAAGTAAAAAACTAAACCTAAAAAATAAGCCTAAAAATAAAACCTAATCCATAAACTAAGAAAAAAACCTAAACCTAAAATAAAAATATAATTAACCAAATAAAACAAACCTAAACCTAAACTAAAATAATTTAAGCTAAAATAAAATAAACCTAAATCTAAACCTAAACTAAATAAAATAAAATAAACTAAAAATAAACCTAAACCTAATCTTAAAAATAAAACTTAAAACTTAAAAAAATAAAATAAAATCATAAACCTGAAAATATAAAATAAAACCCAAACCTAAAAAACTAAAATAAAAATAAAACTCAATTAAAAAAATAAACCAAAACCTAAACCTAAACTTAAAAAATAAGCTAAAATAAAAAATCTAAACTAAAATAAATAAACCTAAAATAAGAAAACCTAACCCTAAACCCTAAACTCTAAACCTAAACCTACAACCCTAAACCCTAAACCCTATACCTAAAACCCTAAATTCTAAACCCTAAACCCTAAAACCTAAAACCTACAACCGTAAATCATAAACCCCAACCCCAAACTCGAGACCCTAAACCCGAAACCCTAAAAACCTAAAAACCTAAACCTAAACTAAATAAAACTTGAAAATAAAATAAATAAATAAACCTAAACTTAAATAAAATAAAATAAAATGAAAACCTAAACTAAAACTTAAACCTAAACCTAAACCTAAACCTAAACCTAAATCTAACCCTAAAAATAAAATAAAATAAAAAATAAAAACTAAATAAAAACTAAAAAAATAAAATAAACCAAAAAATAAAATAAAATAAAAACTAAATAAAAACCTAAACATAAAAAATAAACCTAAAAATAAGTAAAAAAATAAAACCTCTACCCTAAACTAAACAAAAAAAATAAACCTAAAATAAACAAAATAAACCTAAATCAAAACATAAACTAAAATAAACTAAACTAAATAATTAAAAGCTAAAATAAATTATAATTATACCCCAAAGTAAATAAAATAAAATAAACTAAAAATAAACAAAAATCTAAACTAAAAAATGAAATATAAAAATAAACCTAAATTAAAAATCTAAAACCTAAACCGAAAAATATAAAATAAAAACCTAAACCTAAACCTAAAAAACCAAAATAAAATCTAAACCTAAACTAAAAAATAAAAATAAAACTAAACTAAAAAATAAGCATAAACCTAAACCTAAACCTAAATAAAACTAAAATAAAAACCTAAACCAAAATAAATAATCTAAACTAAATAAAAATAAAAATAATCCTAAATAAGAATAAAAAACAAAATAAACTAAAACAATTTAAAAATAAATTAAATAATCCTAAAGCTACCCATTTACTGAATTTAAAAATAAATAAAAAAACCCTAAACCCTAAAATTAACCTTAAACCTACAACCCTAAATCCTACACCCTAAACCCTAACCCCTAAATCCTAAACCCTAACCCTAACCCTAAACCTAAACCCTACACCTAAACGCTAAACCCTAAAACACTAAACCCTAAATTAACCCTAAACCATAAAAACCCAAAACCTTAAAGCATAAACCCTAAACCCTATGCTAACCCTAAACCCTAACCCCTCAAAACTCTAAACCCTAAAGCTTAAACACTAAACCCAAAACCCTAAACCCTAAATGATAACCTTAAACTCTAAACCCAAAAGCACTAAACCCTAAGGCCTAAAACCCTAAACCCTAAACCCTAAACCCTAAGTACCTAAAAACCTAAACCTAAACTAAATAAAACCTAATAATAAAATAAATAAAAACATAATCCTAAATAAAATAAAAAAATAATATAAAATTTAAACCTAAACTAAAACATAAACATAAACCTAAAAATAAAAATAAAAAAAATAAAAAAAATAAAATAAATAAAAACCTAAACTAAACTAAATAATAAAATAAACCTTAGAATAAAATAAAAACTAAATGTAAAATAAAAAAAATACATTAAAATAGGTTAAAATAAAAAATAAAGAAAAACCTAAAACTAAAAGATAAACCTAAAAAAAAAAAAAAAAAGTAAAACCTAAACCCTTAACTAAAAGAAAACCTAAACCTAAAATAAAAAAAACAAAATAAAATTAACATAAACCTAAACTAAAATAAAATAAACTAAAAAGAAACCTAAACCTAAACCTAAACTAAATAAAATAAAATAAACTAAAAATAAACCTAAACCTAAAATTAAAAATAAATCTTAAACCTCAAAAATTAAAAAATAAATCCACAAATTAAACCTAAAATAAAAACCTAAAAGCAAAACCTAAGAAAATTAAATAAAAACCTAAACCTCAACCTAAAATTAAAAATAAATCTTAAACCTCAAAATAAAATAAAAATAAAACTCATCTAAAAAATAAACATAAACCTAAAAAATAAATTAAAATAAAAAGCCTAAACTATAATAAATGAACCTAAAATAAATAAACTAAATTAAATAAAAATAAAATATAAAAAAAAATAAAATAAACGCAAATAAATAAAAAATAAACTAAATAAACCTACAACTCTAAACCCTAAACCACAAACGCTAAACCCTAAACCCTAAACCCTAAACCCTAAACTAATCCATCGTTAAACCCTAAACTAACCATAAACCATAAAAATGGGTAGAACCTTGATGACAAGAACATCACCGTTAACAAGGCATAGTCTAGATTTAATAGTGGAGGCAAAGTTCAAAGTGGTGGTTATCATTTTGGTGGTGGGGGATCTAGAGGTGTTGGTGGATATGGAGGTGGTGGTCAGAGTAGTGGTAAGTTATGGAGGCAGGAGGAATGACGGAGGTTACAACTGTGGTGGTGGTGGAGGTTGAGTTCGGGATATGACGACGAATCCAACTACTCGAGAAGCGTGGTCAATCTGATGCGAATTGGAGAAACTGAAGAACGACCAATCTGATCTACTGCTTATGGAACGGAGTCTTTATAGTTGAGACGGTTCTACTTATCTAGGGTTTTTGATTTGCTCTATGGGTGCTCATTTTTGATCTATGTCGTCGCTTGTGTCCTAGAAAACTTGGGGTGCTAATTGGTTGATAAAATCAAAAAGAAGAAATGTTGAATATGAATTTATTCTATGTTAAAAAAAACATTAAGCCCTAAACCCTGAACCCTAAACCCTAAACCCTAAACCTAAAACATATACCCTGAACCCTAAAACCTAATGCAAAAAAATAAAAAAAATAAAAAAACTCAACTAAAAAATTAACCTAAACCTAAAAAATAAACAAAAATAAATAAACTAAACTAAGTAAAAATAAAAAAGAAAAATACATAATGAAATAAACTCAAATAAATAAAAAAATAAACTAAATGAACTAAATAAACCTAAACTTACCCATTTACTTAATTTAAAAAAACCCTAAACTCCAAATCCTAAACCCTAAACCCTAAACACTAAAATTAACCTTAAACCCAAAACCTAAAACCATAAACCTATAACCCTAAACCCTAAACCCCAAACCCTCAAACCTAAACCCTAAACCCTAAACCCTAAACCCTAAAAACCAAAAAATCTAAACCTAAACTAAATAAAACCTAAAATTAAAATAAATAAACTTAAACCTAAATAAATAAAATAAAATAAAATAAAAACCTAAACTAAAATCTAAACCTAAACCTAAACCTAAACCTAACCCTAAAAAATAAAATATAATACAAAATAAAAACTAAAATAAAATAAAATCTAAACTAAACTAAAAAATAAAATAAACTAAAAAAATAAAAAAACTAAATAAAATAAAAATTGAACTTAAAAAAAACATAAACCTAAAATAAAATAAAATAAAAACTAAATAAAAACCGAAACATAAAAAATAAACCTAAAAATAAATAAAAAATAAAACCTAAACCCTAAACTAAACAAAAAAACCTAAACCTAAAAAAACAAATTAAACCGAAATCTAAACCTAAACTATAATAAACTAAACTAAAATAACTAAAACTTAAAATAAATTAAATCTAAACCCTAAAGTAAATAAAATGAAATAAACTAAAAATAAACAAAAGCCTAAACTAAAACGTATAATAGAAAAATAAACCTAAAATAAAAACCTAAAACCTAAACCTAAAAAGATAAAATAAAAACCTAAACCTAAACCTAAAAATAAAAAATAAACTTAAACAAAAATAAAATAAAATAAAAATAAAACTAAACTAAAAAATAATCATAAACTTAAACCTAAACTTTAAAAAAACTAAAATAAAAACCTAAACTAAAATAAATAAACATAAAATAAATAATCTAAACTAAATAAAAATAAAAATAAAATAAACTAAAATAAATAAAAAAATAACTAAATAAACCTAAACCAACCCGTTTATTGAATTTAAAAATAAATAAAAAATACCCGAAACCCTAAACTTACAAACCTAAATCTACAACCATAAAGCCTAAACCCTAAACACTAAACTAACCCTAAACCCTAAACTCTAAATCCTAAACCCTAACCCTAACCCTAACCCTAAACCTAAACCCTAAACCTAAACGCTAAACCCTAAAACCCTAAACCGTAAACCCTAAACCATAAAAACCCTAAACCCTAAAGCATAAACCCTAAACCCTAAATAACAATAAACCCTAAGATAACCCTAAACCCAAAATGCTAACCCCTCAAAACTCTAAACCCTAAACCCTAAACCCTAAAGACTAAACACTAAACCTTAAACCGTAAACCCTAAACCCTAAAACCCTAAACCCTAAAGCTTAAACCATAAACCCTAAACTCTAAACCTTAAAAACCTAAAAAACCTAAACCTAAACTAAATAAAACCTAATAATAAAATTAATAAAAAACTAAACCTAAATAAAATTATAAAATAAAACCTAAACTAAACCTAAATAAAATAAAATAAAAATAATAATAAAATAAAATAAATAAAACCTAAACTAAACTAAAAAAATAAAGTAAACCTAAATAAAAATAAAATAAAATAAAAATAAAATAAACCTAAATTAAATAAAATAAAAAATAAATAAAACCTAAACTAAAAAAAAATAAAAATAAACCTAAAAAATATAAAATAAAACCTAAAATAAAAAATAAAATAAACCTAAATTAGAATAAAATAAAAAATAAATAAAAACCTAAACCTACAAAATTAACCTAAAAATAAAACCTAAAAAAAATATAAAATAAAACCTAAAACCTTAACTAAAAGAAAACCTAAACCTAAAATAAAAATAAAATAAACAAAATAAAATTAACCTAAACATAAACTAAAATAAACTAAACTAAAATAAATAAAACCTAAACCTAAACCTAAACCTAAACCTAAACCTAACAAATAAAATAAAATAAACTAAAAATAAACCTAAACCTAAATTAAAAAATAAAACCTCAAAATAAACCTAAAATAAAAACTATAACCTAAACCTAAGAAAATAAAATAAAACCCTAAACCTAAACCTAAAATTAAAAATAAAACTGAAATCTCAAAAATAAAATAAAAACAAAACTCAACTAAAAAAATAAACCTAAACCTAAAAAATAAACTAAAATAAAAAACCTAAACTATAATAAATGAACCTAAAATAAATAAACTAAACTAAATAAAAATAAAAAATAAACCTAAAAGAAAAAATAAAATAAACACAAATAAATAAAAAATAAACTAAATAAACCTACAACCCTAAACTAACCCTAAACCCTAAGAATGGGAAGAACCTTGATGCAAGAACATCACCTAACAAGGCTCAGTCTAGATCTGCAGTGGAGGCAAAGTCAAAGGTGGCTGTTATGACAGTGGTGGTGGGGGAGCTGGAGGTGTTGGTGGATATGGAGGTGGTGATCGGAGTAGTGGAAGTTATGGAGGCAGAGGAGCGAAGGTTTCGTGGTGGTGGCGAGGGGAGTTCGGGATATGACCTGATCTACGAGAAGTGGTGGTCCATATGGGAATTGGAGAAACCAAGAACGACCAATCTAATTTGATGTTTATGAAACATATAGACAGTCTACTTATCTGGTTTTGATTTGCTCTATGGGTGCTCATTTTTGATCTATGATGTCACTTATGTCTTGGAAAACTTGGGGTGCTACTTGGTTGATGAAATCAAAAAAAAGAAATGTTGAATATGAATTTGTCCTATGTTAAAAAAAAACTTTTAACCATAAACCCTAAACCCTAAACCTAAACCCTGAACCCTAAAACTTAAACCTAAAAAAAATTAATAATAATAAAAAACTCAACTAAAAAATAAACCTAAACCTAAAAAATAAACTAAAATAAATAAACAAAACTAAATATAAACAAAAAATAAACCTAAGAAAATTACATAATAAAATAAATTCAAATAAATAAAAATAAACTAAATTAACTAAATTAACCTAAACCTACCCATTTACTTATTTTTTAAAAAAACCATAAACTCTAAATCCTAAACCTAAACCCTAAACCCTAAACACTAAAAACCCTAAACCCTAAAGCATAAACATTAAATCCTAAACCCTAAACCCTAAACCCTAAACCTAAACTCTAAACCCTAAAACCCTAAACCCTAAAACCCTAAACCCTAAAACTCTAAACCCTAAACCCTAAACTATAAACCCTAAAAACCAAAACCAAAACCTAAATAAAATATAACCTAAAAATAAAATATATAACAAAAAAAAACCTACATAAAATAAAATAATAAAATAAAATAAGAACCTAAACCAAAAGCTAAAAATAAAATAAATTAAATAAAAACCTAAACTAAATTAAAAAAATAAAATAAACCTAAGAATAAAAAACATAAATAAAATAAAAACTAAATGTAAAATAAAAATAAAATAAACCAAAAATAAACCTATAATACACCTATAATAAAATAAAATAAAAACCTAAACCTAAAGAATTCATAAAAAATAAAACCAAAACCCTAAACAAAAAAACCTAAGCCTAAAGTAAAAATAAAATAAACAAAATAAAATAAACCTAAACCTAAACTAAAATAAACTAAACTAAAATAAATAAAACCTAAACCTAAACATAAAATAAATAAAATAAAGTAAATTAAAAATAAACCTAAAGCTAAATTAAAAAAAACCTAAAAATAAACCTAAAATAAAAACCTAAAACCTAAACCTAAAATAATAAAATGAAAACCTAAACCTAAACCTAAAAATAAAAAATAAAACCTAAACCTAAAAAAGAAAATGAAAATAAAACTCAACTAAAAAATAAACTTAAACCTAAATCTAAACCTAAAAAAATAAACTAAAATAAATAACCAATACTAAAATAAATAAACCATAAATATATAAACAAAAGTAAATATAAATAAAAAATAAACATAAATAAAAATAAAATAACCTAAAATAAATAAAAACAAAACAAAATAAACAAAATAAACCTGAACCTATATGTTTACTTAATTTTTTTTTTAAAAAACCTAACCCTAAACTAACCCTAAACACTAAACCGTAAACCTTAAACCCTAAAGCCTAACCCTAAACCCTAGACCAAAAAAACCCTAAACCCTAATGCCTAAACATTAAACCCTAAACCTAACCCTAAAACCTAACACTTAAACCCTAAAAAACTAAACCCTAAACTCTAAACCCTAAAAAAATAAAAACCTAAAAACCTAAACCGAAACTAAATAAAACCTAAATAAAATATACATAATTAAATAACAACTAAACTAAAACCTAAACCTAAAATTGAAAATAAAATAAAATAAAATAATAAAAATAAACTAAAATCAAATAAATAATATCCTAAACTAAATTAAAAAGTAAAATAATCCTAAGAATAAGAAAGCTATGTAAAATAGAAATAAAATAAACCTTATATAAACCTAAAATAAAATAAAATAAAATTAAAACTAAAAAATCCTAAACCTAAAAGATAAACCTAAAAATAAATAAAAAATAAAACCTAAACCTAAAATAAAAATAAAATAAACATAATAAAATAAACTTAACCTAAACTAAAATAAACTAAACTAAAATTAATAAAACCTAAACCTAAACCTAAAGTAAACTAAACCAAAACCTAAACTTAAACTAAATATAATAAAATAATCTAAAAATAACCATAAACATAAATTAAATAATAAAATATAAAAATAAACCAAAAATAAAACCTAAAACCAAAACTTAAAAACATAAAATAAAACACTAAACATAAGCCTAAAAATAAAAAATATACCTAAACCAAAACCTAAACCTAAAAAATAAACTAAAATAGAAAAACAAAATTAAAATAAATAAACCTAAAATAAATAAACTAAACTAAATAAAAATAAAAAATAAACATAAATAATAATAAAAAAATAAAATAAACTAAAAAATAAAAGAAAACTTAGTGTTTTACTTGGTTGATGAAATCGAAAAGAAGAAATATTGAATCTGAATTTGTTCTTTATTTAACAATAAAAGAAAAAACCAAAAACCAAAAACCCTAGACTAAAACTTGAACCCTAAACCTAAAACCTAAACCATAAACCCTAAACCCTAAACACCAAAAACCCTAAACCCTAAACCCTAAACCCTAAAACCATAAACCCTAAACCCTAAACCCGAAAACCTAAACCCTAAATCATAAATCCTAAACACTAAACCCAAAAACCTAAACCCTAAACCCTAAACCCAAAAAAAAAACATAAACAATAAACCTTAAACTATCCCTAAACTTTAACCCTTAAAAATCTGAAAACCTAAACTTAAACTAAATAAAATAAATAAATAAAATAAATAAAAAAACTTAAACCAAAATAAAATAATAAAATAAAATAAAAAACATAAAATAAAATCTAAAACAAAACATAAAATAAAATAAAATAATTAAAATAAGAACTAAACCTAAAATAAAATAAATAAAAACTTAAACCCTAAACTAAAAAAATAGAAAAACATAAATAAAATGAAAACTAAACATAAAATAAAATAAAATAAACCAAAAAATAAAATAAAAAAACTAAATAAAATCCTAAACCTACAAAATAAACCTAAAAATAAAAGCTAAAAATAAATAAAAAATAAAACCTAAACCCAAAATAAACAAAATAAAATAAACATAAACCTAAACTAAAATAAACTAAACTAAACTTAAAAAAAACCTAAACCTAAACCACAACTAAATAAAATAAAATAAGCTAAAAATAAACCTAAACAACTAAAAAATAAAACCTAAAATAAATACCTTTAACCAAAACCTAAAAAAATATAATAAAAACCTAAATCTAAATAAAAAAATAAAAAATAAAACTAAACCTAAAAAATTAAATTAAATTACAAGTAAACTAAAAAATAAACATAAACTAATGCCTAAACCTAAAAAATAAACTATAAAAAAACCCAAACCAAATAAATAAACCTAAGAAATATAAACCAAACAAAATAAAAAAAATTAACCAAAATAAGAATAAAAAATAAACTAAAATAAATAAAACATAAACTAAATAAACCTACACCTACCAGTTTACTTAGTTTTTTTAAAAAAAACCCTAAAACCTATAGCCTAAACCCTAAACCCTAAACCTTTGACCCTAAAACAAACCCTAAACCATAAACCCTAAACCTACAACCCTAAACCTACAACCATAAATCCTAAACCATAAACCCTAAACCATAAACCCTAAATTCTAAACCCTAAACCCTAACCCTAAACCCTAAACCCTAAACCCTAAACCCTTAAACCCTAAAGTCTAAACTAACCCTAAACCTTAAACCCTAAACCCCAAAAATCTTAAAGCCTAAAGACTAAATCTTAAATGCTAAACCTTAAACACTAAACCCTAAACTAACCCTAAACCCTAAGCTAACCTTAAACCCTAAACCCTAAATGCTAAACCCTAAATCTTAAACCCTAAACCCTAAACTCTAGACGCTAAAACTAATACTAAACACTAAACCTTAAACCTACAACCATAAACCTACAACCCTAAATCTAAACCCTAAACCCTAGGCCTAAACCCTAAATCCTAAAACCCTAAACCTCAAACTCTAAGCTAACTCTAAACCCTAAACCTAAACCTAAAAACCCTAAACCCTAAAGACTAAACTTAAACCCTAAATAATAAACAAGCCCTAAACACTAAACCCTAAACCCTCAACCCTAAAGCCTAAACACTAAACCCTAAACCATAAACCTTAAACCCTAAACCCTAAAGCTAAACCCTAAACCCTAAAACATAAAACCCTAAAATATAAAACCCTAAAACCCTAAAACCTTAAACCCTAAACACTAAACCCTAAACCCTAAACCCTAAACCCTATAAACCTAAAAACCTATTCCTAAATTAAATAAAACCTAAAAATAAAATAAATAAAAGAACCTAAACCTAAATAAAATAATAAAATTAAATAAAATAAAAACCTAAACTAAAACATAAACCTAGACCTAAAAATAAAATAAAATAAAATAAAATATAAAAAACTAAAATAAAATAAATAAAACCAAATTTAAATTAAAAAATAAAATATACTTAAGAATAAAAAACCTCAATAAAATAAAAATTAAATGTAAATTTCAAATAAAATAAACTTAAAATATAATAAATAAAAATTAAATAAAAACATTAAACCTAAAAAATGAACTTAAAAATAGAACTTAAAATTAAACCTAAACCCTAAACTAAAAAAACCTAAACTTAAAATAAAAATAAAATAAACCTAAACCTAAACTAAAATTTACTAAACTTAGACAAAATTAGAAAATACCATAAACCCTAAATCTTAAACCCTAAACTCTAAACCCTAAACCCTAAAACATAAACCTATAATCCTAAACTTAAAACACTAAACCCTAAACCCTAAATCCTAACCCTAAACCCTAACCCTAAAAGCATAAACCCTAAAACCCTAAACCCTAAACCCCAAATCACAATCCTAAATAAATTAAAAAAATAAACCTAAACCGTAAAACCTAATAAAGCTAAACCTAAATCCTAAGAATAGGAAGAACCTTGACGGTAGGAACATCACCGTCAACTAGGCTTAGTGTAGATCTAGCGGTGGAGGCGAAGGCGGAGGCGGCGGTTATCGCAGTGGTGGTGGGGGATCTGGAGGTAGTGGTCGGAGTAGAGGTGGTTATGTATGTGGGAGGAGCAAAAGAGGTTACAACCGTGGTTGTGGTAGAGGGAGAGATCTGGGATATGATGGTGGATCCCGCTACTTGAGAGGCTGGGGTGGTGCTAATGAGAACTAGACAAACTAAAGAACAATTGATCCGATCTGCTACATATGGAACTGTGTCTTTACAGTTGAGACTGTTCTAGTTGTCTAGGATTTCTAATTTTCTCTATGCATGCTCATTTTTTATTTGTATCATCACTTGTGCTCAGAAAACTTTGTGTGTTACTTGGTTGATGAAATCAAAAAGAAGAAATGTTGAATCTGAATTTCTTCTCTCTTAAAAAAAATCAAAAACCCTAAACACTAAACTAAAACCTAAACCCTTAACTAAAAAAAACCTAAACCAAAAATAAAAATAAATTAAACTAAACTAAAATAAATAAAACCTACACCTTAACCTAAATTAAACTGAACCTAAACCTAAAGTAGATAAAATAAAATAAACTAAAAATAAACTTAAACCTAAACTAAAAATAAAACTTAAAAATAAACCTAAAATAAAAACCTAAAACCTAAACCTAAAAAAATAAAATAAAAACATAAACTTAAACCTAAATATAAATAATAAAACCAAAGCCTAAAAAATAAAAATAAAATAAAACTAAACTAAAAAATAAACATAAACCTAAACCTAAACTTAAAAAATAAATAAGATAATAAATCAAAACTAAACTAAAGAAACTAAACTAAGTAAAAAAAATGAAGCCTAAATAAAAATAAAATAAATAAAATAAATAAATAAATACTAAATAAACCTAAACCTATCGGTTTACTTAATTTTTTTTTTAAAAAAACTTTAAGCACTAAACCCTAAACCATAAACCCTAAATCTTAAACCTTAAACCCTAAAGACTAAACCTAAAAATAATGCTAAACCCTAAACTCTAAACTTACAACCCTAAACACTAAACCCTAAAAACTCTATACTCTAAATCCAAAACCCTAAACCCTAAATAAAAATAAAAAAAAATTTATAACCCTAAACCCTAAACCCTAAATAAATAAAAAATAAAAAAAACTCTAACCCGAAACCCTAAACCATGAAACTAACCCTAAACCTAAAACCCTAAAACTAACCATAAACCCTAAACTTTTAACCCTAAACCCTAAGCCCTAAACCCTAAAACCCTAAACCGTAAAACCTAAACCCTAAACCCTAAACCCTAAACCCTAAACCCAAAACTCTAAACCTTAAGCCCTAATCCCTAAACCCCAAACCCTAAACCCTAAACTCTAAAATGTAAAAACCAAAAAACCTAAACCTAAACTAAATAAAACCTAAAAAAAATAAATAAAAAAACCTAAACCTAAATAAAATAAATAAAAACATAAACTAAAGCCTAAACCTAAACCTAAACGTAAACTTAAACCTAAACGTAAGCCTAAACCTAAAAATAAAAACATAAATAAAAAAAAATAAACCTAAAATAAAATAAAAACTAAACTAAATAAAAGCTTAAACCTAAAAAATAAACCTAAAAAGAAAACCTAAAAAGAAATAAAAAATAAAACCAAAACCCTAAAATAAAAAAAAAACCTAAACCTAAAATAAACAAAATAAAATAAACTTAAACCTAAACTAAAATAAATTAACTTAAAATAAATAAAACCTAAACAAAACCTAAACCTAAAATAAACTAAACCTAAACCCTAAACTAAATAAAATAAAATAAACTAAAAATAAACATAATCTTAAACAAAAAAATAAAACCTAAAAAAACCTAAAAAAAAACCTACAACATAAACCTAAAAAAATAAAATAAAATCTAAACCTAATCTTGAAAAATAAAAATTAAAACCTAAACTTAAAAAATAAAGTAAAAATAAAACTAAACTAAAAAATAATCATAAACCTAAACCTAAACCTACAAAATAAACAAAAATAAAAAATCAAACTAGAAAAAATAAACCTTAAATAAATAAACTAAACTAAATAAAAATAAAAATAAACCCAAATAAAAATAAAAAATAAAATAAAATAAAATAAAATAAAATAAAATAAATAAAAGATAAAGTAAATAAACTTAAACCTACAGGTTTACTTAATCTAAAAAAAATACCTTAAATCCTAAACACTAAACTAACCTACTAAACTCAAACTATGCTCTAAATCCTAAACCCTAAACCCTAAACCCTAAGCCCTAAATGCTAAACCCTGAACCCTAAAATCTAAACCCTAAACCCTAAACCCTAACCCTAACTTAACACTAACCTAACATAACTCTAACCTAACCCTAACCTAATAACTAACTAACCTTAACCCTAACCAAACCCTAACCTAACCTATCCCTAACTAACCCTAACCCTAACTCCTAACCCACCTTTAACTCCTAACCTGATCGACCTAACTAGCTAACTAACTACTAACTTAACCTTAAACCCTAAACCCTAAAACCCTAAACTCTAAAATCCTAAACCCTAAACCCTAAATCATAAACCCTAAACCCTAAACCAAAAACTCTAAACCCAAAAAACCTAAAAACCTAAAAACCTAAACCTAAGATAAATAAAACTTAAAAATAAAATAAATAAAAAAACCTATACCTAAATTAAATAAAAGAAATAAAATAAAAATATAATACCAAATTAAAACCTAAACCTAAACCAAAAAGTAAAATAAAATAACTAAAAACCAAAACTAAACTAAAAAATAAAATAAAGCTAAATAAAATAAAAACTAAACATAAAATAAAAATAAAACTAACTTAAAATAAAATAAAATAAAAATTAAATGAAAACCTAAACCTAAAAAATAAACCTAAAATAAATTCAAAATATAACCTAAACCCTAAACTAAAAAAAAACTTAAACCTAAAAGAAAAAAAATAAAAAACCTAAACCTAAACTAAAATAAACTAAACTGAAATAAATAAAACCCAATCCTAAACTTAAAATAAACAAAACCTAAACCTAAACCTAAAATAAACTAAACCTAAGCCCTAAACTGAATCAAATAAAATAAACCAAAAACAAACCTAAACCTAAACTAAAAAAATAAAACCTAAAAATAAAGCAAAAAATAAAAACCTAAAATCAAAATGTAAAAAACTAAAATGAAAACATAAACCTAAAACTAAAAAAAAAAAATAAAGCCTAAACTAAAAAATAAAATAAAAATAAAACTCAACTAAAAAATAAACCTAAACCTAAAATGAAACCTAAAAAATAAACTAAAATTAAAACCTAAACTAAAATAAATAAACTAAACTAAATAGAAATAAAAATAATCTTAAATAAAAATAAAAAAATAAATTAAACTAAAATAAATAAAAATAAACTAAATATATTAAATAAACCTAATCCTACTGGTTTACTTAATTTCAAAAAAACCTTAAACCCTAAATTCAATAACCTAAACCCTGAACCCTAAACCCTAAACCTACAACCCTAAACCCTAAACTTTAAAAAACCCTAAATCATAAACCTTAAAAAACCTTAAACCCTAAACCCTAAACACTAAAAGCATAAACCCTAAAACTCTAAGCCCTAAACCATAAACCTTAAACCCCAAACACTAAATCCTAACTCTAAACCCAAACCCTAAACCTAGACATAAAGTAATTAAATAATTTAAAAATAAACCTAAACCCTAAAACCTAATAAACCTAAATGTAAACCTAAACTGTAATAATGGACAGAACCTTGACAACATGAACATCATCGTCGACCAAGCTCAATCAAGATCTAGCATTGGAGGTGTAAATAGAAGCGGCAATTATCGTAGTGGTCGTCAGAGATTTGGAGGTGTTGGTGGAATATGGAGGTCACGGTCGGAGCAATGGTGGTTATCGAGGCGGGAGAAGTGATGGAGGTTATAGTCGTGGTGGTGGGGTGGAGAAATCGGGGATATGATGGTGGATCCCGCTACTCGAGAAGCCAGGGTGGTTCTAATGAGAACTGGAGAAACTGAAGAACGGTCAATTCGATCTGCTACTTATGGAACTGTGTCTTTATAGTAGAGATTGTTCTAATTATCTAGGGTTTTTGATTTGCTCTATGTGTTCTCATTTTTTATCTATGTCGTCACTTGTGTCTTAGAAAACTTGGTGTGTTACTTGGTTGATGAAATCAAAAAGAAGAAATGTTGAATGTGAATTTGTTCTCTGTTAAAAAAAAAACAAAACCCCTAAACCCTAAACTAAAACCTGAACACTAATCCTAAAACCTAAACCACAAACCCTAAAAACACTAAACCCTAAACCCTAAAATTCCTAAACCATAAACCCTAAACCCTAAACCTAAACCCCAAACCTTAAAAAGCTGAAAACATAAACCTAAACTGAATAAAACCTAAAAATAAAATAAATAAAAAAACCTAAACCAAAATAAAATAAAATTAAAAGTTAAACTAAAACCTAAACCTAAAAAGAAAATAAACTAAACAAATAAATAAAAAGCTAAACTAAACTAAAAAAATAAAAATCTTAAAGAAAATAAAAATTAGACCTAAAATAAAAATAAAATAAACCTAAAATGAAATAAAATAAAAATTAAATAAAAACCTAAACCTAAAAAATAAACCAAAAAATCGAACCTAAAAATAAAGAAAAAAACCTAAACCTTAAACTAAAAAAAACCAAACCTAAAATAAAAATAAACATAAACATAAACCTAAACTAAAATAAATAAAGCCTAAACCTAAACCCAAAATAAACAAAACCTAAAGCTAAACTAAAATAAATAAAAGAAACTAAAAATAAAGTTAAACCTAAACAAAAAATAAAACCTAAAAATAAACCTAAAATGAAAACCTAAAACCTAAACCAAAAAAATAAAATTAAATAAAAACTGAAACCTAAACCTAAAAAGAAAAAATAAAACCTAAACCTAAAAAATAAAATAAAAATATAACTAAACTAAGAAATAAACCTAAACCTAAACCTAAACCTAAACCTAAAAAAATACTAAAATAAAAAGCTTTCACTGCAATAAATAAACCTAAAATAGGTAAACTAAACTAAATAAAAATAAAAATAAGCCTAAATAAATATAAAAAAATGAAATAAACTAAAATAAATAAAAAATAAACTTAATAAACTAAATAATCCTAAACCTACAAGTTTACTTAATTTAAAATAAAATAAAAAATAAAAAAAAATTAAGAAAAATAAAAAAAACCCTAACACTAACCCTACACCCTAAACCCTAACCCCTAAAACCGTAAACCCTAAACCCTAAACCCTAAACACTAATCTAAATAATAAACCCTAAAACTCTAAACCCTAAACCCTAAACCATAAACCCTAAAGCCTACAACCCTAAACCCTAAACTACAAAACCTAAACCCTAAACTCTAAACCATAAACCATAAACCATAAATCCTAAACCCTAAAAACTTAAAACCTAAACCTAAACTAAATAAAACCTAAGAAATAATAAATTCTAGAACCTAAACCTAAATAAAATAAAACAAAATAATAAAATAAAAACCTCTGCTAAAAATAAAACTTAATTCTAAACCTAAAACTATAAACACCTTAACCTAAACCTTAAACACTAAACCTTAAACTTAAACCTAGTTTAACCTTAAACTAAACCTAAACCCTAAACCTTAAACTTAAACCTTAAACCTAAACTTAAACCCTAACTCCTAACCTAAAACCCCCAAACCACACCTAAAACCTAACCTTAAATTTAAACTAAACCCTAAACCCTAAAACCTAAAATCCCTAAACCCTAAACCCTAAACCATAACCTTAAACCCTAAACCTTAAATGCTAAAATCCCTAAACCTTAAGCCCTGAATCCTAAACCTTAAACTAACCCTAAACCCTAAGCTAACCCTAAACCCTAAACCTTAAACCCTAAACATAAAACACAAAACTGTAAACCCTAAACCCAAAAACCCTAAACCTAAATTCCTAAACCTTAAACCATAAACCCTAAAAATCTAAAAACCTAAAAATCTTAAACATAAACTAAGTAAATGATAAAAATAAAATAAATAAAGAAACCTAAACCTAAATAAAATAAAATAAAAATAGAAACCTAAACTAAAACCATAACCTGAACCTAAAAAAAATAAACTAAATTAAAATAAATAAAAACCTAAATTAAACTTAAAAATAAAATAAACCTAAGAATAAAAAACCTAAGAAAATAAAAACAAAATGTAAAATAAAAATAAAATTAACTTAAAATAAAATAAATAAATACTAAATAAAAACAAAACCAAAAAATAAAAACTAAAAGTTAATGAAAAATAAAACTTATACCCTAAACTGAAAAAAAATCTAAACCTAAATTAAAAATAAAATAAACCTAAACCTAAACTAAAATAAACTAAACTAAAATAAATAAAACCTAAAGCTAAACCTAAAATAAACTAAACCTAAACTGAAACCTAAACTAAATAAAATAAAATAAAATAAACTAAAGAAATAAAACCTAAAAATAAACCTAAAATAAAAACCTAATACCTAAACTGAAAAAAATAAAATAAAACCTAAACCTAAAGCTGAAAATAAAAAATAAAACCTAAACCTAAAAAATAAAATAAAAATAAAACAAAACTAAGAAATAAACTTTAACCTAAAATCAAAATAAAAGCCTAAACTAAAATAAATATACCTAAAATTAATAAACCAAAGTAAATAAAAATATAAATAAAAAATAAAATAAACTAACATAAATAAAAAATAAAGTAAATAAAATTAAACCTACCAGTTTACTTAATGCAAGAAAATAAAAAAATGACAAATAAAAAAAACCTTAACCCTAAACCATAAACCCTTAAACTAACCCTACAACCTAAACCTACAACCCTAAACCCTAAACCCTAAACCTTAAAACCTTAAACCCTAAACCTAAACCTAAACTAAATGAAACCTAAAAATAAAATAAATATCATAACTTAAACCTAAATAATCAAAAATAAAATAAAATAAAAACCTCAACTAAACCTAAACCTAAACCTAAACCCTAATCCTTAAACACTAAAGCCTAAATCCTAAACTGTAGACCCTAAACCCTAAAATCCTAAACCCTAAACACTAAACCCTAAATCCTAAACCCTAAACCCTACAACCCTACACCTTAATCCCTAAACCCCAAACCCTAAATTTTAACCCTAAACCCTAAACACTAAACCCTAAACCCTAAAATCCTAAAACCTAAACCTAAATTAAATAAAACAAACAAACAAGCAACAACAACAATAATAACAAACCTTTATCCCACTAAGTGGGGTCAGCTACATGAATCCTTCATCTCCATTGTGTCATATTATGTGTCAAATTCTCATTTAATTTAAGTATACCAAGGTCATTTTTTATACATCTTAACCAAGTCTTTTTTCGGTCTACCTCTACCTTTCTTAACATAAGGCAAATCTAATGCATCTACTCTCCTAACTGGGTCATCGGATGGCCGATGCTTTATGTGGCCAAACCATCTAAGGTGACTCTCTCTAATATTATCTGCCATCGAAACTACTCTAACTTTTTCCCGAACATACTCATTTAGCATTTTATCTCTAAGAGTAAAGCCACTCATCCTCCTGAGCATCCTCATCTCTGTAACACTTAACTTTGTCTTATGCTTGTCTTTTATTGGCCAACATTCTGCACCATAAGTCATTGTAGGTCTTACCACCATCTTATAAAATTTTCCCTTAAGTTTAAGTGGAACTTTTCTATCACACAACAGGCCAGATGCATTCCTCCACTTCAACCATCCAACTTGAATTCTACTAATAACATCTCCATCTATTTCACTGTCATTTTTAACAATAGAGCCTAAATATCTGAATCACTCACTCTTATTAAAGACTTGTTCACCTAATGTCACAACACAATCACTTGAACTTCTACAACTAAAATTACACTCCATATATTCTGTTTTAGATCTACTTAAATGAAAACCTTTAGACTCTAATGTTGACCTCCATAATTCCAGTTTCTCTTGGACTCCCTCTCTAGTTTTATCAACAAGAATAATGTCATTAGCAATAAGCATACACCAAGGTACATCTTATTGTAAATGCCTAGTAAGAACATCCATAACTAAAGCAAAAATATAAGGGCTTAAAGTTGATCCTTGATGTAATCCAATTGAAATGGGAAAATATTTTGTCAATCCTCCTTATGTTTGGACACAAGTAACAGCTCTAGTATACATATCCGTAATGACTTGAATATAACCAATATTAACTCCTTTCTGTTCTAGAACTCTCCAAAGAACATCACTTGAAACTTTATCATAAGCTTTCTCTAAATCAATAAATATCATATGTAAATCCTCCTTACTTTCTCTATACTTCTCCATCAAACCTCTTAACAATGTATATCATCCATAGTAGATCTACCTAGCATGAAACAAAATTGATTGTGAGAAACTTTTGTATCACATCGTAACCTATGCTCAATTACTCTCTCCCATAATTTTAATGTATGACACATTAACTTAATTCCTCTATAATTTGTACACACTTGTGCATCATCTTTATTCTTAAATATAGGAACCAACAAACTCTTTCTCCACTCATCTGTCATCTTTTTAGTCTTTAAAATAACATTAAAATGATTTGTAAGCCAAATTCCTTGATCTCCTAAACATTTCCACACTTCCATTGGAATATCATCAGGTCCTACTGCTTTTCCACATTTCATTTTCTTTAAAGCATCTCTAGCTTCAGATTTACTAATATGATGATAAAAACAAAATTCTCTAATTTTGTTTAGGGTATTAAGGTTGCTAAAATCAATCGTACATTCAGATCCTTCATTGAAAAGTTTATCAAAATATCTCATCCACCTATTTTCAATATCCTTTTCTAAGAAAAGTACTTTATCATTTTCATCCTTAATACTCCTCACTTGAACTAGGTCTTTACTTCTTCTGTCTCTTTGGTTGGCTAACTTATACATACATCTTTCACCTTCTTTGGTATCTAATCTATTGTATAAATCAATAAAAGCTAAATTTTTTGCATCAAATATTGCTTTCTTAGAATCTCTACAGGCCATTTTATATCTTTCCCAATTCTCCAAGTTTTTACATCTAAACCAAGTTTTATAACAATGCTTCTTATTTCAAATCTTTTCTTGCACACTTTGACTCCACTATCGACTATTTTTATTAAAAGAAGCTTTTCCTTTTGATTCTCCCAGCACATTTTTAGCAACTTGTTTAATTTCACTTGCTACTTTTTCCCACATAACATTAGCTTCTTTATGAACATCCCAAATTCTAAGCTCTTGTAATTTGCTTTTAAAAATATTTTTATTTGTGTTCTTTAAGTGTCCCCATGTAATCCTAGGACAATAATTTGATTTATTTTTCTCTTCCAATCTTTCATCTTAAAATCTAAAACTAACAATCGATGTTGGGTACTTAAACTTTTACTTTGAATGACCTTACAATCTTTACAATATAAACGATCTATTTTTCTTATCAGAAAATAATCAATCTATGTTTTACTAGATCCATTTTTATAAGTAATAATATGTTCATCTCTTTTCTTAAATAAAATTTTAGCAACTACAAAATCATAAGCTAAGGCAAAATCTAATATAGTCCTACCTTCTTCATTAGTCACTCCAAATCCATAACCACCATGAACACTTTTAAAATCTTCTACCACTCTACCAACATGTCCATTTAAATCTCCTCCAATAAATACTTTTTCTTCAAGAGGTATCTTTTACATTAATCCCTCTAATTCATTCCAAAATTTTTCTTTTGAGCTTTCATCCAAACCTACTTGAGGAGCATAAACACTTATAACATTGATAATCTTAGTATCAACAATAATCTTTAAAGCTATATTCTATCTCCACATCTATTAATATTTATAACATTATCCTTCAAACTTTTATCTATAATCACACCTACACCATTTGTAGTTTGACTTCTACTTGAATACCAAAGTTTAAAACCTAAAGTATCAATCTCCTTGACCTTCTCCCCAACCCATTTAGTTTCTTGAACACATAAAATATTTATTTTTCTATGAATCATAATATCTATTAATTACATTAATTTACCTGTAAGAGTACCTATATTCCAAGATCCTAACCTAATTTTAGTTTCATGGACTAACTTCTTTGCCCGCATCCATCCATAATGGGAACCCTTGCTTGTTAACACGCACCACGCCGATGTACCTTCTTTTTTTTCACGTATTCAAGCCATACAACGATTGCTCTGGGACGCCTAGCATTAACACAATGATTTAAAGGAATCATGTCATGATTATTTCGACAAGTTTTATGCTGGTTGTCGACTACCTATCGTAACCCTCCACATTTCACATATGGACTTGGGACCGGCAAAGGTAGTGTTCTAAACTAAATAAAACCTAAAAATAAAATAAATAAAAAAACTAACCTAAATAAAAATTAAATTAAATAAAAACCTAAACCTAATGTTAAATCTAAACCTAAAAATAAAATAAAAGAAAAAATAAATAAAAACCTAAACTAAACTAAAAAATAAAATAAACCTACAAATAAAAAACTTAAATAAAATAAAACCAAAATGTAAAATAAAAATAAAATAAATGTTAAATAAAATAAAGTAAAACAAAATATAAACCTAAACCTAAAAAATAAACCTAAAAAAGAATTAAAAAATAAAACCTAAACACTAAACTAGAAAAAACCTAAACCTAAAATAAACAAAATAAAATAAACTTAAACCTAAACCTAAACTAAAATAAATAAAATCTAAACCTAAACCTAAAATAAACTAAACCTAAACTCGAAACTAAATAAAATAACTTAAACTAAAAATAAACATACACCTAAACTAGAAAAATAAAACCTAATAATATACCTAAAATAAAAACCTAAAACCTAAACATAAAAAAGAAAAGAAAAACCTAATCCTAAACCTAAAAATAAAAAAAATAAAACCTAAACCTAAAAAATAAATAAAAATAAAACTAAACTAAAAAAATAAACATAAACCTAAACCTAAAAAATAAACAAAATAAAAAACCTAAACTAAACTAAATAAAAAAAATAAACCTATAAAAAAATAAAAAATAAAATAAACTAAAATAAATATAAAATAAACTAAATAAAATAAATAAACCTAAACCTACTAGTTTACTTAATTTTTTTTAAAACCCTAAACCCTAAACTGTAAATCCAAAATCCAAACCCTAAACCCTAAACCTATGATCCTAAACCAATAATCCTAAACCCAAAAATCTAAACTTTAAACCCTAAAACCCTAAACCCTAAACCCTAAACCCTAAACCCAAACCCTAACCCTAAACCCTAAAACCCAAAACCTAAAGCTCTAAACTAACCCTTAACCTAGACATTAAACCCTAAAAACACTAAACCCTAAAACTATAAACCCTATACACTAAGCTAATCTTGAACCCTAAGCTAACCCTAAACACTAAACCCTAAACCCTAACCCTAAACCCTAAACCTTAAAACCCTAAACCCTAAACCTTAAATACTTAGAAAATAAATCTAACTAAATAAAACCTAAAAATAAAATACATATAAAAAATCTAAACCTAAATAACATAAAAAACAAAATAAAATAAAACCCAAACCAAAAACTTAAACCTAAACTCAAAAATAAAATAAAATAAACTATTAAAAATAAACTAAAATAAAATAAAAAAAATGTAAACTAAACTAAAAAATAAAATAAACCTTAGAATAAAAAACCTACAAAAAAATAAAAAACTAAGTATACTAAATAAACCTAAACCCTAAACCCTAATCCTAAATCCTAAACCCTAAACCCCAAACCCTATACATAAACCTAAAGTAACTAAATAAATTAAAAAATCAACCTAAACCCTAAAACCTAATAAACCTAAACCTAAACCAAAACCCTAAGAATGGGCAGAACCTTGATATTAGGAACATCACTGTCAACCAGGCTCAATCTAGATCTGACGGTAGAGATGAACGCGGAGGCGACTATTATCACAGTGGTGGTGGGGGCTCTAGAGGTGCTGGTGGATATGGAGGTGGTGGTTGGAGTAGTGGTGGTTATGGAGGCGGAGGAGCGACGGAGGTTACAGCTGTGGTAGTGGTGGAGGGAGAAATCGGGGATATGATGGCGGATCCCCCTACTCGATAGGTGGTTCTAATGGGAACTAGAGAAACTGAAGAACAATCGATCCGATCTGCTACTTATGGAACCGTGTCTTTATAGTAGAGATGGTTCTAGTTATCTAGGGTTTTTATTTGCTCAATGCGTGCTCATTTTTTATCTATGTCATTGTTTGTGTCTTATAAAACTTGGTGTGTTACTTGGTTGATAAAATCAAAAAGAAGAAATATTGAATCTGAATTCTCTCTTTAAATAAAAAAAAAAAAACCCTAAACCTTAAACTAAAACCTAAACCCTAAACCTAAAACCTAAACCATAAACCTTAAAACCTAACCCTAAACTGAAAAAATAAATATATAAAATTTTTAAAAAATTTAAAAAAATTTTAAAAGAAACCCTAACCCTAAAACACCCTAAACCCTAAACCTACAACCCTAAAAACCAAACACTAAAACCCTAAATAAACCCAAAATCCAAAACCATAAACTTTAAACTCTAAACCCTAAACCCTAAACCCTGAAAACACTAAACCCTAAACCCTAACCACTAAACCCTAAACGTTAAAACCTGAAACCTTAAACCCAAATCCCTAAAAACCTAAAAACCTAAACCTAAAAAATAAAATAGAAATAAAACTCAATAAAAAAAACCTAAACCTAAGCCAAACCCTAAAAAAATCCCTAAACTAAAATAAATAAACCTAAAATAAATAAACTAAAGTAAATAAAAATAAAAAATAAACCTAAATAAAAATAAAAAATAAAATAAACTAAAATAAAAAATAACCCTAAGCCTACAACACTTAACCTACAACCTACAAGCCTAAACCCTAAACCCTAAACCCGAAAAAACCCTAGACCCTAAACCCTAAAACCTAAACCTTAAACTCTAAACCCAAAACCCAAAACCTTAAACCCTAAACTGTCCCTAAACCCTAAAAGCATAAACCCTATAACCCTAAACCATAAACCTTAAACTCTCAACCCTGAACCCTAAACCTTAAAATTTAACCCTAAATCCTAAACCCTAAATACCAAACCATAAACCTATACCTAAAGTAACTAAATAAATTAAAAACAAAAAACCTAAACCCTAAAACCTAATAAACTTAAACCTAAATGTAAACCCTAAGAATGGGCAAAACCTTGATGGCTGGAACATCATCACAACCAAGCTCGCCTAGATCCGGCAATGGATGCGGCGAGGCGTGGTTATCACGGGTGGTGGGGATCTGAGGTGCTGGATATGGAGGTGGTGGTCGGAGAAGTGGTGGTTATGGAGGTGGGAGGAGCGATGGAGGTTATAGTCGTGATGGTGCTGAGGGAAAGATCGAGATATGATGGTGGATCCCACTACTCAAGAAGCCAGGTGGTTCTGATGGGAACTGGAGAAACTAAGGAAGGACCGATCTGATCTGCTGCTTATGGAACTATCTTTACAGAAGAGACGGTTCTAGTTATCTAGGGTTTTTGATTTTGCTTTATGCGTGCTCTTTTTGGATCTGTGTCGTCACTTCTGTCTTAGAAAACTTGGTGTGTTATCTCATTGATGAAATCAAAAAGAAGAATGTTGAATCTGAATTTGTTATCTAATAAGCTAAAAAAACCACAAACCCTAAACCCTGAACTAAAACTTAAACCCTAAAGCTAAAACCTAAAACCAAAACCCTAAACCATAAATGTTAAACCCTAAACACTATAAATAAATAAAAAAAAAAAAACCTAAACCTAAAACCTAAACCCTAAACCCTAAAACTAACACTAAACCCTAAATCTGAAGCCCTAAACCTACAACCCTAAATCCTAAACCCTAAACCTTAAAACCCTAAACACTAAACCCTAAAAACTAAACCCTAAACCATAAACCCTAAACCCTAAAACCCTAAACCCTATACCTTAAACCCTAAACCCTAAACCCCAAAAGCTACAACCCTAAATGCTAAACCCCAAACCCTAAACCCTAAACCCTAATCCCTGAACCCTAAAACCTAAAAAGCTAAACCTAAACTAGAAAACCTAAAATAAAATAAATTAAAAAAACCTAAAAATAAAATAAAATAAAATAAGAAACTAAAGTAAAATAAAATAAATAAAAACCTAAACTAAACAAAAAAATAAAATAAACCTAAAATTAAAAAACATAAATAAAATAAAAAATAAATGATAAATAAAAATAAAATAAACCTAAAATAAAATAAAATAAAAACTAAATAAAAACTTGAACCTAAAAATAAATAAATAAAGAAAAAAACCTTAACCTAAAATAAACATAATCAAATAAACCTAATCCTAATCTAAAATAAACTAAACTTAAATAAATAAAACCTAAACCTAAACCTAAACCTAAAATAAGCTAAACTTAAACCCTAAACTAAATAAAATAAAATTAACTAAAAATAAACCTAAACTTAAACTAAAATATAAAATCTTAAAATAAACCTAAATTTAAAACCTAAAACATAAACCTAAAAGAATAAAATAGAAAACCTAAACCTAAACCTAAAAAAAATCTAAACCTAAGAAATAAAATATAAATAAAACAAAACTAAAAATAAACATAAACCTAAACCTAAACCTAAAAAATAAACTAAAGCAAAAAACTTAAACTAAAATAAATAAACCTAAAATAAAAAATAAACCTAAATAAAAATTAAATAAAATAAACTAAAATAAAAAATAAATAAATTAAATAAACTAAAAAAAACACTAAACCCTAAAACCCTAAAACCCAAACCCTAAACCTAAACTTTAAGTAACTAAATAAATTAAAAAATAAACCTAAATCCCAAAATCTAGTAAACCTAAACCCTAACCCTAAACCCTAAACCCTAAACCCTAAAAGCATAAACCCTAAAACACTAAACCCTAAACCTTAAATCCTAACCTTAAACCCTAAACCATAAAACCCAAACCCTAAACCTAAAGTAACGAACTAAATTTTTTTTAAAAAAACTAAACCCTAAAACCTAGTAAACCTAAACCTAAACCTAAACCCTAAGAATGGGCAGAACCTTGACAGCAGGAACATCACCGTCAACCATGTTTAGTCTAGATCTGACGGTGGAGGCAAAGGCGGACGAGCGGTTATCACAGTGGTGGTGGGGGATCTAGAGGTGGTGGTGGTGGTCGGAGCAGTGTTGGTTATGGAGGCAGGAAGAGAAATGGACGCTACAGCTATGGTGGTGATGGCGGGAGAGATCGAGATATGATGGTGGATCCCACTACTTGAGAGGTTGGGGGAGTTATGATGGGAACTGGAGAAATTGAAGAATGGCCGATCCGATCTGTTGCATATGAAACTATGTCTGTTCATTAGAGACGGTTCTAGTTATCTAAGGTTTTTGATTTACTTTATGTGTCCTCATTTTAGATCTATGTCATCGCTTGTGTCTTAGAAAACTTGGTTTATTACTTGGTTGATGAAATTGAAAAGAAGAAATGTTTAATTTGAATTTGTTCTCTCTTAAAAAAAATAAAAACCCTAAACCCCAAACTAAAACCTAAACCCTAAACCTAAAACATAAACCCTAAACTAAAACCTGAACCCTAAACTAAAAACCTAAACCCTAAACCCTAAACCTAAACCTTAAACCCTAAAAATAAAAAAATAAAAAAATAGAAAAAAACCTCAACCCTAAATAAACCTACAACCCTAAATCCTAAACCCTAAATAATAAAATCCTAAACCCTAAACCCTAAACCCTAAACCCTAAAACCCTAAACCCTAAAACCTAAACCCTAAACCCTAAAACCTAAACCCAAACCCTAAACCCTAAATGCTAAACCCTAAACCCTAAACCTAAAACCTGAAAATCTAAACCTAAACTAAATAAACCTAAAAGTAAAATAAATATAAAAATTTAAACCTAAATAAAATAAAATAAAATAATAACCTAAACATAAACATAAAAATAAAATAAAAAATAAAAATTAAATTAAAATAAAATAAATAAAAACTAAACTAAACTAAAAAAATACAATAAAAATAAAATAAAAACTAAATGTAAAATAAAAATAAAATAAACTAAAAATAAAATAACATAAAAACTAAATATAAACCTAAACTAAAAATAAACCTAAAAATAAAACCTAAAAAAAATAAAAAATAGAACCTAAACCTAAAATAAACAAAAATAAAATAAACCTAAACCTAAACTAAAATAAATAAAACCTAAACAGAAACCTAAAATAAACTAAACCTAAACCCTAAACTGACTAAAATAAAATAAACCAAAAATAAATCTAAACCTAAACTTAAAAATAAAACATAAAAATAAACTTAAAAAAATAAAATAAAAACCTAAACCTAAATCTAAAAATAAAAAATAAAACTTAAACATAAAAAATAAAATAAAAATAAAACTAAACTAAAAATAAACATATACCTAAACCTAAACCTAACAAATAAACTAAAATATAAATCCTAAACTAAAGTAAATAAACCTAAAAAATATTAACTAATCTATATAAAAAAATAAACATAAATAAAAATAAAAAAATAAAGTAAATAAACTTAAACATATCAGTTTACTTAATTAAAAAAAACTAAACCCTAAACCCTAAATCCTAAACCCTAAACCCTAAACCCTAAACACTAAAACTAACCCTAAACCCTAAACCTACAACCATAAACCTAAAACCCTAAATCCTAAACCCTAAACCCTAAACCCTAAACCCTAAACTAACCTAAACCCTAAACCTACAACCATAAACCTACAAACCTAAATCCTAAACCCTAAATCCCTAAACCCTAAACTTAAAATAAACCCTAAACCATAAATCTTAAACCCTAAAAACACTAAACCCTAAACCCTAAAGCCTAAACCCTAAACTAATGTTAAACCCTAAGCTAACCCTAAACCCTAAAGAGTAAAGCCTAAACACTAAACCCTAAACCTTAAACGATAAACCCTAACCCTAAACCCTAAACTCTAAACCCTAAACTCTAAACCTTAAAACCCTATACCCTAAACCCTGATGCATAACCAATAAACCCTAAACCCTAAACCCTAAAAACCTAAAAACCTAAACCTATACCAAATAAAACCTAAAAATATAATAAATAAAAAGACCTAAACCAAAGTAACATAATAAAATAAAATAAAATAAAATTCTTAACTAAAACCTAAACCTAAAAGTAAAATAAACTAAAAAATAAAAAAATACTAAAATAAATAAAAACATAAACTAAACTAAAAAATAAAATAAACTTAAGAATAAAAAACCTAAATAAAATAAGAACTAAATGTAAAATAAAAATAAAATAAACCTAGATTAAAATAAAATAAATATAAAAATAAATAAAAAATAAAACCTAAACCCTAAACTAAAAAAAACATAAACCTAAAATAAAAAAATAAAAATAAAATAAACCTAAAACTAAACTAAAATAAACTAAATTGAAATAAATAAAACCTAAACCTAATCCTAAAATAAACTAAACCTAAACCAAAACATAAACTAAATAAAATAAAATAAATTAAAAATAAACCTAAACATAAACTAAAAAATAAAACCTAAAAATAAACCTAAAATTAAAACCTTAAACCTAAACATAAAAAAATAAAATAAAAAACTAAACCTAAATCTAAAAATAAAAAACTAAACCTAAATCAAAAAATAAAAATAAAACCTAAACTAAAAAAATAAAATTAAAATAAAACTCAACTAAAAAATTAACCTAAACTTAAACATAAACTTAAAATGTAAACTAAAATAAAAAACCTAAACTAAAATAGATAAACCTAAAATAAATACGCTAAACCAAATAAAAATAAAAAATAAACCTAAATAAAAATAAAATAATATAGTACACTCAAATAAATAAAAAATAAACTAAATATACTAAAAAAACCTAAACCTACCATTTTACATAATTTTTTTTTAAAAAAAACCTTAAACCCTAAATCCTAAACCCAAAACCCTAAGCCCTAAACCTACAACCCTAAAACTAAACCTTAAGAACCCTAAATCCTAAACCCTAAACCCTAAACCCTAATCCTTAAAATAACCCTAAACCCTAAAATAACCCTAAACCCTAAACCCTAAACTAATCACTAAAAACCTAAAAACTTAAACACATAAACCTAAACTAAATGAAACCTAAAAAAATAAATAAATTAACATAAACCAAAATAAAAAAAAAATTAAATGAAAACTTACACGCAAACATAAAAATAAAAAAATAAAAAATAAAAACTAAAATATAATTAAATAAATAAAAACTAAACTATAATTAAATTAATAAAATAAACCTAAGAATAAAACCTAAATTAAATAAAAACTAAATGTAAAATAAAAATAAAATAAACCTAAAATAAAATAAAATAAAAACTAAATAAAAACCTAAACCCAAAAAATTAACCTAAAAATAAATTAAAAACAAAACCTAAACCCTAAACTAAAAAAAACTAAACCTAAAATAAACAAAATAAAATAAATTTAAACCTAAATAAAAATAAACTAAACTAAAATATATAAAATTTAACCTAAACCTAAAATAAATTAAACCTAAACCATAAACTAAATAAACTAAAAATAAACCTAAAATGAAAACCTAAAACATAAACCTAAAAAAATAAAATAAAACCCTAAACCTAAACCTAAAAATAAAAAATAAAACCTAAACCTAAAAAATAAATTAAAAATAAAATTACACTAAAAAAATAAACATAAAACTAAACTTAAAAAAAAAACTAAAATAAAAAATCTAAACTAAAATAAATAAACCATGCTAAATAAAATCCAAAATTAAACATAAATAAAACTAAAAATAAAATAAAATAAAATAAATAAAAAATAAACTAAATAAACCTAAATCAATCGGTTTACCTAACCTTTTTTTAAAACTCTAAATGCTAAATCCTAAACCTTAAACCCTAAACCCTAAATCCTAAACCATAAACCCTAAAATCCTAAACACTAAAACTAACCTAAACCCTAAACCCTAAACCTATAACCCTAAACCCTAAACCCTAAACCGTAAACTTTAAACCCTAAACCCTAACCCTAACCCTAAATCCTAAACTTTAAATCCTAAACCCTCAAACCCTAAGCCTTAAATCCTAAACTAACCCTATACCCTAAGCCCTAAAAACCCTAAACCTTAAATCCTAAACCCTAAACCCTAAACTTAAACCTAAACCTAAACCCTAAAACCTACCTAACTTAACCTAACTAAACTAAACCCTAACTAACCTAACTAACCTAAACCTTAGACCATAAACCCTAAAAACTCTAAACCCTAAAGCCCTGAATCCTAAACCCTAAACCCTAAACCCTAAAAACCTAAAACCTAAAACTAAACTAAATAAAACCTAAAAATAAAATTAATAAAAAAACTTAATCATAAATAAAATAAAAAATAAAATAAAATTAAAACCTAAACTAAAACCTAAACTTAAACCTAAAAATAAAATAAAATAAAAATAAAATCTTAACTAAAATAAAATAAATAAAAACCTGAACTTAACTAAAAATAAAATAAACCTAAAATAAAATTAAATTAAAACTAAATAAAACCTAAACCTAAAAAATAAACATAGAAATAAAGAAAAAATAAAATCAAAACCCTTAACTAAAAAAAAACCTAAACCTAAAAGAAATAAAATAAAATAAACCTAAACCTAAACTAAAATATGCTAAACTAAAATAAATAAAACCTACACCTAAACCTAAAATAAACTAAACCTAAACCCTAAACAAAATAAAATAAAATAAACTAAAAATAAACCTAAACCTAAACTAAAAAATAAATCCTAAAAAATCAATTGAAAACCTAAACCTAAACCTAAAATTAAAAAAAAACCTAAATCTAAAAAATAAAATAAAAATATAACTAAACTAAAAAATAAACATAAACCTAAACCTAAACCTAAAAAATAAAATAAAATAAAAAACTAAAACTAAAATAAATAAACCTAAAATAAATAAACTAATAAAATAAAAATAAAAAATAAACCTAAATAAATAAAAAATAAAATAAACTAAAATAAATAAAAAAATAAACTAAATAAACCTAAACCTATCGACTTAATTAATTTAAAAAAAACCATAAACCTTAAACCCTAAACCCTAAACCCTGAATCCTATGCCCTAAACCCTAAACCCTAAACCCTAAAAAACCCTAAATCCTAAACCCTAAACTAACCCAAAACCCTAAACCCTAAACCCTAAACCCTAAACCATTAAACCCTAACCCTAAACCCTAAACCCTAAATCTTAAACCCTAAACCATAAAACCCTAATCCCTAAGAATGGGAAGAACCTAGATGGAACATCAACTAGGCTCAGTCTAGATCTGGCGGTGGAGACGAAGGTAGAGGTGGAGATGAAGGAGGAGGCAGTGTTTATCGTAGGGGTGGTGTGGGATCTGGAGGTGCTAGTGGATATGGAGGTGTTGGTCGGAGAAGTGGTGATTATGGAGGTGCGATGAGTGACAGAGGTTACAGTCATGGTGGTGGCAGAGGAGAGATCGGGGATATGTTGGAAGATCCCACTACTCGATAGGCAAGGGTAGTTCTGATGGGAACTAAAGAAATTGAAGAATGGCCGATCTGATCTTCTTCTTATGGAACTGTGTCTTTACAGTAGAGACGGTACTACTTATCTTGGGTTTTTGATTTCTCTATGGGTGCTCATTTTTTATCTATGTCGTCACTTGTGTCATAGAAAACTTAGGGTGCTACTTGGTTGACAAAATTGAATAAAAAATGTTGAATCTGAATTTGTTCTCTATTAAAAAAACCTTAAACCATAAACCCTAAACCTTAAACCTTAAACCCTAAATAAAAACATAAACCCTAAACCTAAACCTAAAATGTAAACCCTAAACCCTAAACCATAAACCCTAAACTTTAAACCCTAAATCCTAAACCTTAAATCCTAAACCCTAAACCCTAAAATCCTAAATCTTAAACTCTAAACCCTAAACCATAAAACCCTAAACCCTAAACCATAAAACCCTAAACCCTAAACCCAAAAACCTATAACCCTAAACCCTAAACCCTAAACCCCAAACACTAAACCCTAAACCATAAATTAACCCTAAACCCTAAACCCTAAACATTGAATAAAGATGTCATTAGGAGTAGATCTAAAGAATGACCTAATCCTAACATAGTTATGGCAGCTAAAGAAAATGTCTTCAAGAGACTTTCACTTAACTATTAGAGATTTGAATACCCTAAACCCTAACCCTAAATCATATTATAATATGATATATTATAGTATAATGTTGCATCATATATTTTAGCATGTAGTGATGTGTTTTTGGATGTTATAAGATGTTTTGAAATTATTTAGTATGTTATGGTATTGTGCCTATAGTCTATATTAATATAAATCATAAAAATATTGATTTAATAAATTAGATGATAAAATTTGTTAAGTTTGAAGTGGGAATTAGGGTGTAATACCAAGGGTGTGCTACGCCACTTGTAGTCTAAGAAGTAATATTTTATGTTCAAAATAAATATTATATGTTGTAGCATAGTATAGCGTCATATATCATAACATATATTTCTGCACATTTTAAATTCTTTTAGTATTTTAGAATCATGTAGTTGAGCCTACACTAGCATTATTTATAAAAAAGTTGATTTAGACTTTAAAATGGTGGAATTCGGCCAAATTCATAATAGGTATAGCATGGCATCATAATATATTATTTCACTTTAAAATATGAAAGTGATACGACTAAAATATATAGTTTTTATTGTTTAGACTAATTTTATGATTTTTTATCTTAAGCAATCCATTGTGATGTGATATGTAATATAATATAATATAATATGTTATAGTGTATTATAATATAGGATGCCATAACATAGTGTAGTATCATGCATTATAGCATACTATTGTGTATTATTACTTATTTTTAGCATATTTTAGTTTATCATAATATGACGTAGTAGAGTTTGTACTAGTATAATTCAAAAAAAATACTAATTTATTGGCTGAGATGATGGGATTTGGCCAAATTTAAGGTAAGCTTTAAGGAACATCATTGGGGGTGTGCTATGGTGTGTCATTTAATCAAAAGAATGGAATTTTGCATCCAAAATAAATGTTCATTTTTCAACCAAATTTTATAAATTTTTTGCTTAAAGTGATTCATTTTAAGGTATGATGTAAGGTAATATATTATATGAAAGCATATTAAAATATAATGTACATAACAATATAGATTCACATAAATATGAATGTGGTGGTGTGTTACTAAATGTTATTGTACATTTTAGTATGTTTTACTTTTGTTATAATACATTGGGTCAAAACTCACAAAAATGTTAATTTGAAGGTTGAGATGGAAAATTTTGCAAAATTAATGGCACACACTAAGAAGAACCAAAATTATCCTATTTTGTACCATTTCTAATAGAAAAATAACAATTTTACAACTAAAATGAACATTATTCATATTTTGAGAAAATTTTGTTATTTGTTCCTTTTAAGTGATTCTAATCAGGTGTATTGTTAGCCAATATATTATTTTATAGAAAATTATAATATAACATCATATATTATAATATAATATAGTGTGTTAATTCACACTATAATATGTTTTGCAAGATATTATATAGTTTGTTTGAGCTTGCACCATATCAAATCATAAAATGTTGATTACAATGTTAAGATGATGTAATTTTAATGAATACATTGTTAGGCTTTTGGTTGAAGTATTAAAGGTGTGAATAAGAGAAGAAATAAGATTTTATGAGAATTCCATGTCAAAGACATGGAGGAAGATCCGCTAGGGGATCACACATGCATTGGGCATGACATGTGAGGGGTTTATGTCGAGGGCATAAAAGAAAAAAATATGCTCGGGATAAGGTTTGAATTTGATTTGATTATATGATTTGTGGAAAGAAGATCCACTAAGAATAAGAATATATATTCCACCAGGGATTAAGATCTAATTGAGTTTAATTTATTTTATTTTAATTGATGTGGAGGCATATCTGCTAAAGATATGGGCTCGAGTCCCCTGAGGATTGGGTATATGAACCTTCCACTAGGGAAGCATGTTTGGGCTATCTGCTAGAGATTGGGATTTGAATTTGATTTCTTAAATTTGTTTAGGGATGTATCGGGGATAGGAGATTGGTTGGACTTCTTTTATTTATAATCTACTAGGGGAGTTGGTTTAATTTGGCTCCATTGGGGAGGTTAGTTTTGAATTTCATTTGTTTGCTTGACTTGTTTATATATGATTTGGGGCTCCAATAGGGAGAAGGGTGTGATTTAACACCACTGGGGAAATCAGATTGGGTTTAATTTAATTTGCATTAATGTTTAGACCTTGTCAGTGTGCGATGGACCCACTGAGAAGGGGCTATATTAGCCTTGACCTGCCTTAGGTTTACAAATCCAAAGGGATAGTCTTGGCTGTGGGGTAGAGCTAGCCAACCTAAGGGGTTGCCTTTCGGTGTGCAACAACTATGCTAGGAAGAAGGCATAGCATAATTACCTCTTCCAAAGTGAGGAACAACTACTAGGGTGACCTGTTGGATAAACAACAAATCAAACTTGACCTAGGGCGAATACTGAGTCAATGCTGCTGGGGACTTATGTCAACTTAAAAGTAGTCAGGATAAATTTTAACTTAATTTCATGTGATTTGATATGGTTTGTTTGGTTTAGTTTGATTTTGAATTGAGGGCATATCCACTAATGATGCGAGCTTGATCAAATTTGATATATTTAATTTATGGACCATGGTGGTGTGCGATGGACCCACTAAGAAGGGACTATATCGGACTTGTCCTACCTCAGATTTACAAATCCAAAGGGATAGTCTATTGGGTGTGGGGTAGAGCTAGCCAACCTAAGCAGTTGCCTTTGGTGTGCAATGGGTATGCTAGGAAGAAGGCATAGGAGACTTACATATTCTAAAGTAGGCAACAACCGTGACCTATTTATAGCACAACAAATCAAACTTGACTTAGGGGAGACTACTGAGCGAATGCCACTAGGGACTTATATCAACTCAAGAGTAGTTAGGCGATTCTTATAAGGAGTTTTGCTGACATTGCCTTAAAGATAGACAGTCTTCTTCAAAAAAGGTGCCACAAGGGGTGTCCTCCTAATCCATAAGTGAATATATATTTTATTTATATGTTTGCATGGACCTTGTTGGTGTGCGAGGGACAACACTGAGAAGGGGCTATGTCGACCTTGACCTATCTTAGATTTACTAGACCAAGAGAGAACCTGCACATCCACAGGATGGATTCTCCAACCACATGAGTGGTTACTAAGAAAGGGGAACTATCCAATCCAATAGTAACTCAGGTAGTGTCTAGATGGGGTCACAAAGGACGTGACCCAAATATAGTGCCCATAGTGGAGGTGCTGCTAGGGGCATTATCCTAAGATATGGAAAAGAAAGCCAATATGTGTATGATGGCCAACTCAAGGAGAAAGTATAGAAGACTTACATCTTCCATGAGTGGTGTATCCTAAGGTGCATCCATTAGCATAGGGAGAACCAACCAACCTAAGGTGCCCACCGATGTGTAATGATCATTCTAGAAAGAAAGCATGTGGGCTTACAACTTTCCAAGCAGAACTGATCATCAGGAAAGTCTATTATTGGTGGGATAGATGCTATCTAACCTAGAGCAACTACTAAGCGGGGAGCCATGAGGAAGGACTGGACCCAGACTTGAAGCAGTCAGGAGGGAAGGCACCACTTGGGGACTTATTCTAAGCCTTGAATATACTCGACATGAAGGCTAATCTAAGAAGAAAGCATAGCAGACTTACATCCTCTTAAATGATGCCAACATGAGATAGCTTACTGGCCACACAGTAAGGCCTAACAAACTAGCAATACACTCATCGATGTGCAATGCTCGAGTAAGGAAGGAAAGCATAGCATACTTACATACTCCAAAGCAAGAAAATGTCTGCCAAACCAAGAGCAGCTACTGAGTGAGTGCCGCTAGGGCATTATCTCAACTCAGAGTATCTCGAGATAAAAGATATGTGTTTATTTTTAATGTTTGTGTATAGTTTATGTTTGTGTTGTGACAATGAAGGATAGGACGCTGCTCGGGTTCCTTACACCTACCCTAAACACATTGTGGCAGATTCACAAACAAGAATACTTTCAACATAGAAGAGATTGAATTAAAAATGAAATTTTCATTGATGATAATTATTTTCAAACATGATTTCTAATATTTTTTCAGCAGATCCCATTGATTGGAAGCATTGGGCTCTCTCCCTTATGATTAATAAGCTGATAAGATTCACCTTGGTAGGCCTTCTCTATGGCAAAAGGGCCTTCCCAAGTGGGTTTAAACTTGCCTCCCATCTTATGATGGGAAACAATCTGTCTCCTTAGAACTAAAATAAGCTATCCTACTTGAAAATATCTAGGACAGACCAACTTATTGTGAGCTTGAATCATTTTGGCTTTATACAATTAGAGGTTTTAGCATGCCAGTCATCTCTCCTCCAAACCTTCGAGCTTTTCTAGCAACTTAGCATTCTACTCTTTTGTGATCTTGCTACCCACAGCTATCCTTTGGGATGGGAGTTGGAATTCTAATGGTAGAATGACTTGACCATACACTAAGGAGAAAGGAAGGTTGGAGTTCTATATGTGATGAGGTTGGACTATAAAACTAATTGCTCATGTCCTAAACTTGTTAATAGTATCTTGTTCAGTATTTGGTTGAGAGTTTTGCTGAAGGCTTCTACTAAGCCGTTTGCCCTTGAGTAGTTGATGTTATAATATCTCTAATATGTGTTATGTCTCTGAGCAAAGTTGTACCATTATTAGATTCAATTCATTGAGGCACTCCAAACCTATATGATATAGTTCCTAAAAAATTGGAGCACATGCTAAGTTGTGACCTCTCTGAGTGAAATCACCTTCACCCATTTGGAAAAGTAGTCAGTAGCAGCTAAGATTAACCATGGACCCTTGGAAGAAGGAAGATCAATCAGAACCACTATGTCGATACCCCAACAATCAAATGTCCATGAGGCTAATGTAGGATGTAGAATGTTGGGTGGTTGGTGTAGGATCACATGATGTATTTAACATTTGTGGCATCACCTAGCCGTATCAATGCAATCTTTGATCATCGATGACCAGTAGTATCCTAGTCTCTTGATCTTGGCTTTCGTCTTCAGATCAGAATGGTTGGCCCCACATAATCCTGAGTGTACCTTGATCACGATCTTACAGGCTTCGTGTTTGTCTAAATAACATAACCATATATAATTGAAAGACCGTCAATACAAAACATCATCCACAAGAGTGTATGAAAGTGCTCTTCACTTCATCTAATGGGCTTGGGACTTCTCTTTAGTGAGTTTTCCTTTATTTAAGTAATCCATGAATAGTTGCCTCCAATTTAACTCCTCATCCTTCTTGGCAATGGCAACCTCCCCTTCAAGAAAGTACTTTTTGATGTGTTCAATATCAATAAGGGATAAGACTTGTCTATTTTGGACATTTATTGGTATGGACTCATCCTCCGAACATGTCAACTCTTTGGCAAGCTTGGCTAAAGCATATGCTATGGTGTTCTCTCCTCAAGGAATTTTATAAATGGTAACCTCTAGGATTTAGGCCAACAACTCCATAGTGTAGTTGTGGTAGTAATAGAGCTTGGGCTTTATGACCTTATAGGACCTAGCGCTTGGGTTGATAACTAACTGAGAATCCCTAAAGATGTTGATGTTTTGGATGCTTAGAGTAATGGCTAACTCCAGACCGACAATTAAAGCCTCATATTCAGCTTTGTTGTTGGTGCAAGGATTGGACAGATGATATGAGAATCTCATCACATCGTGGTCCAGAGTTAAGAAAACTATTCCTACTCCTGCTTTTACTGGAATAATAGATTGTGATTCTTCTTCTCTTTGAGAGGAAGCTGCACCATCAAAGTACATGTCCAAGTGGTGAATGCTAGTATCCCTAAGTTCATGATTTGTTCATTAGGAAGATTATCACTAAGAATTGGTGTCTTTGCTAAAAATGCTAGCCTTCATCGCAGAGGAATGGTAAAACTATGTCATCAGGATACTTGATGATGATGTCATGAGATACTATAATGGATTGATGATAGAAACTAAGTTCACCTTATGAGGAAACATGTAGTGTTGTAGCTTTTGGGATGCAAAGATTAAAGCTAGACAAAGCTTCTCAATGGGTGGATAATTATCCTTAGTAGGGATTAGACAATGGCTGGGGTAGTAGAGTTCATTTTCTTCCCTTCATCATTGGCTTGGGCCAACAAAGCACCAAGGGAGTCGTCTAACACAACAGTGTAAAGTATGAGCGACATGCCCAGATAGGGGCTACTAGAACCGATGGCATCATCAGGTAATGCTTGATGTCTTCAAAGACATTTTCAAAGTTATCATCCCACTTGAACTTGGCATCCTTTTTGACAAGTGCTGAGAATGGTTGACATCTTCCCGATAAGTTGGATATAATGCTTCTAGAGATGCCAAATGCCATTGGAATGATCTGAATTGAGTTAAACTTTTAGGGGGTTGTATTTCTAATATCACATTGATCTTTTTTAGATCGATTTTGATTTCCTGGTGTCGAACAATAAACCCAAGGAATTTCTCTCTCGAAACTTCTTTTCTCTACTTTTGACTATGAGATCATCGACATAACACTCGACTTGATAATGAATGAGTTTGTTGATAGTTTGAGTAATAGCCCACTGGTATGTAGCACTAGCATTTTTAAGGTTGAAAGGCATGATTTTATAGCAATAGATTATGATTAGGGGCCATCTTTATTTGGTTATATCCAGATGAGCCATCCATGAAAGAGAAGATTGCATCGGATGAGGTAATGTCCACCATCATCTCTGGGATTGCTAGTGGAATTCTTCTTTTGGACATGCCTTATTTAAATCCCTAAAATCACCATAAATGTGAATTTGACCATTTTTTTCTTAACTGAGATGATGCTGGCTAACCAAGTAGGATATTTTTCTTTTCAGATAAAGCCAGTATCGATTAGTTTAATGACTTCTAAAATGACATGTTATTCTATGTCTAATCGCATGTGTCTAGGAGCTTGCTTGATAGGGTTAGTAATAGGCTATATTGCTATTTTATGGACTGCAATGTCAAGAGCCAATCCAAGAATCTCTTCATAACTCAATGCAAAGTAGTCCTTAAACTGAGTCAACAACTTAACTAAGTTATTGGTTTCAATTTCATTTAATGAAGAACTGATGTATGTTGGGCATGAATCTTCTTCAATTCCTAAGTTGATTTCTTGAGATCGTCGATAATTGACTTCATTTCTTCTTCAAACTCTGGCGGAGCATCTTTGACTTCTAAATCATCTGGATCATCTGAAGTTTCTAACCATAGCTCCTCATATGATTTAATGTGATTTGAAAAGAACCTATTAGAATTCAAATGATTGGTGATGACTAAGTAGTAATCATCATCATCTATTGGACCCATCATACCGAATCCTAGTCCTGGTCTTGATTGAGAGAATTTGCATTTATTCTTCCATATTTTTTTGAAGTTATCTGACCTGTGTCTTGACCAAGTATTCTTTGCTAAATTTTGAACATAAGGAAAGTACCAATCAAAAGGTAATGATATTAAATATTTATATAAATCATCCTCAAGTTCTACATCAAATTCTTTACTTGAAGATGAGGCTCCCAGAAAGAACCCTCTAAGTCTTCACACCTGTGGATGACATAGGGGCTTCCTTAACTACCAAACCCTCAACTTTTGAGAGGAAAGTGAGGTTAGAGCTAAGATTCCCAACTGATGCCTAAGTGTTTCATAAATAGACTTAGATACACTTATGCTTAGATTTGGAGCCCGGCCTTCATCGATATCTAGCTTAAGTGTCACCTCCAAGGGAATATACTACTGAGAAGAGCTGGCTGGTATGCTAACTATATAATACTCATCTTATGATCTAGATTTTAAGTCTATATGGATAGGAAGTGTACTCCTAGTAGCTGGGACAAATCTTCTATTCGGTGGCCAATAAGGAGGTTTTCCACCCCTGGGGCTGCCTCTAAACAAGTCTCTTCCTCTGCCTGGTGGAGGCCAGGTCATTTTACCCATATGTTCAAATGGAATAATGAATTGTGGGTGGAATTTAATGTTAGGCTCCACTTCTTCCTCCAAGTATATTTTCACACCCTTTTATTTTGTTCATCATTTTCTCTTTTCTTTTCCTTTTCTTTTTCTCTTTCTTTTTTTTTTTTTTTATTTTTAAACTTTGTCCAAGTTCGCGAGAATAGACTCGTTGATTTTGAGGGAGGTAGTAAGTTGTATTCAGATATATGTTGATCTTGTGAACTGTAAATGGCTTGAGATCTCCTTTGACACAGTAGACAATCCAACCTCTCATAAACTTCCATACACTGATGTAGAGCGGATGGAATTATGTTGTTTTCATGTATCCATGGTCTCCCATGCATAGCATTGAAAGATGTATCCGAGTCTGTAATGTGAAACTTGGCTTCGATCTTCCAATCATCTATCTCAAAAGAAAACACTATGGAGCCTTAGGCCTATTGAGCTCACTTCTGGAGTGCGGATTCAATCTTCCCATCTTAGACTTAGGAGTCTTCTAGACATTGAGACTTCTCTAGTCATAAGACACTTCTAACAAGTAAGTAAACACTTAACCTAAGCCTAAAGACTTAGAAGGATTAACTACAGGTATAGGTTATTCCTTAGGGATTGGGATAATCCACCTACCCTACAACCCAAATCCAATCAATGTTAACCTTCTCAAACCAAACCTCAAGTTCAATTCAAACATCAAATTCAAATCAAAATCCAAATCCAAATTCTAAAACCAAATGATTAAAGCCCATGATCAAATCCAAACTTGAAACCCTTCCTAAGACATATGACCTATCCCATGGACTTAGCCAAATCTTAATCCAAGTCAATCCAAAATCAATTGATTTTCTCATAATCAATTTATATCTTCAATCATCATCCTCAATATAAATCCAGTCTACATTCAAATAATAAAAACTAAATCAAACTAAATCAAATTAAATCAAAACCCTTCCTAAACCACATGACCTATCACATGGACTTAGCTAAATCTTAATCCAAATCAAGTCAAACTCAATTGATTTTCTCAAATCAATCATATTTTCAATAATCTTCACAAATTTAAATGAAATATACATTTAAATCATCAAAACTAAATCAAACCAAATCAATTTCCAAACTTAAGCCACATGGCCTAACTCCATGGACTTAGCCAAATTCCTTTATTCCAAAACCCAAGTTCAATTGATTTTTTCATGAATCAATCATACCTTCAATAATATTCACAAATATAAATGAAATCTACAATCATCAAGCCAAACCAAAATCAACCCAAGTTAAACCCAACTTAACCCTTTTGACTTGAAATGTTCAAATGAACCAAAACCCATTTGAACCCAAGCAATTGAATTTATATATCAATCCCAAATCCATATATAAACTCAACTAAATCAAACTCAACCCAAAATCAAGACAACTAAACCCAATTGGTCCTTTTGACCCAAAGTGGCCAATTTGACCTATTTGAGCCAAGTTCTAATTCTACCCAAACTGGATTGAACCAAGCCCATCAAAACCTCCCATTATGATTGTTGATCACTCTAACTTCATCAATTATCACAAACTAGGTCAAACAAAGTCAACTTGGTCGTTTGACCAAGTCAACCCCTTAACCCAAATGAACTCGAACTATCCAAATTACAACCTATGCCAAATCCCTTGAAACCAATGATTCATACCAAATCAAAATCAATATTTGAATATGACTTGACCTTCAATTGAGTGAAACCAAACCCAATTGGCCCTCTTGACCCAAGTTGGCCCAAATTGACCTAAAATACCAAATCAAATCAAATCAAAATATAAACCAAATTGATTGCAACCAATGGCTCAAGTTTATTCTAATTGATTATTAAATTTGACCAAAGCTATGATTAGACCCAATTGAACCCAGATGACCTACTTAGCCCAAATTGACCTAGAGGTTCAAGTTGGCCTAAATCAAAACTAAATCTAAATTAATTGAAACCAAAGATACAATCATCTTCAATTGGTCAACTAAACCCAAACCAGCACCCAACCCAACCCAATTTGGCCAATTTGGTCAAATTGGTCAACTTAACCCACTTGACCCAAATGAATTCAAATGAGCCAAAATTAAATCTAAGCCACTAAACTAAACAAATTGAACCAAAACATCCCAAATGATCATATGAACTTGACCCAACCCTTGGTTTGACAATTTTACCAATTAGTCAACTTGTCCCAACCTAACCCCATTTGACCTAAATGAGTCAAATTGAGCCAAACCTTGCCAAATTAACTCCAATTAACTTGATATTTGGGCTAACCCACTTTTGGCTCATTTCAAATCTACCCAAATCAAATCCAATGCCAAATGATCATTCTACCTTGGGTCAAGGGCATCACATTAGACAAATCACTCATGTAAGTGGTCATTTCTAATCCTTGGCCACATAGTACTCTCCAAATGGTCCACCTAGGCAGTTAGGACATTGCCCTACCTGACCCAAGAGGTGGTTGGGTCGGTCATGACCCATAGGAGGTGAAATCACCTTACCCTCCCCATTGGAGCATTTGAAACCCATAGGACACCCATGATTCCTCCTTGGACCACCTCCACACCTTCAACCAGTAAAGCTGAGCCAACTCACCTCCTCCTTGCCACCAAAGACTCCCTGAGATGGCCAAATGGCCACGATAAGCCAAACCTAATCCCACGGTCCAATTAAGATGAAGGGGGGTATACACCCCCTCATTTCCACTTAAACACACACAAAAATCATTCCTCTATAACCAGAAGACATAGAACCATTCCCTAAGATCCCAAGCTCATTCCTCGATCAAAAAATGCCATTCACGTCCGTCCCGAAATAAGACACTCCCATTTTCGACCTAACTTCCTCATTTCTTCATCAAACTCAAATTAATTTTGCACGCACCTTCCCTAGAAGAATGAATCATCTCCCAAGCTTCCTGAGCACCGAGGTGGGACTTCAATCAAAGTCGAGTTCTAAATCATCAATTCATGGCCTTCCAAGCGAATATCGAGGAATTGATCCAATTGTTGCTCAATAGTGCCTCATCTCCACTAGATGAAGATTCCTCAATTGTTTGAGGCGCCGATCTTGAGCTCCTATGAGGTATGCTTCCAAAATTGATCCTTAGTAAAAAATGGGTTGGAGCTTATTGAAGAAAACTTGCATCTCATGTGATCTTGACTGTTGGATCCCCTTTGATTAATGTCGTGAAGGTGTGGGATCCTTCTGGAGTTGATCCAGCTTGAGTAAGCTCGGATCAAGTGAGAAATGGCGGACGGACTCTATTCTCCCTCACTCGAGTGACATAGGCATTGAGTCGGATAAGTTTTAAGTAGCCAATCACGTGGCACCACATGGAAAGTGCACCGCGTCAGCCGCCATACCATGCCAACAAGATTAGGCTTTAATTATGCTTAATTAATCATTTTTAATGATTATAACTTTTAAAATCATAAAAAATCATAGAGAAATCAAAAAAATTGCAAATAAATACTCATTTTAAAGGTATTTCAAAGGGGAATTAATTAAAAATGATCTTAAATAATTTTGAATAGTAATTAAGATTTAATAACAAAATTAATTAGCTTAATTACTTTTCAATTACATGAGAAATTAATCCCAAATTTTATGGGTTAATTTAATGGGATGATATTTGCCTCCCAATAATTTCTTGGGATTTATTGCTCACTTAATTAAGAAATTTGACTAATTAAACCTTAACTACTCTTTAAAGTTAATTAATGATTAATTAATGCCATGAATAGAAAAAAATTAGTTAATTAAGTTTATTAATCAATGTTCAACGGTAAGTGAACTAAGGAATAGGGTTGGGACCCCTTTCCCTATGTTCATTTCACCATTTTTTAAAATGAAATTAATTAAGATTTAACTAATTAAATTAATCAAATTGAAATCATAATCACATCGTAATTAATTAAATCATGGGGTAGATCTTTGGGTACTTAATAACCTAAAGAGTTTAATGAAATTATGGTTAGTCCACATATGTGGGAAAAACATAAGATGTGTTAATTAACTAATTAATTAACTATTAATCGAGCCAATTGCATTAGGCCCCTTTTATTTCCTAGGATCATTGCAAGTTTATTTTCCATGCATATCATGTTGGCTCATAATTATTTAGTTAATTACTTTAAGGTGACATAGGTAAGGGTAATTAATTCATCTAATTAAGGGTTCAACTTAATTAACCCACAAAATCAACTTAATTGCATTTCCTTAAATTAAATCAAATCACTAATGTGGGAATGGGTTTAAAACAACAAGTGATGATTTCTCTTCTTCTCTTTAAATCAAATCAAATCCAAAACATAATTAATAAAGAAGCTTTGGTTTGCTTTAAATAATCTTATTTGATTTGATTATCTTCAAGAACTAGTTTGGTTCAAAGAATCACATGCTTATATTCGATTGTCCTCTTTCTAATCATGTTAAATTTGGTATGTCATTTGATTTCAAGCATCCATCTTTTCAAAATCAAGTAAAGTAAAATGGATTTCCTTTATGTAAGCTTGCATGTGTTGATTTAATTTAATATATGCATGGCTATTATCACTATTAAATCTAAATGTATTTTTCAAATGATTATAAATGAATAATAATATATGTTATGATGCTAGTTATAAATACATAAGAAATGCATGTGCGTATAGCATAAGTGTATGAATATCCAGTTCTCTTTCCTCTATTCATGTGTTGATTTATATAAGATTGAATGGTAATGGGTATATAGTCTGAACATGAGGCTTTAGCTAGCCCAAAGGAGGTCATTTGATTACCTCACTTCCCTAGTTTGTTACTAGGTTGATGAAATCGAAAAGAAAAATGTTGAATATGAATTTGTTCTCTGTTAAAAAAAAACAAAACCCTAAACCCTAAACTTAAAACTTGAACCCTAACCCTAAAACCTAAACACTAAACCCTAAACCCTAAACTCTAAATCCTTAACCCTAAAACCTACAACCCTAAACCCTAAACCCTAAACCCAAACCCTAAACCCTAAACCTTGGAACCTATAAACTAAACTAAACTAAATAAAAACCTAAAAATAAAATAAATAAAATCCTAAACCTAAAATAAAACCTAAACTAAATCCTAAACCTAAACCTAAAAAATATAATAAAATAAAAAATAAAACTAAAATAAAATAAATAAAAATAAAAAAACTAATAAATAAAATAAACCTAAATAGACCTAAATTAAATAAAAATAACCTAAAATAAAATAAAACAAACTAAATAAAAAGCCTAAATAAACCTAAATAAAATAAAAGATGAAACCTAAACCTAAATTAAAACTAAATACACAAAATAAAATAAACATAAACTAAAATAAACTAAACTAAAATAAACAAAACCTAAACCTAAACCTAATAATAAACTAAACCTAAACTAAATAAAATAAAATAAACTAAAAATAAACCTAAACTAAAAATAAAAACCTAAAAATAAACCTTAAACCTAAACCTAAAAAAATAAAATAAGAACTTAAACCTAAACTAAAAATAAAAAATAAAATTGAATCCTAAAAAATAAAAAAAAAGAACTGATGTATGTCAAGCATGGATCTTCTTCAGTTCCTAAGTTGATTTCCTTGATCTCATCGATGGTTGACTTGATCTCTTCTTCGAACTATGGTGGTGCATCTTTAACTTCAAAATCATCTGGATCATCAGAAGTTTCTAAACAAAGCTCTTCATATAAGTTAATGTGATTTGAAAAGAACCTATCAGATTCCAAATGATTAGTAATGACTAAGTAGTAATCATCATCATCAACTGGATCCACTGTACTGACTCCTAGTCCCAATCTTGATTGAAAGCTTTTGTATTTATTCTTCCATATTCTTTCAAAGTAGTTTGACTTGTGCTTTGACCAAGTATGTGAGATTAAACCTTTCTTTGTTAAATTATGAATAAGTACCAACCAAAAAACTATTAAATCTTCATATGAATCATCCTCAAGTTTTATATCAACTTCTTGACTAGATGATGATGCTCCTAGAAAGAACCTTTGAGTCTTTACACTTGTAGATGACTTAGGGCTTTCTTTAACTAACAAACCCTCAATTTTTTGAGAGGAAAGTGGGGTTAGAGCTAAGGTTCCCAACTAACACCTAATTATTTCACATATAGACTTCGATACAGTTATGCTTTGCTTTGGAGCTCGGTCTTCATCGCTTATCAGTGTCACCTCTAATGGAATCTCTCTAAGAAGGGTTGTGCTAACCATATAAGCTTCATCCTATGAAATAGATTCTAAGTCAATATGGATTGTAGGTGTACTCCTGGTACCTAGGACATATCTTCTATTGGGTGGCCAATAAAGAGATTTTACACTCCTAGGAATTCCTCTGAACTAGCCTCTTCCTCTACCTGGTGGAGGTCAAGTCATCCTACCCATATGCTCGAATGGAGTAACGAACTATTGATGCAATATAATATGAGGCTCCACTTTCTCCTCCAAGTCTATTTTTGCTCCCTTTTATTTTCTTTTTCATCTTCTCTTTTCTTTTCTTTCTCATTTTCTATTTCATCTTCTTTTTCTTTCTCATTTCTTTTATTTTTAAACTTTAACCAAGTTTGTGAGAATAGACTTGTTGATTTTTAGGGAGGTAGTAAGCCGCATCCTCATATATACTGAACTCGTGAACTGTAAATGGCTTGAGATCTCCTTTGACAAAGTCGATGATCCCACCTCTCATGAACTTCATACACTGATGTTGAAGGATAGAATTATGTTGTTCTCATGTATCCATGGTCTCCCAAAGCAAAGCATTGAAAGATGTATCCGAGTCTATAATGTGAAACTTGGCTTGGTCTTCCAATCATCTATCTCCAAGAGCAACACTATGGATTATTGACCTCACTTTTGGAGTGTATATTTAATCTTCTCTTAAACTTAGAGTCTTCTAGACACTATGTATTCTCTAGTGATAAGACACTTCTAACAATTAGGTAAACACTTAACCTAAGCCAAAAGACTTAGGGTTAACCATAAGATTAGGTTATGGCTTAGGATTAGGATAATCCACCTACCCTACAACCCAAATCTAATCCATGTTCACATTCTTAAACCAAACCTCAAGTTTAATTCAAACATCAAATTTAAATCCAATTCCAAACCCAAATTTCAAAGCCAAATGATTGAAGCCCATGATCAAACCTAAACTTGAAACCCTTCCTAAGCCATATGACCTATCCCATGGACATAGCCGAATCTTAATCCAAATCAATCCAAAATCAATTGATTTTCTTATAATCCATTTATATCTTCAATCAAATTCCTAAATATAAATCGAATCTACATTCAAATTATCAAAAATAAATAAAACTAAATCAAATTAAATCAAAACCCTTCCTAAGCCATATGACCTATACCATGGACTTAGCCAAATCTAAATCTAAATCAAGTCAAACTCAAATGATTTTCTCATAAATCAATCATATTTTTAATCATCTTCACAAATTTAAATGAAATATACATTTAAATAATCAAAACTAAGTCAAGTCAAAAAAAAATCCACTATACATGTCCCAACTCCATGGACTTAGCCAAGTTCCTTCATTCCAAAACCCAAATTCAATTGATTTTCTCATGAATCAATCATACCTTCAATCATATTCACAAATATAAATGAAATATTCAATCATCAAACCAAACCAAAATCAACTCAAGTGAAACCCAACTTTTTTGACTTGAAATGTTCAAATGAACCAAAACCAATTTGAACCCAAGTTACTTGAAATTGAAATATATCAATCCCAAATCCATATAGAAACTCAACTAAATCAAAATCAACCCAAAATCAAAACTAAATCCAATTGGTCCACTTGGCCCAAAGTGGCCAATTTGACTTGATTGAGTCAAGTTCCACCTGTTGATTGAACCAAGCCAAAAAAACCTCAATCATGATTGTTGATCACACTAGGTTGATTATCACAAATTAGGTCAAACCAAGTCAACTTGGTCATTTGACCAAGTCAACCCTTAACCCATATGAACCCAAACTAGCCAAATTTGCAGCTAAATCTAAATCCTTTTTAATGATTCATACCAAATCAAATCAATATTTGAATATGGACACCTTCAATTGAGTCAAACCAGGTTAAACCCAAGTTGACCCAAATTGACCCAAAGACCAAATTGGGTCAAAATCAATATAAACATAATTTATTACAACTAATGGGTTCATTTCATTGAACTTGACTAAATCCATGATTGGTTAATTGATTGACCACCCCAAATTGACTAAAATCAAATCTAAATCAAATCTAAATTGAAACCAAATCTACAATCATCTTTGGTCAACTAAACCCAAAAGCCAGGCCAATTTGTAGATTGTTCAAATTGTTCAACTTTGACATGAATTCAAAAAATCAAATCTAAGCCAAACTAAAACCTATTGAACCAAAACATCCCAAATGATCATATGAACTTGACCCTTTTTATGGTTTGATATTTATTAACATAACATAACCCTTTGACCTAAATGAGTCAAATTGAGCCAAACTAAATCAACTCAATTGACTTGAAATTTGGGCTTACCCACTTTTGGCTCATTTCAAATCTGCCCAAATAAAAATCAATGATCATTTTACCCCCAGTTCAGGGCATCACATGAGACAAATCACCTATGTGGTTTCTATTCCATTCCTTGGCCTCTTGGTACTCCCCAATGATCCAGGCACAGGACCTTTGCCCAACCTAATGGGTGGTTGGGTGGCATGAAATGGGAGGAGAAATCACCTCACCCTCCCAGTTGGAGCATTTGAAACCCATAGACACCCATGATTCCTCCTTGGCGACAAACTCCACACCTTCAACCAAGCAGAGCCAACTCACCTCCTCCACATACCCATGACTCCCTAGATGGTAGACAACCAGAAGCCAAAACAGTCCACTTGTCAAGATGAAGGGGGGTATACACCCCCTCATTTCCACTCAAACACACATAAAAAAACCATTCCTTAGAGCCCTGGCTACCCAAGATGAGTCACTATAGCCATTCCCTAAGCTCCCAAGCTCGTTCTTCGATCAAAAAATTTCATTCACGTCCTTCCAAAAATAGGATGCTTTCATTTCTGACCTAACTTACCCATTTCTCCATCAAACTTAAATTAACTTTGCATGAACCTTTTATAAGCCTCTTCAAGAAAGAATGAATCATCTCCCAAAAAGCATCGAAGGTGGGACTTAGGTCAAGTCAAACTCAAATCATGTGGCCTTAGAACATCATAAAAAAATTGATTCTTTACTCAAAGGATTTACCTCCACTAGATGAAGCACGCTCAATCGGACGCCAATCTTGAGATGAGGTATGCTTCCAAAACTAATCCTTAGGCAAAAATGGGTTTGGAGCTTTTGAAAACCTACATCTCATGTGATCCCTTTGGATCTTGCGTGATTGTCTTCGTGGAGATTGATCGACTTGGGTGGCAGGTCAAATCTTGGAGATGGACTCCATTCTCTCCCTCACTGCATGATGTTAGATCACACACCATCCATTCATGATCAAAATGAGCAGTCATGATTAGATGCTTATTGGTCTTGTGGGCTAAGCTGGGGTTAAATGCGTATGATGTTATAGTGATCATACCACGGTCTTTGGTTGGATAAGTTATATAGTCCAGCCATGTGAAGCGTGCCACATGGTGCTTATGGTCGAGCTTTAACTTGCTTTAACTTAGCTTTTTCTAAAACTTCTAAAAATCATAAAAATCATAGAAAAAAAAATAAATACTCATTTTAAATATATTTTAAGAGAATTAATTAAAATGATCTTAACTAATTTTATTTTGTAATTAGGTTTTATAAAATTAATTAAACTTAATTACTCTTTTAATTACTTGAGCAATTAATTCCAAATATTGTGGGTTAATTTAATGGGATGACCTCTTCCTCCCCATGATTTTCTTGGGATTTATTGCTCCTTAGGAGAATTGACTAATTAAACTTTTACTCTTTTAAGTTAATTAATGGCTATTTAATCCATGAGGTAACAAATTGGTTATTTATGTTTGTGTCATTGTTCAGTAGCGAACTAGAATAGGGTTGGGACCCATTTCCTAAGTTTCAATTCACTCTTTTTTTAAAATGAAATTAAAATAATTTAACTAATTAATAAAATCATTTAATCAAATTGAAATCATAATCAGGACCTTAATTAATTAAATCATGGGTAGAATCTTTAAGTGCTAAATAACCTAAAGGGTTTATTAAAATTATGGTTAGTCCGCATGTGTGGGAAAACCATAAGAGTAATTAATTAAGTCCCTTAATCTAATTAACTATTAATCATAAGCCAATTTCATTAGGCCCCTTTTATTTCCTAGGATCATTATAAGTTTATTTTCCATGCATATCATGTTGGCTCATAATTATTTAGTTAATTACTTTAAGGTGACATAAATAAATGTAATTAATTCATCTAATTAAGGGTTCAACTTAATTAACCCATAAAATCAACTTAATTACATTTCTGTAAATTAAATCGAATCACTAATGTGGGAATGGGTTTAAAACCACAAGTGATGATTTTTCTTCTCCTCTTTAAATTAAATCAAATCCAGAACTTAATTAATAAAGAAGCTCTGGTTTGCTTTAAATAATCTTATTTGATTTGATTATCCTTAAGAACTTTTTTGGTTGAATGAATCACATGCTTATATTTGATTGCCCTCTTTCCAATCATGTTAAATTTGGTATGTCATTTGAATTCATGCATCCATCTTTTCAAAATCAAGTAAAATAAAATGATTTTCTTTATGTAAGTTTGCATGTGTTGATTTAATTTAATATATGCATGGCTATTTTCACTATTAAATCCAAATGTATTTTTCTGAAGCTTATAAATGAATAATAAAGTGTTATGATGCTAGTTATAAATAAATAAGAAATGCATGTGCTTATATCTTAAGTATATGAAAGTTGAGTTCTCTTTCTTATATTTATGTGTTGATTTATATAAGATTGAATGGTAATGGGTATATAGTCTAGACATCCTGGGAACATGAGGCTTTAGCTAGCCCCAAGGAGGTCATTTGATTACCTCACTTCTCTAGTTTAATAATGGCATGTACCCATTTAATTTCATTCTTATGCATTTCAACATTATAATCTTGATAGAGCTTTAATTCATATATATAAATGATTCAATCAAAAAATATATATAATCTGTGCATGGTTTTCTTTCCCTCATTTATGTATTCATCCATGTGTGTCCAAGAAAAGCAAGTATATAGTGTGGAAATCCCGGGAATATGAGGCTTTATCCATATAGACTTAGAATCTAGTTCATAGATTGAGTCTTATATGGTTAGCACACCAACCAACTCTTCTTAGTAGTAGATTCCCTTGGAGGTGACACTTGAGCTAGATAGTGATCAAGACCAGTCTTCAAAGAAAAGCATAGGTGTATCCAAGTCTTTATGTGAAATAATTAGGCATCACTTGGGAACCTTAGCTTTAACCCCACTTTCCTCTTAAAAAGCTGAGGGTTTGGTAGTTAAGAAAGCCCCTAATTCATCTACAAGTGTGAAGACTTAGAGGTTCTTTCTGGGAGCATCATCCTCAAGTCTAGAAATTCATGTAGAACTTGAGGATGATTCATATAAAGTTATAATAAATTTACCTTTTGATTGGTACTTGCCTTGTGTTCATAATTTAGCAAAAAAAGGTTAATCCTACATACTTAGTCAAACCATAGGTTAGACAACTTTGAAAGAATATGGAAAGATAAATGCAAAAGCTCTCAATCAAGACTAGGACTGGGATTCAGTACAGTGGGTCCAATCAATAATGATGATTACTGCTTAGTCATCACCAATCATTTGGAATCTGATAGGTTTTTTTCAAATATCATTAAATCATATGAGGAGCTATGCTTAGAAACTTTAGATGATCTAGATGATTTTGAAGTCAAACATGCACTACCAGAGTCTGAAGAAGATATCAAGTCAACCATCGATGAGCTCAAGGAATTAAAATTAGGAATTGAATAAGATCCATGCTTGACATACATCAATTCTTTGTTGAATGAAATTGAAATCAATGACTTAGTTAGGCTATTAACTGAGTTTAAGGACTAATTTGCATGAAGGGATGCCTATCATATACACCATAAACTAGCAATAGAGCATACTACTAACCCTATCAAGCAAGCTTCTAAACACATCCGATTAAACATAGAATAATAGGTCATTTCTGACGTCAAGAATTGATCCATGATAGCTTCATCCGGGAAGAAAAATAGCCTACCTGGTTAACTAGCGTCATCCCAGTTAAGAAAAAGAATGGTCAAATTCTCAAATGCATAGATTTTAGGGATTTAAATAAGCCATGTCCAAAAGATGAATTGCACTACCAATCCCCCCCTAAAGATTAAAATATATAGCTTTTAGAACCCTGATCGGAATCTATTGTTATAAAGTCATGCCTTTTAGCCTTAAAAAGGTCGGTGCTACATACCAATGGGCTATGACTCAAATCTTAAACAAACTCATTCATCATCAAGTCGAGTGTTATGTCGATGATATCATGGTAAAAAGTAGAGAAAAGGAAGACCCTCTCTTTAACTTGAGAGTAGTTTTCAAACAATTAAGGAAATTTAACCTTAAAATGAATCCCCTAAAGTGTGCATTCGGAGTAGCTTTAGAGAAATTTTTTGGGTTTGTTGTCTGACACCAGGGACTCAAAATTGATCTAGAGAAGATCAAGATGAAATTAGAAATGCCACCCCTAGAAGTTAAACTCAACTTAGATTATTCCAAGGGTGTTTACGTATCTAAGATGCTTTATATCCAACCTATTGGGAAGATGTCATCCATTCCCAACATTTGTCAAAAATGATGCCAAGTGTGAACACTCCTTCAAAGACATCAAACATTACTTGATGATGACATCGGTTCTAGTAGCCCCTATCGTAGGCAAGCTGCTGATATTTTACACTAATGGATTAGATGACTCCCTTGGTGGTTTGTTGGCCCAAGTCAATGATGAAGGGAAGGAAAATACACTCTACTACCACAACCATTATCTATTTCCTTCTGAGGCTAATTATCCATGCATTGTGAAGCATTACCTAACTTTAATCTTTGCATCCCAAAGCTACAACACTACATGCTTCCTCATAAGGTGAACTTAATCTCTAGGAGCAATCCAAATACTAAAGAAGACACTCAACAATAACAAGCGATACTGGCATGAGCAGTTAGTTGAAGCCTTGTGAGCCTACAACACCATATATAGAACTCCAACTCAGTCTACTCCTTTCTCCTTAATTTATGGGTTTGAAGTCATTCTACCATTAAAAGTCCAACTCCCATCACTAAGGATAGCTGTGGGTAGCAAGATCACAACAGAGAGTAGAATGCTAAGTTGTGGTTAGAAGAGCTTGAAGATTTGGAGGATAGATGCCTGTGGGCATGCCAAAAACTTGAGTTATACGAAGCTAAAATGAATTAAGCTCACAATAAGTTAGTCTATCCTAGAGCTTTTCAAGTAGGAGCTTATTTTAGTTCTAAGGAGACCAATTGTCGAACATCGTAAGATGGGAGGCAAGTTTGAACCCAATTGAGAAGGCTCCTTTGCCATAGAGAAGGCCTACCCAATAGGATCTTATCAGCATATTAATCATAAGGGAGAGCACCCAATGCTTCCAATCAATGGGCTCTACTTAAATAAATATTATAAATCATGTTTGAAACTAATTATCATCAATAAAAATTCCATTTTGAATTCAATCTCTTCCATGTTGAAAGTAATCATGTTTGTGAATCTTCCATGATGTGTTTAGGGTTGGTGTAAGGAACTCGAGCTGCATTCTATCCTTCATTGACACAACACAAACATATAAAACAAATACAAATCTTTTGTCTCAGGCTACTATGAGTTGATATAACACCTCTAGTGGAACTCACTCAATAGATGCTCTAGGTCGCCGGTGTGCTACCCTACTAGTGTGTCACCCAAGTGGTTCTTGCTTTGGAGATGTAAGTTTGCTATGCTTTCCTTCCTTACTTGGTCACTACACACTGACGAGTGCCTTATTAGTTTGGTAGGCCTTACTGCATGGCCGGTAAGCTACCTCATGTTGGCTTTATTTAAGAGGATGTGAGTCTACTATGCTTTATTCTTAAATTAGCTTTCATACCCTGACTAGGTTGAGTATATTTGAAATTTAGGATAAATCCCATAGTGACTCCTTCCCTCCTGACTGCTTCAAGTCTGGGTCTAGTCCTTCCTCGAGACTCCCCGCTTAGTAGTCGCTCTAGGTCTGATTGTATTTATCCCATCAATGATAGAGTATCCCGATGATCAGTTCCACTTGGAAAGTTGTAAGCCTACACACTTTCTTTCTAGATTGATCATTACACATCGATGGGCACCATAGGTTGGTTGGTTCTGGCTATGATGGATACACCACACATGCTAATGGATACACATTAGGTTGGTTAGTTGTCACAGCTTAGGATACACCACTCATGGAAGCTGTAAGTCTGCTACACTTTCTCCTTGAGTTGGCCACCGTACACCTATAAGAATTCTTTTCCAAGTTTGAAGATAATGACCATAACAGCACCTCCCCTATGGGCACCATATTTGGATCACATCCTTTGCAACCGCATTTAGACACTACCCAGGTTATTATCGGATTGTATAGTTCCCATTTCCTAGTAACCACCCCTATGGCTGGGGAATTCATCTTGTGGATGTGTAAATTCTCCCTTGTTCTAATAAATCTGAGATATGTCAAGGATGATATATCCCCTTCTTAGTGTGGTCTCTCGCACACCAGCAGGGTCCACATAAATATATATACAAAATATATATTTACTTGTGGATTAGGAAGACACCCTTAGTGGTACCTTTTCCCAAGCAGGCATCCTATCTTTAGGGCAGTGTCAGCAAAACTCCTATAAGAATCTCTTGACTACTCTAACTTGATATAAGTCCCTAGTGGCATTCACTCAATAGTCACCCCTAAGTCGAGTTTCATTTATCGTGCTACCAACAAGTCACCCCAGCAGTTGTTCCTTGCTTTAGAAGATGTAAGTCTACTACACCTTCTTCCTTGCACAGCCCTTGCACATTGAAAGGCAACCCCTTAGGTTGGCTAGCTTTACCCTGTAGCTAGTAGTGTATCCCTTTGGATTTGTAAATCTGAGGTAGGTCAAAGCTGATATAGCCCCTTCTTAGTGGGTTCATCACACACTGATAGGGTGCATACATTAACTCAGATTAAATTAAACCTAATCTAATTTTTCCCAATGGTGTTAAATCACACCCTTCTCCCTAGTGGAGCCCCAAATCAAGCAAAAAAATCAAATTTAGAACCAACCTCCCTAGTGGAGCCAAATTAAACCAACTTCACCAGTAGAGTCTAAATCAAAGAAATCTAGCCACTCTTATTCCCGGATACATCCCCAAACAAATCTATGAAATCAAACTCAAATCCCAATCCCCAGCGGATAGCCCGAACCTTCTTCCCTAGTGTAAGGTTCATATACCCGATCCCCAGAGGACTCAAGCCCATATCTCTAGTAGATATGCCTCCACATCAATTAAAACAAAATAAATTAAAGGCAATTTGATCTTAATCCTTGGTGGACTATAGATTCTTATCTCTAGCAAATATTCTTTCCACAAATCATATAATCAAATTAAATTCAAACCTTGTCCCCAACATATTTTCTTCTTCTATGCTCTCGACATAGACCCCTCATTTGTCATGTCCAATGCATGTGTGATCCCTAGCGGATCTCCCTCCATGTTCTTGACATGGAATTCTAATCAAATCTTATTTCTTTTCTTATGCACACCCTTAATACTTAAACCAAAAGCCTAATAATGTATTTCTTCAAATTACATCATCTTAACATTGTAATCAACATTTTATGATTTGTGATGGTGCAGCTCAAACTAACTATACAATATCATGCTAAACATATTATAATGTGAATTAACACACTATATTATATTATAATATATGATGTTATATTATAATTTATTATAATATAATATATTATCTAATATTACACCTTATTAGAATCACTTAAAAGGAATGAATAACAAAATTTTCTCAAAATATGAATAATATTTATTTTGGATGTCAAATTATTATTTTTCTATTAGAAATGGTACACAATAGCATAATTTTGGTGTTGCTTCTTGGTGTGTGATGAGAATTTGGCCAAATTCTTCCATCTCAACCTTCAAATTAACATTTTTGTGAGTTTTGACCCAATGCATTATAAAAAAGTAAAATGTACAATAACATTTAGTAACGCACCACCACTTTCATAAAAATGTGAAGTTATATTATTGTGTACATTATATTTTAATATGCTTTCATATAATATATTATCTCACATTACACCTTAAAATTAATCCCTTTAAGCAAAACATTTACAAAATTTGGTTGGAAAATAAACTATTATTTTGGATGCAAAATTCCATTCTTTTGATTAAATGACACACCATAGTACACCCCCAATGATGTTCCCTAAAGCTTACTTTAAATTTGGCATTATTCCATCATCTCAGCCTATAAATCTATATTTTTTTGAATTATACCAGTACAAACTCTACTACATCATACTATAACAAACTAAAATATGCTAAACAATAAGTAATAATACAGAATAGTATGCTATAGTGCATGATGCTACACTATGTTATGGCATCCTATATTATAATACACTATAACATATTATATTATATTATATTGCATATCTCATCATAAGGGATTGCTTAAGATAAAAAAATCATAAAATTAGTCTAAATAATAAAAACTATATATTTTGATCGTATCACTTACATATTTTAAATTGAAATAATATATTATTTTGTCATGCTCTACCTATTATGAATTTGGCAAAGTTCCACCATTTTAAAGTCTAAATCTATATTTTTATAAATAATGCTAGTGTAGGCTTGACTGCATGGTTATAAAATACTAAAAGAATTTAAAATGCACAGAATAATTATTATGATATATGATGCTATACTATGCTACAACATATAATATTTATTTAGAACATAAAATCTTGATTTTTAGATTGCAAGTGGCGTAGCACACCTTTGGTACTACAACCTAATTCCCACTTCAAATTTAACAAATTCCATCATATGATTTATTAAATCAATATTTTTTTATTTCTATTAATATAGACTATAGGGCATAATACCATAATATACTAAAACATTTCAAAACATCTTATATCATCCAAAAACACATCACTACATGCTCAAATATATGATGCTACATTATACTATGACATATGGTATTATAATATGATTTAGGGTATTCAAATCTGTAATAGTCAAGGGAAAGTCTCTTGAAGACATTTTCTATGGCTGTCATAACTATGTTAGGATTAGGTCATTCTTTAGATCTACTCCTAATGACATCTTTATTCAAGGTTTATGGTTTAGGGTTTAGGGTTAGAGTTTAAGGTTAGTTTAAGGTTTAGTGTTTAGGGTTAGTTTAGGGTTTAGGTTTTTTATGGTTAGTTTAGGGTTTAGGGTTTAAAATTTAGGGTTTGGGGTTTAGGGTTTAGGGTTTAGGATTGTAGGTTTTAGGGTTTAGGGTTTAGGGTTTAGGGTTTTATGGTTTAGGTTTAGAGTTTAGGGTTTTAGGGTTTAGGGTTTAGGGTTGAGAATTTAGGGTTTAGGGTTTTAGGTTTTGGGTTTTTAGGGTTTAAGATTTAGGGTTTAGGGTTTAGGGTTTAGGGTTTTGACTTTTGGGTTTTGTTTTTAGGTTTAGGGTTTAGGGATTTTAAGTTTTGTTTAATAGAGAAAAATTTAGATTCAATATTTCTTCTTTTTGATTTCATCATCCAAGTAGCACCCCAAGTTTTCTAAGACATAGCGACATAGATAAAAAATAAGCACTATAGAGTAAATCAAAAACCCTAGATAAGCAAAATTGTCTCTACTGCAATGACACTGTTCCATAAGCATAATTGGATCGCCCATTCTTCGCTCTCAATTCCCATCAAACCATCGCCTCTCGGAGGATCCACCATCATATCCCCGATCTCTCCCTCTGCCACCACCATAATTGTAACCTCTGTCATTCCTTCTGCCTCCAAAACCACTACTACTCTGACTACCAACTCTATATCCACCTGCACTTCTAGATCCCTCACCACCACTATGATAACCGTGACCTCCACCTTTTCTTCCACCGCTAGATATGGATTGAGCCTAGTTGATGGTGATGTTCTTATCGTGAAGGTTTTGCCCATTCTTAGAGTTTAGGGTTTAGGCTTAGTTTAGGGTTTGGAGTTTAGGGTTTAGGGTTTCAATTTTAGGGTTTAGGGTATGGGGTTTAGGGTTTAGGGTTTATGGTTTAGGGTTGTAGGTTTTAGAGTTTAGGGTTTTAGAGTTTAGGGTTTAGGGTTTAAAGTTTTAGGGTTTAGGGTTTAGGGTTTAGGGTTTAGGGTTTAGGGTTTTAGGGTTAGTTTTAGGGTTTAGGGTTTAGGGTTTAAGATTTAGGATTTAGGGTATTTTTTTTTAAAATTAGGTAAACTCATAGGTTTAGGTTTTTAAGTTTATTTTTAATTTATTTCAATTTATTTTATTTTTTATTTTTAATTAACTTTATTTTTTATTTTTATTTAGTTTAGTTTATTTATTTTAGGATTATTTATTTTAGTTTAGGTTTTTTATTTTAGTTTATTTTTTAGGTTTGGGTTAATATTTTAGTTGAGTTTTATTTTTATTTTATTTTTTAGGTTTAGGTTTTATTTTATAGTTTTAGGTTTAGGTTTAGGTTTTTATTTTATTTTTATAGGTTTAGGTTTTAGGTTTTTATTTTAGGTTTATTTTTAGGTTTTATTTTTTAGTTTATGTTTAGGATTAATTTTAGTTTATTTTATTTTATTTATTTAAGGTTTAGGTTTAGGTTTAGTTTATATTAGGTTTAGGTTTTATTTATTTTAGTTTAGGATTAATTTTATTTATTTTATTTTATTTTTATTTTAGGGTTAGGTTCTTTTTTTTAGTTTAGGGTTTAGGTTTTATTTTTAATTTAATTTTAGGTTTAAATTTTTAGGTTTATTTTTAAGGTTTAGGTTTTTATTTAGTTTTTATTTTATTTTATTTTAGGTTTATTTTATTTTTATTTTACATTCAGTTTTTATGTTATTAAGGTTTTTTATTCTTAAGTTTATTTTATTTTTTAGTTTAGTTTAAGTTTTTCTTTATTTTATTTTAGTTTAATTTTATTTTTTATTTTATTTTGTTTTTTATTTTTACGGCTTAAGGTTTAGGGTTTTAGGGTCTAGGGTTTTAGGGTCTAGGATTTAGGGTTTAGGGTTTAGTGCTTAGGCTTTATGGTTTAGTGTTTTTATGGTTTAGGTTTTAGGGGTTAGGGTTTAGGTTTAATGGTTTAGGATTAGTTTAGGGTTTAGGTTTAGCCCAGAGCTTTAGGGTATAGGGTTTAGGGCTTATGGTTTAGTGGTGGGGTGGAGTTTAGGGTGGGGGTGGGTTAGGTTTAGAGTTTAGGGTTAGTTAGGGTTTAGAGTTTATGGTTTAGTGTTTAGGGTTAGTTTAGGGTTTAGGGTTGTAAGTTTAGTTTAGGGTTAGTTTTAGGATTTAAGTATTGGGGTCTTTTTTCAAGAAAAAAATTAAGTAAATAGGTAGGTTTAGGCATATTTAGTTTATTTTTTATTTAATTTTGTTTATTATATTTTTTATTTTTATTTAGGTTTATATTTTATTTTATTTAGTTTAGTTTATTTATTTATTTAGGTTTTTATTTTAGTTTATTTTTTAGGTTTAAGTTTAGGTTTAGTTTTATTTTTTAGTTTAGTTCATTTTTATTTTATTTTTTATGTTTTGGTTCTATTTTTTATTTTTAGGTACAGGTTTAGGTATTTTTTTTTCCTTTAAGTTTTAAGTTTTTTTTAAAGATTATTTTTATGTTATATTTTTTGTTTAGGTTTAGGTTTATTTTTAGTTTATTTTACTTTATTTATGGTTTTGGTTTAGGTTTCAATTTAGTTTATTTTAGGTTTAGGTTTAGGTTTTATTTATTTTAGTTTAGTTTATTTTATTTTTATTTTTGGTTTAAGTTTTTTTTGTTTAGGCTTTAAGTTTTTTTATTTCTTTTTACGTTTTATTTTTAAGTTTATTTTTTAGGTTTAGGTTTTTATTTCATTTTTATTTTATTTTATTTCAGTTTTTTTAGGTTTAGTTTTTATTTTATTTAGGTTTTTATTTTTTAGTTTAGCTTAGTTTTTATATATTTTATTTTAGTTTAGTTTTTACTTGATTTTTTTTTAGGTTTAGGTTTAGGTTTAGGTTTCAATTTAGGTTTTTATTTTACTTTATTTTTTATTTATTTTATATTGGTTTAGGTTTTTTATTGATTTTATTTTATGTTTTATTTAGTTTATGTTTAGGTTTTTTTAGTGTTTAGGGTTTAGGGTTTAGTGTTTGTTGAGGCTTTAGGGTTTTGGGTTTAGAGTTTGGTGTTTAGGGTTTAGGGTTTAGAGTTTTACTATTTAAGGTTTAGGGTTTAGGGTTTTTTTGGTTTAGGTTTAAGGTTTAGGGTTCAAGTTTTAGTTTAGGGTTTAGGGTTTTTTGTTTTTTTAATAGAGAACAAATTCAAATTCAACATTTCTTCTTTTTGATTTAGTCAACTAAGTAACACAGTAAGTTTTTTAAGAAACAAGTGACGACGTAGATCAAAAATGAGCACACATAGAGCAAATCAAAAGCTCAAGATAACTAGAGAGCAGCTCTCTATAAAGACATAGTTGTAAGTAGATGGGATCGCCATTCTAGTTTCTCTAGTTTCGATCATAACCACCCCGACCTCTCTAGTAGCGGGATCCACCATCATATCCCTGATCTCTTTATCCGCAACCTCCACAATTGTAACCTCTGTCGCTCCTTCCACCTCCATAACCACCACTGCTCTGACCACCACATCCATATCCACCAGCACCAATAGATCTCCCACCACCACTGTGATAATCGCCACCTTCACCTTCATTTTCACCTCCAGATATTGACAGAGCCTGGTTGATGGTGATGTTCCTACTATCAACGTTCTGCCCATTCTTTCAGTTTAGGTTTATTAGGTTTTAGGGTTTAGGTTAATTTTTTAATTTATTTAGTTTCATTAGGTTTAGGTTTAGGGTTTAGGGTTTAGGGTTTAGGGTTTAGGGTTTAGGGTTTAGGGTTTAGGGTGTAGGGCTTAGGGTTTAGGATTCAGGGTTATATGGTTTAAGATTTTATGGTTTAGGGTTTAGGATTAGGGTTTAGGGTTTAAGGTTTAAGGTTTAGGGTTTAGGGTTTAGGTTTAGGGTTTATGGTTTTTTAGGGTTTAGGGTTGTTGGTTTAGGGTAAGTTTTTAGATTTAGGGTTTAGGGTTTAGGGTTTAGGTTTTAGGGTTTAGGGCTTTTATTTTTTAAATTAAGTAAACTGGTAAGTTTAGGTTTGTTTAGGTTTATTTAGTTTATTTTTTATTTATTTTAATTTATTATATTTTTTACTTTTATTTAAGTTTATTTTTTATTTAGCTTAGTTTATTTATTTTAGTTTAAATTTTTTATTTTAGTTTTCTTTTTAGGTTTAGGATTCAGTTTATGTTTATTTTTTAATTTAGTTTTATTTTTTTATTTTTAGTTTTAGGTTTTATTTTTTAGTTTTAGGTTTAGGTTTATGTTTTTATTTTATTTTTTTAGGTTTAGGTTTTAGGTTTTTATTTTAGGTTTATTTATTGGTTTTAATTTTTAGTTTAGGTTTAGATTTATTTTTAATATAATTTATTTTATTTAGTTATGGTTTAAGTTTATGTTTAGTTTGTTCTAGGTTTAAGTTTTGGTTTTATTCTTTTTAATTTAGTTTAGGTTTAGGTATATTTTATTTTGTTTATTTTATTTTTAGTTTATGTTTAGTTTTTTTTTAGTTTAGGGTTTAAGTTATATATTTTATTTATTTATTAGTTTTATTTTTAGTTTTATTTTTTAGGTTTAGGATTTTGTTTAGTTTTTATTTTATTTTATTTTTATTTTACATTTAGTTTTTATTTTATTAAGGTTTTTCATTCTTAGATTTATTTTATTTTTTTAGTTTAGTTTAGGTTTTTCTTTAATTTATTTTAGTTTATTTTTATTTTTTATTTTATTTTATTTTTAAGTTTAGATTTAGGTTTTAGTTTAGGTTTTTATTTTATTTTATTTTATTTTTTCATTTTATTTAGATTTAAGGTTTTTAATTATTTTATTTTAAGGTTAAATTTAGTTTAGGTTTTTTTATTTTAGTTTAGGTATGGTTTAGGGTGGGGTTTAGGTTTTTTTAGGGTTAGGGTTTAGGGTTTAAGGTTTAGTTTTATGTTTAGGTTTAGGGTTTAGGAGATGGTTGGTTTAGGTTTTAGTGGTTTAGGGTTTAGGTTTAGGTTTTAGGGTTTAAGAGGGTTTAGTTTAGAGGAGGGTGGAGGTTTAGGGTTTAGGTTTAGATTAGGAGTGGTTAGGTTTAGGGTTGAGATTTAGGGTTTAGGGTTTAGGGTTAGTTTATGGTTTTGGGATTAGGGTTGTAGAGTGGTGGTAGTTTTTGGTTTATGTTTTAGGGTTTTGGTTTAGGGTTTAGGATTTACGGTTTAGGGTTTAGGGTTTTGAGTTTTAAGTTTTTGGTTTTTTTTTGTAAAATAAGTTTAAGTTTATTTAGTTTATTTGGTTTATTTTCTTATTTATTTTACTTTATTTTATTTTTAATTTTATTTAGGTTTATTTTTTATTTTAATTTCGTTTAATTTTTATAGGTTTATTTATTTTACTTTGGAATTTTTATTGTAGTTTATTTTTTAGATTTAATTTTAGGTTATGTTTATTTTTTAGTTTAGTTTTATTTTTATTTTATTTTTTAGGTTTAGGTTTTATTTTTTATACTCAGGTTTAGGTTTAGGTTTTTTATTTTATTTTTTTAGGTTTAGGTTTTAGATTTTATTTTAGGTTTATTTTGAGGTTTTATTTTTTAATTTATGTTTAGGTTTATTTTATGTTTAATTTTTTATTTAGTTTAGGTTTTAGATTTTGTTTATTTTAGGTTTAGGTTTAAGTTTTATTTATTTTAGTTTAGTTTATTTTAGTTTAGGTTTAGGTTTATTTTATTTTATTTTTATTTTAGGTTTAGTTTTTATTTTTAGTTTAGGGTTTGCATTTTATTTTTTATTTAATTTTAGGTTTAGGTTCTTATTTAGTTTTTATTTTATTTTATTTTATTTTATTTTTATTTTACATTTATTTTTTATTTTATTTAGGTTTTTTTATTTTTAGGTTTATTTTATTTTTTAGATTAGTTTAGGTTTTTATTTATTTTATGTTAGTTTAGCATGATTTTTTATTTTATTTTTAGGTTTAGGTTTAGGTTTAGGTTTATGTTTTAGTTTAGGTTTTAGTTTTATTTTATTTTTTTATTTCATTAAGGTTTAGGTTTATTTTTTGTTTTATTTATAGGTTTTACTTAGTTTAGGTTTAGGTTTTTAGGTTTCTAAGGTTTAGGGTTTAGGGTTTTGGGTTGTAGATTTTAGGGTTTAGGGTTTAGGGTTTAGGGTTTTTGGGTTTATGGTATATGTTTTATGGTTTAGGGTTGTAGGATTAGGGTTTAGGGTTTTTTTTATTTGTTTTTTTTTAAATTAAGGGTTTAGGGTTAGGGTTTTTTGTTTTAGAGGTTTAGTGTTTAGGGATTAGGGTTTAGGTTCAGGGTTTAGGTATGTAAGTTTAGGGTTGTAGGTATAGGGTTTAGGTTTAGGGTTTAAAGTTTAGGATTTAGTGCTTAGGGTTTAATGTTTAGGGTTTTTTTAAATTAAGTAAACCAGTAGGTTTAGGTTTATTTAGTTTATTTTAAATTTTTATTTAGGTTTATTTTTTTATTTTTATTTATTTTTTGTTTATTTACATTAGTTTAGGATTTTTATTTTAGTTAATTTTTTTAGGTTTAGGTTTAGGTTTATGTTTATTTTTATTTTATTTTTTAGGCTTCGGTTTAATTTTTTATTATTAGGATTAGGGTTTAGGTTTTATTTAGGTTTAAGTTTAGGTTTTTATTTTATTTTTTTAAGTTTAGGTTTTAGGTTTCTATTTTAGGTTTATCTTTAAGTTTTATTTTTTAGTTTATGTTTAGGTTTATTTTTAACTTAATTTATTTTATTTAGTTTTGGGTTTAGGTTTAGTTTATTTTAGGTTTAGGTTTAGGTTTTGTTTATTTTAGTTTAGTTTTAGGTTCATTTTATTTTTTTTATTTTTGGTTTAGGTTTTTTTTAGTTTAAGGCTTAGGTTTTAATTTTTATTTATTTTTAGGCTTATTTTTTAGGATTAGGCTTTTATTTAGTTTTTGTTGTACTTTAGGTTTATTATCTTTTTATTTTTATTTAGTTTTAATTTTATTTAGGTTTTTTATTTTTATTTTTATTTTATTTTATTAGTTTAGGTTTAGGTTTATATTTATTTTATTTTTATGTAGTATTTATTTGTTATTTAATTTTATTTTTAGGTTTACTTTTAGGTTTATGTTTTAGTGTGGGTTTTTATTTTTATTTTATTTTATTTATGTTTAGGTTTTATTTATTTATTTTATTTTTAAGTATTTTTCTAAGTCATAGTTTCATTTTAGTTTAGGGTTCCAGGTTTGTTGGTTCTATTTGTTTAAGTGTCTGGGTTTGGGCTTTAGGTTTAGGATTTCTTATATTTGCGGTTGTGGTTTAGTTTTGTAGGCTTTGTGTACTTTGTGTATTTTAGGTTATTTTATTTTTTAAATTAACCAAGTAGGTATATTTATTTTATTTTATTTTATTTATTATGTTTAGGTTTAGGTTTTAGTTTAAGTTTGAGTTTAGTTTTATTATTGTATATATTTTATTTATGTTTGTTTTATTTTATTTTAAGTTTATTTAGTCTGGGTTTAGTTTAGATTTTAGGGTTTATGGATCAGTGTGGGAGTGGTTTAGGGTTTGGTCATGGCTCAGTAGTAGGTTGTAGGTTTATACCACAAATTAGTGTCGTTTAGGGTTTAGAGGGGTTAGGGTTTAGGTTCAGGTTCAGGTTTAGGGTTTTAGGCCTGCTTAGGTTTTAGGGTTGTAGGTTTAGTATTATAGGTTTAAGGTTTAGAGTTTACGGTTAGTATTATGGTTTAGTGTTTAGGGTTAAGGATTTAGGTTTAGGGTTTCCCATAATTAATAAGTTTAAATTTATTTGCTTAGTTTAATTTTTATTTATTTATGTTCATTTTTATTTTTATTTAGTTTAGTTTATTTATTTTATGTTTATTTATTTTAGTTTACTTTTTAAGTTTAGGTTTAGGTTTAAGTATTTTTTAGTTGAGCTTTATTTTTATTTTCTTTTTTGGTTAAGCTTTTTAGGTTTTTAAGATTTTTGGTTTTGGGTTTAAGGTTTAGGGTGTAGGGTTTAGGGTTTAGGGTTCAGGTTTTAGTTTATTTTAGGTTTATGTTTAGGTTTTATTTATTTTAGTTTAAGTTTATGCTTATTTTATTTTGTTTAATTTATATTTATTTTAGGTTTAGGTTTTAAGTTTTGGATTTAGGTTATTAATTTAATTTGTTTCTAGGTTTCTTTTAGGTTTAGGTTTTTATTTAGTTTATATTTTATTATATTTTAGAATTATTTTATTTTTATTTTACGTTTAGTTTATATTTTATTTATGTGTTTTATTCTTATGTTTATTTTATTTTTTAATTTAGTTAAGCCTTTTATTTATTTTATTTTATCTTATTTTATTTTAATATTTTAGGTTTAGGTAGGTTTAGTTTAGATTTTATTTTATTTGTTTATGGTTTTATTTAATTTACTTTTAGGTTTTATTTAATCAGTTTAGGTTTTTGTTTATGGTCAGGGCTAGATTTAGGGTTTAGAGGTTTAGTGGGTTTAGTGTTTAGGTTAGTGTGCTTTAAGGTTTAGGTTTAGGGCCTTTTAGGTGGGGTTTAGGCCTGTTTCCGTGCCTAGGGCCATGGGCTACAACCCAGGATTTAGGTGCAACTAGGGCTCAGGTCAGTTTTATATGCTCAGTTTAGGATTTAAGATTTTTAGGGTGTAGCCTAGTAGAGTAGGTTAAGGTTTGTGGGTTGGGTAGTGGCTAGTGGATCAGGATCAGTTTGCAGGTTTAGGGTTTTGGGGTTATTAGGGTTAAAGTTTTTTTTTTTAGGGATTAGGATTTATGGTTTAGGTTTTAGGTTTATGGTTCAGGTTTTAGTTTAGGTTTATTTTTAAATTAAGAAAGCTAGTAGATTTAAATTTTTTTAATTTATTTTGTATTAACAAGATGTTTTAAGTTTTTTTTATTAAACAAAGTAAACGTAGTTTTAGGTTTATTTAATTTATTTTATTTTAGTTTACTTTATTTTTAATTTTTATCTATGTTTATTTTTTATTTTTATTTAGTTTAGTTTATTTATTTTTAGGTTTATTTATATTAGTTTAGGTTTTCTTATTTTTGTTTATTTTTTAGGTTCAGGTTTAGGTTTAGATTTATCTTTTTGTTGAGTTTTATTTTTTATTTTTATTTTTTAAGTTTAGGTTTTATTTTCTATTTTTAGGTTTAGGTTTTTATTTTATTTATTTTGAGGGGCTTTAGGTTTTATTTTATGTTTATTTTTAGGTTTTATTTTTTTAATTTATGTTTAGGTTTAATTTTAGTTTATTTTATTTTATTTAGTTTAGGTTTAGGTTTATGTTAAGTTTATTTTAGGTTCAGGTTTAGGTTTTATTTATTTTAGTTTAGTTTATTTTACTTTAGGTTTAGGTTTATTTTATTTGGTTTATTTTATTTTTATTTTAGGTTTAGGTTTTTTTTGTTTACGATTTTGGTTTTATTTTTTTATTAATTTTTAGGTTTTATCTTTAGGTTTTTTTTAAGTTTATGTTTTTATTTAGTATTTATTTTATTTTATTTTAGGTTTATATTAGGTTAATTTTATTTTTATTTTACATATAGTTTTTATGTTATTTAGGTTTTTGATTCATAGGTTTATTCTATTTTTTTAGTTTTGTTTATGTTATTATTTATTTTATTTTAGCTTATTTTTATTAGTTTATTTTGTTTTATTTATAGGTTTAGGTTTAGGTTTTAGTTTAGGCTTTTATTTTATTTTATTTTTTTAATTTATTTAGGTTTAGTTTTTTTATTTTATTTTTTTTATTTTTATTTAGTTTAGGCTCAGGTTTTGTGGTTAGGTTTTTTTTGCAAAGGCCAGGGTAGTGGACTGGGGTCTTAAGGTCGTTTAGCCCAGCCAGGGTTGGGTCACCTTGGGGCCTAGGGTTTCCCGGCTTTAGGGTTTAGGTTAATTTTAGTGTTTGTGGTTTAGGGTTTAGTTAGGCTTTAGGATTTAGGGTAGGGTTTAGGTTTTTTTTAAACCCCAAGAGTTTAGTAGTTTATTTAGTTTATTTTATTTATTTTAGCTTATTTAATTTTTTATTTTATTTAGGTAAATTTTTTATTTTTATTTAATTTAGTTAATTTTTTTAGGTTTAGGTTTTGGTTTATGTTTATTTATTAGTTTAGTTTTTATTTTATTTTATTTTATAGGTTTAGGTTTTATTTTTATTTTAGGTTTTGGTTTAGTTTTTTATTTTATTTTAGATTTAGGTTTATTTTGAGTTTATTTTATTTTATTTAGTTTAGGGTTTAGGTTTTGTATATTTTAGATTTAGGTTTAGGTATTATTTATTTTAGTTTAGTTTTTTTTAGTTTAGGTTTAGGTTTATTTTATTTTGTTTATTTTAAGTTTAAGTTTTTTTTTCATTTTTTTTTAATTTAGGATTTAGGTTTTTTTTATTTATTTTTAGTATTTACATGTATAGGTTTTTTTTAAGTTTATTTTATTTTTATATTTAGGTTATTATTTTAAGTTTATTCTTTTTAGTTTAGTTTAAGTTTTATTTATTTTATTTTAGTTTAGTTTTTATTTATTTTATTTTATTTTATTTTTTGGTTTATGGTTTGGTTTAGGTTTAGGTTTAAGTTTAGGATTTTTTTTTATTTTGTTTATTTATGTTAAGGTTTTTTTATTTATTCTATGTTTTGATTTTATTTTATTTAGGTTTAGGTTTTTAGGTTTTTGGGGTTTAGGATTTAGGGTTTGGTATTTTTAGGGTTTAGGTTGTGTTGGGGATCAGGGTATATGTTTGGGGCTTGTGGGTTGTAGGTTTAGGGTTTAGAGTTTAAGGTTTAGGGTTAGTTTTGAGGTTTATGGTCTAGGGTTAGGTTTTTTTTTATTATTTATTTAATTTTTTTAAATTAATTAACTTGGTAGGTTTAGGTTTATTTAGTTTATTTTTTTATTTTTGTTTATTTTATTTTTTAATCTCATTTAGGTTTATTTTTATTTTTATTTAGTTTAGTTTATTTTATTTTAGTTAAGATTTTTTATTTTAGTTTATTTTTTAGGTTTAGGTTTAGGTTTAGGTTCATTTTTTTAGTTTTTATTTTATTTTATTTTTTTATTTAGTTTTATTTTTATTTTTAGGTTTAGTTTATTTTATTTTTTTAGGTTTAGATATTTTTTATTTTATGTTTTAGGATTTATTTTTAGTTTATGTTTAGTTTATTTTTAGTTTACTTTATTTTGATTTAGTTTAGGTTTTCTTTATTTTAGTTTTAGGTTTAGGTTTTATTTATTTTAGTTTAGGTTTAGGTTTATTTTATTTTTATTTTAGGTTTAGGTTTTTGTTTAGTTTGGGTTTAGGTTTTTTTTATTTATTTTGATGTTTATTTTGATGTTTATTATTTAGGTTTCAACTTTTATTTAGCTTTTTTTTATTTTAATTTATTTTAGGTTTGTTTCATTTTTATTTTAGGTTTAGTTTTTATTTTATTTAGGCTTTTAATTTTTTTGTTTAATTAAGGTTTTTATTAATTTTATTTTAGTTTAGTATTTTTTTTTTTTAGGCTTACGTTTAGGTTTAGGTTTTAGTTTATGGTTTTATTTTATTTTTATTTTTAAATTTTATTTTGGTTTAGATTGATTTAATTTATTTTAGATTTTTATTTAGGTTTATTTTTTATTTCTATTTATTTTTTGTTTATTTACTTTTGTTTAGGATGTTTATTTTAGTTTATTTTTTTAGGTTTAGGTTTAGGTTTATCTTTATTTTTTAGTTTAGTTTTATTTTTGTTTTATTTTTTTGGTTTAGGTTTAGTTTTTTATTATTAGGATTAGGGTTTAAGTTTTATTTTGGTTTAGGATTAGGTTTTTATTTTATTTTTTTAAGTTTAGGTTTTAGGTTTTTAATTTAGGTTTATCTTTAGGTTTTAATTTTTTAGTTTATGTTTAGGTTTATTTTAATTTAATTTATTTTATTTAGTTTTGGATTTAGGATTAGTTTATTTTAGGTTTAGGTTTAGGTTTTATTAATTTTAGTTTAGTTTATTTTAGTTTAGGTTTAGGTTCATTTTATTTTATTTTTTTATTTTGGTTTAGATTTTTTTAAGTTTAAGGCTTAGGTTTTATTTTATATTTATTTTTAAGTTTATTTTTTAGGATTAAGCATCTATTTAGTTTTTGTTGTATTTTAGGTTTACTATATTTTTATTTTTTATTTAGTTTTTATTTTATTTAGGTTTATTATTTTTAGGTTTATTTTATTTTTTTAGTTTAGGTTTAGGTTTTTATTTATTTTATTTTAGTTTAGTTGTTATTTTTTATTTTCTTTTATTATTTGGTTTAGTTTTAAGTTTATGTTTTAGTTTAGGTTTTTAATTTTATTTTATTTTTGTTTTATTTTATTTAGGTTTAGGTTTTATTTATTTATTTTATTTTAAGTCATTTAGTTTAAGTGATTATTAGGTAGGTTTGTGGCCCAGGGTTTGGGTGGTCTTGGTGGGAAGCCTGGGGGTTTAGGGTTTAGGTGTAGAGTGTGTGGGGTTTAGGGCTCAGTTTGGGAGGTTTAGGCTCAGGTCCTGGCCTGGGTTTTTGTTTAGGGTTAGGGAATTTCAGGGCTCAGTGATCAGGGGTTAGGTTTTAATTTAATTTTATTTTTTTTTAAATCCAAACCCGGCAGTTTATATTTATTTTATTTATTTTATTTATTATGTTTAGGTTTAGGTTTTAGCTAAGCTCAGTTCAGTTTTATTTCTTGTATTTTATTTTATTTTATGTTTAAGTCTCTTTATTTATTTTATTTGCACATTTAGTTTTAAAGTTTAGGTTTTTTAGGTTTTAGGATCAGGATTTAGCCTAGGTTTTAGGGTTTGTCCATGGTTTAGGGTTTGTGGTCAGTTTTAGAATTTGTATTTTGGGCTCAGATTTATGCCTTTGGCCTAGGGTGGTTGTCAGGCTCAGGGTTTAGGCCTAGGCCTGGCTAGGTTTTATTGTTTAAGGTTTAGGTTTTAGTAGGTTTAGTATTACAGTGGCCTAGGGTTTTAGGGCTTAGGGTTTAGTTTTTTTATGGGTTTAGGTTCTTCCCAAAAAATAATAAACCAACAGCTCAGTTTATTTTACCTTAGTTTAATTTTATTTATTTAGGTTCATTTTATTTTTATTTAGTTTAGTTTATTTATTTATTTATTTTAGTTTACTTTTAAGTTTAGGCTTTAGTTTAAGTATATTTTAGTTGATTTTATTTTTATTTTATTTTAAGTTTGTTTAGGCTTTTGGGGTTTGGCCTAGGGTGGTGGCTAGGGTTTGTTTAGGTTGGATTAGGGTTTAGTGTTTTTTGTGGTTTAGGGTCTTTGGGGTTTAAGTTTTATTTTATTTTAAGTTTAGTTTTAGGTTTTATTTACTTTAGTTTATGTTTAAGTTTATTTTATTTTTTCAATTTATATTTATTTTAGGTTATGTTTTTAGGTTATATTTTAGGGTTTTTAAGTTTTATTTTAGTTTATGTTTTTATTTAGTTTATATTTAATTTTATTATAGAATTATTTAATTTTTATTTTACATTTAGTTTTATTTTATTTATGTTTTTTATTATTAGGTTTATTTTATTTTTTAATTTAGTTTAGGTTTTTATTTATCTTATTTTAGTTTATTTTTAATATTTTATTTTATTTTATTATTAAGTTTTAGTTTAGGTTTTAGTTTAGATTTTTATTTTATTTAGGTTTATGGTCTTTATCTTTCTAGTCTTATTTTAGCCTAGATTTAAGAGGTCTGTGGAGGCCTGGGTGGCCTGGGGAGGTTTAGTGGCCCAGGTCAGGTTTAGGGCCTGTGGCTCAGTGATCAATGGTCAGCCTGGGTCCGTGGTTTAGGGTTTAGGTCCAGCTTTAAGGTTTAATGTTTCTGGGCCTCAGGGCCTGGGCCTAGGTTAGTGTTTGGTGGGTCTGGGGCCTGGGTATGTGGTACTACCCCAGATTTAGGGAGACTCAGTGGTTAGTTTAGGTCAGTGGCCTAGAGATTTGAGATTTAAGATCTCTGGGTCAGGGTTTAGGGTTGGTTGGATTTGGGGTGAGTTTAGGTTTAGGGCCCAGGATTTAGGGTCAGTGATAAGTTTAGGCTTGGGCCTAGGGTCAGGTTTGGCCATTTTCAGTTTAGGATACATGGCCTAGATTTAGTCATGGTCTAGTTTATTTTAAATCAAGTTCTAGGTTTAAATTTTACCATTCTTGTATTAGGGTCAGCACAGTTTTAAGTTTTTATTAAAGTAAACACGTGCTAGTTTATTTAGTTTATTTTATTTAGTTTAGTTTTATTTATTTTAGGTTTATTTATGTTAGTTTAGGTTTTTTTTTATTTTAGTTTATTTTGGTATTTAGGTTTAGGTTTCTCTTTAGATGAGTTTTATTTTTTTATTTTTATTTTTTAGGTTTAGGTTTTTTTCTATTTTTAGGTTTAGGTTTAGGTTTTTATTTTATTTTTTTTAGGTTTAGGTTTTAGGTTTTTATTTTAGGTTTATTTTTAGGTTTAATTTAAATTTATCTTATTTTATTTAGTTTAGGTTTAGGTTTATGCTTAGTTTATTTAGGTTTAGGTTTAGGTTTTATTTATTTTAGTTTAGTTTATTTTACTTTAGTTTTAGGTTTATTTTATTTTATTTATTTTATTTTTATTTTAGGTTTTTTTTTTTAGTTTATGGATTTGCTTTTATTTTTTATTTAGTTTTAGGTTTTATCTTTAGGTTTATTTTGAAATTTAGGTTTTATTTAGTATTTATTTTATTTTATTTTAGGTTTATTTTAAATTAATTTTTTTATTTTACATTTAGTTTTAATGTTAGTTAGGTTTTTGATTTTTAGGTTTATTCTACTTTTTTTGTTTTGTTCACATTATTTATTTTATTTTAGTTTAGTTTTATTAGTTGTTTTATTTTATTTTTAGGTTTAGGTTTAGGTTTTAGTTTAGGCTTTTATTTTATTTTATTTTTTTAATTTATTTAGGTGTAGGTTTTTTTATTTATTTTATTTTTATTTCTTATTTAGTTTTGGTTTTGGTTTTTAGGTTTTTAGGGGTTAGTGTAAAGGGTTTAGGGTTTTAAGGTTTAGGGTTTTAGGGTTTAGGGTTTAGGGTCAGTGGAGGTCAGTGGCCTGGGAGGGTAGGCTGTGTGGTTTAGGTTTATAGTTTCAGTTCAGTGGGGTTTGTGGTTGGGCAGTGGAGGGTGGTAATAGGGTTAGTTTAGTGTGGTTTAGGGTTTAGGGTTTTCTTTAAACACAAAGCAAACCCGGTAGTTTAGGTTTATGTAGTTTATTTATTTATTTTAGCTTATTTTATTTTTATTTTATTTAGGTTTATTTTTTTATTTTAATTAAGTTTATTTTTTTAGGTTTAGGTTTAAGTTTATGTTTATTTATTAGTTTAATTTTATTTTATTTTATTTTAGGTTTAGGTTTTATTTTTTATTTTAGTTTACTAGGTTTTTTATTTTATTTCTTTAGGGTTTATTTTGTTTATTTTATTTTATTTAGTTTGGTTTAGGTATTTATTTTATTTAGTTTAGGTATTATTTATTTTAGTTTAGGTTTTTAGTCGAGTTTGCTTTATTTTAATTTATGTTTAGTTTTTATTATATTTAAGTTTTATTATTTTTCGGTTTGTTTTCTTTTTTAGTTTTATTTAAGTTTTTATTTATTTTATTTTAGTTTAGTTTTTATTTATTTTATTTTTTGCTTTATGGTTTGGTTTAGGTTTAGGTTTTAGATTAGGTTTTTTATTTTATTTTATTTAGTTTATTTATGTTATGGTTTATTTATTTATTCTATTTTTAGGTTTTATTTAATTTAGGTTTAGGTTTTTAGGCTTTTGGGGTTTAGGATTTAGGGTTTAGTGGCTCAGGAAGGTTAAGGGTTTAGGGTAGGGTTTGGGGTTTAGGGGCCTTGTTTCTAGGATTACAGGGTTTAGGGTCAAGTTCTGGGGCTTGTGGTTTAGGGTCAGTAGGTTTGGTTTGTGGTAGTATTTAGGGTCTGTTAGGGTTTTTTTATAATTTATTTAATTTTTAAATTCAAGCAACGTAGTTCAGTTTATTTAGTTTATTTTTTTATTTTTGTTTATTTTATTTTTTATTTGGATTTAGGTTTATTTTTAATTTTATTTTTATTTAGCTTAACTTATTTATTTTAGTTTAGATTTTTTTATTTTAGTTTATTTTTTAGGTTTAGGTTTAGGTTTAGGTTGACTTTTTTGTTTAGTTTTATTTTAATTTTAATTTTTTATGTTTCAGTTTTATTTTTTATTCTTAGGTTTAGTTTAGGTTTTATTTTATTTTTTAGGTTTAGATATTAGGTTTTTATTTTATGTTTTTTTAGGTTTAATTTTTTAGTTTATGTTTAGGTTTATTTTTAGTTAATTTTATTTTGATTTAGTTTAGGTTTTCTTTATTTTAGTTTTAAGTTTAGGTTTTATTTATTTTATTTTAGGTTTAGGTTTATTTTATTTTTATTTTAGGTTTAGGTTTTTTTTAGTTTATGGTTTAGGTTTTTTTATTTATTTTTAGGTTTTATTTTTTATGTTTATTATTTACGTTTTGATTTTTATTTAGTTTTTATTTGATTTTATTTTAGGTTTGTTTCATTTTTATTTTAGGTTTAGTTTTTCTTTTATTTAGGCTTTTTTTGTTTAATTTAGGTTTTTATTAATTTTATTTTGTTTTAGTTTTATTTTTTTTTTTTTAGGTTTAGGTTTAGATTTAGGTTTTAGTTTATGGTTTTATTTTATTTTATTTTTTAATTTTATTTTGGTTTAGATTTATTTATTTATTTTATTTTTAGGTTTTATTTATTTAGGGTTAGGTTTGTAGCTTTTTAGGGTTTACGATTTAGGGTTTAGTGTTTTTTTTTGGGTTTAGGGTTTAGGGTTTAGGGTTTAGGGTTTGGGGGGTTAATTTTAGGTTTAGGGTTTAAGTCTTAGTTTAGGGTTTAGAGTTTTTTTTTTAAATAGAGAAAAAATTGAGATTCAACATTTCTACTTTTGTTAATTTAGTTTATTTTTTATTTATTTTAGTTTTTTTATTTTTTTTATTTTTATTTATGTTTATTTCTTATTTTTATTTAGGTTAGTATATTTATTTTAGTTTAGGTTTTTTTTAGTTTATTTTTTAGGTTTATGTTTTGGTTTATTTTTTTAGTTGAGTTTTATTTTTAGTTTACTTTTTTATGTTTAGGTTTTATTTTTATTTATTGCTTTTGGTTTAGGTTTTCATTTTATTTTGTTAGGTTTAGGTTTTCATTTTATTTTGTTAGGTTTAGGTTTTACGATTTTATTTTTGGTTTATTTTTAAGTTTTTTTTAGTTTAGGTTTAGGTTTATTTTTAGTTTATTTTATTTTATTTAGTTTGGTGTTTAGGTTTGCTTTATTTTATTTTTAGGTTTAGGTTTTATTTATTTTAGTTTACTTTATTTTAAATTAGGTTTAGGTTTATTTTATTTTATTTATTTTATTTTTATTTTAGGTTTAGGTTTTTTTTTAGTTTAGGGTTTAGGTATTATTTTTTATTTATTATTTGGTTTATTTTTTAGGTTCACATTTTTATTTAGTTTTTACTTTATTTAATTTTAGATTTATTTTATTTTTATTTTATGTTTAGTTTTTATTTTATTTAGGTTTTTTATTCTTTATTTTACTTTATTTTTTAGTATAGTTTAGGTATTTATTTATGTTAATTTAGTTTATTTTTATTAGTTTATTATATCTTATTTTTACGTTTTAATTTAGGTTTTAATTTAATTTCCTTTATTATTTTATTCAGGTTTAAGTTTTTCAATTTATTTTATTTTTAGGTTTTATTTAATTTAGGTTTATGTTTTTAGGTTTTTAAGGTTTAGGGTTTAAGGTTTAAGTTTTGGGTTTAGGGTTTTATGGTTTAGGGTTTAGGGTTATGGTTTAGCATTTAAGGTTTAGGGTTTAGTGTTTAGGCTTTAGGATTTAGGGTTAGCTTAGGGTTTAAGGTTTAAGGTTTAGGTTTTAGGGTTTAACATTTTAAGGGTTTATGGTTTAGGGTTTAGTGTTAAGGGTTAGTTTAAGGTTTAGGGTTTAGGGTTTATGCTTTTTTAGGGTTTAGTATTTAGGGTTTAGGGTTTAGGGTTTAGGATTTAGGGTTTAGGGTTTTGGTTTTAGGGTTAAGGGTTTAGTGCTTTAGGTTTAGGATTTATGGTTGAGGGTTTTAGGGTGTAGGGTTTAGGGTTTAAAGTTTAGGGTTTAGAGTTTAGGGTTTAAGGTTAGTTTTATGGTTTAGGGTTAGGGTTTTTTTTATTGATTTTATTTTTATTTTAAATTAAGCCAACTGGTAGGTTTAGGTTTATTTAGTTTATTTTTTATTTATTTTAGTGTATTTTATTTTTTATTTTGATTTTAGTTTATTTATTTTAGGTTATTTATTTTATTTTAGGTTTTTTATTTGGTCTTATTTTTTAAGTTTAGGTTTAAGATTCAATTTATGTTTATTTTTTAATTGAGTTTTATTTTTATTTTATTTTTTAGTTTTAGGTTTAGGTTTAGGTTTTTATTTTATTTTTTTAGGTTTAGGTTTTAAGTTTTTATTTTAGGTTTATTTATTAGTTTTATTTTTTATTTTAGGTTTATTTATTGGTTTTATGGTTTAAGGTTTAGGCATTAGGGTTTGGGTTTTTTAGGGTTTAGGGCTTAGGGATTAGGGTTTAAGGGTTTAGGGTTTAGGCTTTAGGGTTTTAGGGTTTTGGGTTTAGGGTTTAGGGTTTAAGGAATAGGGTTAGGGTTAAGGTTTAGGGTTTAGGGTTGAATTTGGTTTAGGTTTTGGGTTGTTTAGGGTTTTTAGTTTAGGGTTTTTAGGTTTAGGTTTAGGGTTAGTGTTTATGATTTTTAGAGGTTTAGGTTTATTTAGGTGGTAGGTTTAGGGTTTAGGGTTTAAGGTTAGTTTTATGGTTTTGGCTTAGGGTTTAGGATTTAGGGTTTAGGATTTTGGGTTTTAAGTTTTGGGTTTTTTTTTAAAAAAAATAAAGTAAACCAATAAGTTTAAGTTTATTTAGTTTATTTTCTTATTTATTTTACTTTATTTTATTTTTTAATTTTATTTAGGTTTATTTTTTATTTTAATTTTGTTTAATTTTTATAGGTTTATTTATTTTAGTTTAGATTTTTTATTTTAGTTTATTTTTTAGATTTAGTTTTAGGTTATGTTTATTTTTTAGTTTAGTTTTAGTTTTATTTTATTTTTTAGGTTTAGGTTTAGTTTTTTATTTTATTTTTTTAGGTTTAGGTTTTAGATTTTATTTTAGGTTTATTTTCAGGTTTTATTTTTTAGTTTATGTTTAGGTTTATTTTAAGTTTAATTTTTTATTTAGTTTAGGTTTTAGATTTTGTTTATTTTGGGTTTAGGTTTAAGTTTCATTTATTTTAGTTTAGTTTATTTTAGTTTAGGTTTAGGTTTATTTTATTTTATTTATTTTATTTTTATTTTAGGTTTAGTTTTTATTTTTAGTTTAGGGTTTGCATTTTATTTTTTATTTATTTTTAGGTTTAGGTTCTTATTTAGTTTTTATTTTATTTTATTTCATTTTATTTTACATTTAGTTTTTATTTTATTTACATTTTTTTATTTTTAGGTTTATTTTATTTTTTAGATTAGTTTAGGTTTTTATTTATTTTATGTTAGTTTAGCTTGATTTTTTATTTTGTTTTATTTTTAGGTTTAGGTTTAGGTTTATGTTTTAGTTTAGGTTTTAGTTTTATTTTATTTTTTTATTTCATTAAGTTTTAGTTTATTTTTTTGTTTTATTTATAGGTTTTACTTAGTTTAGGTTTAGGTTTTTAGGTTTCTAAGGTTTAGTGTTTAGGGTTTAGGGTGTAGGGTTTAGGGTTGTTGATTTTAGGGTTTAGGGTTTAGTGTTTGGGTTTAGGGTTTTAGGGTTTATGGTATAGCTTTTATGGTTTAGGGTTGTAGAATTAGGGTTTAGGTTTTATTTATTTATTTTTTTTAAATTAAGGGTTTAGGGTTAGGGTTTTTGGTTTAGGGATTATAGTTTAGGGTTTAGTGTTTAGGGATTAGGGTTTAGGTTCAGGGTTTAGGTATGTAAGTTTAGGGTTGTAGGTTTAGGGTTTAGGGTTTAGGTTTAAGGTTTAGGATTTAGTGCTTAGGGTTTAATGTTTACAGTTTTTTAAATTAAAATTGGGTTTAGGTTTATTTATTTTTTATAGGTTTATTTTTTATTTTTATTTATTTTTTTGTTTATTTAGTTTAGGATTTTTATTTTAGTTAATTTTTTTAGGTTTAGGTTTAGTTTATTTTAATTTTATTTTTAGGCTTTGATTTAATTTTTTATTATTAGGATTAGGGTTTAGGTTTTATTTAGGTTTAGGTTTAGGTTTTATTTTATTTTTTTTAAGTTTAAGTTTTAGGTTTTATTTTAGGTTTATCTTTAAGTTTTTGTTTAGGTTTTTTTTAACTTAATTTATTTTATTTAGTTTTGGGTTTAGGTTTAATTTATTTTAGGTTTAGGTTTAGGTTTTGTTTATTTTAGTTTAGTTTATTTTAGTTTAGGTTTAGGTTCATTTTATTTTTTTTATTTTTGGTTTGGGTTTTTTTAGTTTAAGGCTTAGGTTTTATTTTTTATTTATTTTTAGGCTTATTTTTTAGGATTAAGCTTTTATTTAGTTTTTGTTGTATTTTAGGTTTATTATCTTTTTATTTTTTGTTTAGTTATAATTTTATTTAGGTTTTTTATTTTTATGTTTATTTTATTTTATTAGTTTAAGTCTAGGTTTATATTTCTTTTATTTTTGTTTAGTTTTTATTTGTTATTTAATTTTATCTTTAGGTTTACTTTTAGGTTTATGTTTTAGTGTGGGTTTTTATTTTTATTTTATTTTTATTTTATTTTATTTATGTTTAGGTTTTATTTATTTATTTTATTTTTAAGTATTTTTTAGTTTAAGTTTAAGTTTTTAAGGTTTAGGGTTTAGGGTTTAGGGAATTGGGAATAGGGTTTGGGGTTTAGGGTTTAAGGTTCAGGGTTGTAGGTGTTGGGGTTTAGGGTTTAGGGTTTAGGGTTTTAGGGTTTAGGGTTTAAGGTTTAGGATTGTAGTTTAGGGTTTAGGGTTAGGTTTTTTTTAATTTTTAATTTTTAATTTTTTTTTAAATTAAGCGAACTCGTAGGTTTATATTTATTTGATTTATTTTTTATTTATTATGTTTAGGTTTAGGTTTTAGTTTAAGTTTGAGTTTAGTTTTTTATTTTATTGTATTTTTTTATTTTATTTATGTTTAAGTTTTTTTTAGGTTTTATTTAGTTTAGGTTTAGCTTTTAGGTTTTATAGTTTTAGGTGTTTGGTTTAGGTTTAGGGTTTCAAGTTCATGGTTTAGGGTTTAGGGTTTGTTTATAGTTTAGGGTTTAGGTTTTCTTGTTTAGGTTTAGAGTTTAAGGTTAGGGTTTAGGGTTTAGGTAGGTTAGTTTAGGGTTTTAGGGTTTAATCTTTAGGTTTAGGTTGTTTTAGTATTATAGGTTTAGGTTTAGTTATGGTTTTAGTGTTTAGGGTTTAGGATTTAGGGTTTAGGTTTAGGTTTAAGTATATTTTTTAGTTGAGCTTTATTTTTATTTTATTTTTAGGTTTAGCTTTTTAGATTTTTAGGGTTTTTGGTTTAGGGTTTAAGGTTTAGGGTTTAGGGTTTAGGGTTTAGGCTTTGTTTTTTAGTTTATTTTAGGTTTAGGTTTAGGTTTTATTTATTTTTGTTTAAGTTTATGCTTATTTTATTTTATTTAATTTATATTTATTTTAGGTTTAGGTTTTTTTTAGTTTTGGATTTAGGTTATAAATTTAATTTATTTCTAGGTTTTTTTTAGGTTTAGGTTTTTATTTAGTTTATATTTTATTTTATTTTTATTTTATTTTTTAGTTTATATTTTATTTATGTGTTTTATTCTTAGATTTATTTTATTTTTTAATTTAGTTAAGGTTTTTTTATTTATTTTATTTTATTTTTAATATTTTTTTTTAGGTTTAGGTTTAGGTTTAGTTTAGATTTTTATTTTATTTTGTCTTATGGTTTTTTATTTAATTTACTTTTAGGTTTTATTTAATTTAGGTTTAGGTTTTTAAGCTTTTAGGGTTTAAGGTTTAGGGTTTATGGTTTAGGGTTTAGGGTTTGGGGTTTTAGGGTTTAGGGTTTATTGTTAGGTTTAGGGTTTAGTGGTTAGGGCTTAGGGTTTGGGGTTTAGTGTAGAGTTTAGGTTTTGGTTTAGGGTTTAGGTTTGGGGTTTAGTTTAGGTTTAGGTTTAGGCTATATAGTTTTACATAGGATTTAGGGTTTTAGTTTATGATTTAAGTTAGGTTTATAGTTTAGTTTAGGGTTTAGATTTTATTTAGGTTTAGGGTTTTGGGGTTGGTTTTAGGGTTTAGGATTATAGTTTTTCTTTTTTTTTTAGGGATTAGGATTTATGGTTTAGGTTTTAGGTTTATGGTTCAGGTTTTAGTTTAGGTTTATTTTTAAATTAAGAAACCTAGTAAGTTTAAATTTTTTTAATTTATTTTTAGGGTTTAAGGTTAGCATAGGGTTTAAGTTTTTTTGTTAAATAAAGTAAACCTGTAAGCTTAGGTTTATTTAATTTATTTTTATTTATTTTAGTTTACTTTATTTTTAATTTTTATCTATGTTTATTTTTTATTTTTATTTAGTTTTAGGTTTATTTATATTAGTTTAGATTTTCTTATTTTAGTTTATTTTTTAGGTTCAGGTTTAGGTTTAGATTTATCTTTTAGTTGGGTTTTATTTTTTATTTTAAATTTTTAAGTTTAGGTTTTATTTTCTATTTTTAGGTTTAGGTTTAGGTTTTTATTTTTATTTTTTTTTAGGTTTAGGCTTTAGGTTTTTATTTTATGTTTATTTTTAGGTTTTATTTTTTTAATTTATGTTTAGGTTTAATTTTAGTTTATTTTATTTTATTTAGTTTAGGTTTAGGTTTATCTTAAGTTTATTTTAGGTTCAGGCTTAGGTTTTATTTATTTTAGTTTAGTTTATTTTACTTTAGGTTTAGGTTTATTTTATTTTGTTTATTTTATTTTTATTTTAGGTTTAGGTTTTTTTTTAGGGTTTTAGTTTTATTTTTTATTAATTTTTAAGTTTTATCTTTAGGTTTTTTTTTTAAGTTTAGGTTTTTATTTAGTATTTATTTTATTTTATTTCAAGTTTATATTAGGTTAATTTTATTTTTATTTTACATTTAGTTTTTATGTTATTTAGGTTTTTGATTCTTAGGTTTATTCTATTTTTAGTTTTATTTATGTTATTATTTATTTTAGTTTAGTTTATTTTTATTAGTTTGTTTTGTTTTATTTTTAGGTTTAGGTTTAGGTTTAGGTTTTAGTTAAGGCTTTTATTTTATTTTATTTTTTTAATTTATTTATGTTTAGTTTTTTTTATTTATTTTATTTTTATTTTTTTATTTAGTTTAGGTTTAGGTTTTTAGGTTTTTAGGGCTTAAGGTAAAGGGCTTAGGGTTTAGGGTTTGGGGTTTTAAGGTTTAGGGTATTAGGGTTTAGAGTTTAGGGTTGGGGTTTAGGGTTTAGGGTTTAGTGTTTAGGCTTTAGCGTTTAGGGTTTTTAGGGTTTAGGGTTAACTTAAAGTTTAGGGTTTTTTAGGGTTTAGGATTTTGGGTTTAGGGTTTAGTGTTTAGGGTTTAGGATTTAGGGTTTAGGTTATTTTTTAAGCTAAAGTAAGTTGGTAGGTTTAGGTTTATTTAGTTTATTTTAGCTTATTTTATTTTTTATTTTTATTTAGGTATATTTTTTATTTTTTATTTAGTTAATTTTTTTTAGGTTTAGGTTTAGGTTTATGCTTATTTATTAGTTTAGTTTTATTTTTATTTTATTTTATAGGTTTAGGATTTATTTTTTATTTTTAGGTTTAGGTTTAGGTTTTTATTTTATTTCTTTAGGTTTAGGTTTATTTTTAGTTTATTTTATTTTATTTAGTTTAGGGTTTAGGTTTGTTTATTTTAGATTTAGGTTTAGGTATTATTTATTTTAGTTTGGTTTTTTTTTAGTTTAGGTTTAGGTTTATTTTATTTTGTTTATTTTAGGTTTAAGTTTTTCTTTTATTTTATTTAGGTTTGTTTTTTATTTATTTTAGGGTTATTTTTTAGGTGTATTTTAGGTTTAGGTTTTTTTTTATTTTATTTTAAGTTTATTTTATTTTTTATTTTATGTTTAGTTTTATTATATTTAGGTTTTATTATTTTTTTAGGTTTATTTTCTTTTTAGTTTAGTTTAAGTTTTTTTATTTATTTAGTTTAGTTTTTATTTATTTATATTTTGGTTTATGGTTTGGTTTAGGTTTAGGTTTTAGTTTAGGTTTTTATTTTATTTTATTTAGTTTATTTATGTTAAGGTTTTTTTATTTATTCTATTTTTTATTTTTATTTAGTTTAGGTTTAGGCTTTTAGGTTTTTGGGATTTAGGATTTAGGGTTTAGGGTTTAGCGTTTAGGGGTTTAGGTTTAGGGTTTAGGATTTTAGGGTTTATGGTTTAGGATTGTAGGGTTTAGGGTATAGTGTTTGGGGATAAGGGTTTAGGGTTGTAGGTTTAGGGTTTAGAGTTTAAGGTTTAAGGTTAGTTTTAGGGTTTATGGTTTAGGGTTAGGTTCTTTTATTATTATTTATTTAATTTTTTTAAATTAAGTAACTTGGTAGGTTTAGGTTTATTTAGTTTATTTTTTATTTTTGTTTATTTTATTTTTTATTCTAATTTAGGTTTATTTTTATTTTTATTTAGTTTAATTTATTTTATTTTAGTTAAGATTTTTTTATTTTAGTTTATTTTTTAGGTTTAGGTTTAGGTTTAGGTTAATTTTTTAGTTTAGTTTTATTTTTATTTTATTTTTTATGTTTTAGTTTTATTTTTTATTTTTAGGTTTAAGTTTAGGTTTTATTTTATTTTTTTAGGTTTAGATATTAGGTTTTTATTTTAAGTTTTTTTAAGGATTTATTTTTTTAGTTTAAGTTTAGGTTTTTATTGATTTTATTTTAGTTTAGTTTTTATTTTTTATTTTCTTTTATTTTTAGTTTTACTTTTAGGTTTATGTTTTAGTTTAGGTTTTTAGTTTTATTTTATTTTATTTTATTTTATTTAGGTTTAGGTTTTATTTATTTATTTTATTTTTAAGTTTTATTTAGTTTAAGTTTAGATTATTAGGTTTTTAGGTTCTTAAGGTTTAGGGTTTAGGGTTTAGAGTTTTAGGAATAGGGTTTGGGGTTTAGGGTTTAAGGTTCAGGGTTGTAGGTGTTGGGTTTAGGGTTTAGGGTTTAGGGTTTATGGTTTAGGGTTTTAGGGTTTTAGGGTTTACAGTTTAAGGTTTAGGGTTGTAGTTTAGGGTTTATGGATAAGGGTTAGGTTTTTTAAAATTTTTTAATTTTTATTTTTTTTTAAATTAAGCAAATTGGTAGGTTTATATTTATTTTGTTTAATTTTTATTTATTATGTTTGGGTTTAGGTTTTAGATTAAATTTATTTTAGGTTTTATTTTATTTAGGTTTAAGTTTTTATTTATTTTATTTTTAGGTATTATTTAGTTTAGGTTTAGGTTTTTAGGTTTTTAGGGTTTAGGGATTAGGATTTTAGGTTTAGGGTTTAGGTTTTAGGTTCATGGTTTAAGGTTTAGGGTTGTAGGTTTTAGAGTTTAGGTTTAGATTTTACGGTTTAGGGTTTACGGTTTTACGATTTATGCTTTTTGGGTTTAGGGTTTAGGGTTAGGGTTTAGGGTTTAGGTTTTAGGGTTTAAGGTTTAGGGTTTTTGAGGGTTTAAGGTTTAGGTTTTAGGGTTGTAGGTTTAGTATTATAGGTTGAAGGTTTAGGGTTTAGGGTTAGTTTTAGGGTTTAGTGTTTAGGGTTTATGATTTAGGGTTTAGGGTTTTTCCTTAAAAAAATAATTAAGAAAACTGATAGGTTTAGGCTTATTTAGTTTACTTACTTTAATTTTATTTATTTAGGTTCATTTTTATTTGTTTAGTTTATTTATTATGTTTATTTATTTTAGTTTACTTTATATGTTTAGGTTTAGGTTTAGTATTAGGTTTTATTTTTTTATTTTATTTTTAAGTTTAGGTTTTTAGGTTTTAGGGTTTTGGGTTTAGGGTTTAAGGTTTAGGGTTTTGGGTTTAGGTTTTAGGGTTTAGGGTTTAGGGTTTTAGTGTTTTAGGGTTTAGGGTTTAGGGTTTAGGGTTTAGGGTTTAAGTTTTAGTTTATTTTAAGTTTAGGTTTGGGTTTTATTTATTTTAGTTTATGTTTAAGTTTATTTTATTTAATTTATATTTATTTTAGGTTTAGGTTTTTTTTTAGTTTAGGATTTAGGTTTTAACTTTTATCTATTTCTAGGTTTTTTTTAGGTTTAAGTTTTTATTTAGTTTATATTTAATTTTATTTTAGAATTATTTTATTTTTATTTAATGTTTAGTTTTTATTTTATTTATATTTTTATTATTAGGTTTATTTTATTTTTTAATTTAGTTTAGGTTTTTATTTATTTTATTTTAGTTTATTTTTAATATTTTATTTTATTTTTAGGTTTCAATTTTGGTTTTAGTTTTGATTTTTATTTTATTTAGGTTTATGGTTTTTTATTTATTTCACTTTTAGGTTTTATTTAGTTTAGGTTTAGGTTTTTAAGTTTTTAGGTTTTTAGGGTTTAGGGTTTAGGGTTTGGGGTTTTAGCGTTTAGGGTTTAAGGTTAGGTTTTGGGTTTAGTGTTTTGGGTATAATGGTTAGGCTTTTGGGTTCAGGTTTTTAGGGTTTAGTGTCTAGGCTTTAAGGTTTAATGTTTTAGGTTTAGGGTTTTGGGTTTGGGGTTTAGGTTATAGTGTTTAAGGTTATAGGGTTTATGACTTAGGATTTAGGGTTGTAGGTTTAGGGTTTAGGGTTAGTTTTAGGGTTTATGGTTTAGGGTTTAGATTTTAGGATTTAGGATTTAAGATTTATGGTTTAGGGTTTAGGGTTTAAGGTTTTGGGTTTGGGGTTTTGAGTTTTAGGGTTTAGGGTTTAGGATTTAGGGTTTAGATTTAAGGTTTAGGGTTGGTTTAAGGGTTTAGGGTTATGGTTATTTTTTTTTAGGGTTTAGGATTTATGGTTTAGATTTTAAGTTTATGGTTGAGGTTTTTGTTTATTTTTAAATTAAGTAAGCTGGTACGTTTAAATTTTTTTAGTTTATTTTTAGGGTTTAAGGTTAGCATAGGGTTTAAGTTTTTTTTATTAAATAAAGTAAATCTGTAAGCTTAGGTTTATTTAGTTTATTTTATTTATTTTTTTTAGTTTTCTTTTTTTAATTTTATTTATGTTTATTTTATATTTTTATTTAGTTTAGTTTATTTATTTTTAGGTTTATTTATGTTAGTTTAGGTTTTTTTATTTTAGTTTATTTTTTAGGTTCAGGTTTAGGTTTAGGTTTCTTTTTTAGATGAGTTTATTTTTTATTTTTATTTTTTAGGTTTAGGTTTTATTTTCTATTTTTAGGTTTAGGTTTTTATTTTATTTTTTTTTTAGGTTTAGGTTTTAGGTTTTTATTTTAGGTTTATTTTTAGGTTTAATTTTAGTTTATTTTATTTTATTTAGTTTAGGTTTAGGTTTATGCTTAGTTTATTTTAGGTTTAGGTTTAGGTTTTATTTATTTTAGTTTAGTTTATTTTACTTTAGTTTTAGGTTTATTTTATTTTGTTTATTTTATTTTTATTTTAGGTTTAGGTTTTTTTTTGTTTAGATTGCTTTTATTTTTTATTTAGTTTTAGGTTTTATCTTTAGGTTTATTTTTAAAATTTAGGTTTTATTTAGTATTTATTTTATTTTATTTTAGGTTTATTTTAAATTAATTTTTTTATTTTAAATTTAGTTTTTATGTTAGTTAGGTTTTTGATTTTTAGGTTTATTCTATTTTTTAAATTTTGTTCACGTTATTATTTATTTTATTTTAGTTTATTTTTATTAGTTGTTTTATTTTATTTTTAGGTATAGGTTTAGGTTTCAGTTAAGGCTTTTATTTTATTTTATTTTATTTATTTATTTAGGTTTAGGTTTTTTTATTTATTTTATTTTTATTTCTTATTTAGTTTTAGTTTTGGTTTTAGGTTTTTTCTTAGTGTAGGTTTAGGGTTTAGGGTTTAGGGTTTAGGGTTTTAAGGTTTAGAGTTTTAGGGTTTAGGGTTTAGGGTTTAGGGTTAGGGTTTAAGGTTTAGGATTTAGTGTTTATAGTTTTCAGGGTTTAGGGTTAGCTTAGGGTTTAGGGTTTTTTAGGGTATAAGGTTTAGGGTTAATTTTAGGGTTTAGGATTTAAGGTTTAGGGTTTAGGGTTTTTTTTTAAACATAAGTAAACTGGTAGGTTTAAGTTTATGTAGTTTTATTTATTTATTTTAGCTTATTTTATTTTTAATTTTTATTTAGGTTTATTTTTAATTTTAATTAGTTTAGTTTATTGTTTAGGTTTAGGTTTTAGTTTAGGTTTATTTATTAGTTTAATTTTATTTTTATTTCATTTTCTAGGTTTAGGTTTTATTTTTTTTTTTAGGTTTAGGTTTAGGTTTTTATTTTATTTCTTTAGGTTTAGGTTTATTTTTAGTTTATTTTATTTTATTTTGTTTAGGGTTTAGGTTTTGTTTATTTTAGGTTTAGGTTTAGGTATTATTTATTTTAGTTTAGTTTTTTTTAGTTTAGGTTTAGGTTTATTTTATTTATGTTTAGTTTTTATTATATTTAGGTTTTATTATTTTTAGGTTTGTTTTCTTTTTTAGTTTTGTTCAAGTTTTTATTTATTTTATTTTAGTTTAGTTTTTATTTATTTTATTTTTTGGTTTATGGTTTGGTTTAGGTTTAGGTTTTAGATTTGGTTTTTATTTTATTTTATTTAGTTTATTTATGTTATGGTTTTTTTATTTATTCTATTTTTAGGTTTTAGTTAGTTTTAGGTTTAGGTTTTTTGGCTTTTGGGGTTTAGGATTTAGGGTTTAGGGTTTAGGGTAGTAGGTTTTAGGTTTTAGGGTTTAGGGTTTGGGGTTTAGGTTTTAGGGTTTAGGGTTTAGGATTATAGGGTTTAGGGTTAAGTGTTTGGGGCTTAGGGTTTAGGGTTGTAGGTTTAAGGTTTAAGTTTAGGGTTTAGGTTAGTTTTAGGGTTTAGGGTTCCGGGTTAGGGTTTTTTTTATAATTTATTTATTTTTTTTAATTAAGTTAGGTTATTTATTTTTTATTTTATGTTTATTTTATTTTTTATTTGGATTTGGGTTTATTTTATTTTTATTTAGTTTATATCTATTTTAGTTTAGATTTTTTTTTTATTTTAGTTTATTTTTTTAGGTTTAGGTTTAGGTTTAGGTTGACTTTTGTTTAGTTTTATTTTAATTTTATTTTTATGTTTAGTTTATTTTTTATTTTTTAGAGTTTAGGTTTTATTTTATTTTTTTAGGTTTAGATATTAGGTTTTTATTTTAGGTTTTTTTAGGTTATATTTTTTAGTTTATGTTTATGTTTATTTTTAATTTATTTTATTTTGATTTAGTTTAGGTTTTCTTTATTTTAGTTTTAGGTTTAGGTTTTATTTATTTTATTTTTGGTTTAGGTTTATTTTATTTTTATTTTAGGTTTAGGTTTTTTTTTAGTTTATGGTTTAGGTTTTATTTTTATGTTTATTATTTAGGTTTCGATTTCTATTTAGTTTTTATTTGATTTTATTTTAGGTTTGTTTCATTTTTATTTTAGGTTTAGTTTTTCTTTTATTTATCCTTTTTTTTTAATTTAGGTTTTTATTAATTTTATTTTAGTTTAGTTTTATTTTTTTTAGGTTTAGGTTTAGGTTTAGGTTTTAGTTTATGGTTTTATTTTATTTTATTTTTTAATTTTATTTCGGTTTAGATTTATTTATTTATTTTATTTTAGGTATTATTTAGTTTATGGTTAGGTTTGTAGCTTTCTAGGGTTTACGATTTAGGGTTTAGTGTTTTTTTTTTTTTTGGGTTTAGGGTTTAGGGTTTAGGGTTTAGGGTTTTTTAGGTTTTAGGGTTTAGGGTTTAGGGTTTGGGGTTTAATTTTAGGTTTAGGGTTTAGGTCTTAGTTTAGGGTTTAGAGTTTTTTGTTTTTTTTAAATAGAGAAAAAATTGAGATTCAACATTTCTACTTTTGTTTATTTAGTTTATTTTTTTATTTATTTTAGTTTATTTTATTTTTTATTTTTATTTATGTTTATTTCTTATTTTTAATTAGTTTAGTATATTTATTTTAGTTTAGGTTTTTTTTTAGTTTGTTTTTAGGTTTACATTTTGGTTTATTTTTTTAGTTGAGTTTATTTTATTTTATTTTTTTTTTTTTATGTTTAGGTTTATTTTTTTTATAGCTTTTTTAGCTTTTCATTTTATTTTGTTAGGTTTAGGTTTTACGATTTTATTTTTGGTTTATTTTTAAGTTTTTTTTTAAGTATAGGTTTAGGTTTATTTTTAGTTAATTTTATTTTATTTAGTTTAGCATTTAGGTTTGCTTTATTTTACTTTTAGGTTTAGGTTTTATTTATTTTAGTTTACTTTATTTTAAATTAGGTTTAGGTTTATTTTATTTTATTTATTTTATTTTTATTTTAGGTTTAGGTTTTTTTTAGTTTAGGGTTTAGGTATTATTTTTTATTTATTTTTAGGTTTATTTTTTAGGTTCACATTTTTATTTAGTTTTTTACATTATTTAATTTTAGATTTATTTTATTTTTATTTTATGTTTAGTTTTTATTTTATTTAGGTTTTTTATTCTTAGTTTTACTTTATTTTTTAGTATAGTTTTATTTATTTATGTTATTTTAGTTTATTTTATTAGTTATTTTATTTTATTTTAGGTTTTAATTTAATTTTTTCTTTTATTATTTTAGGTTTAGTTTTCAATTTATTTTATTTTTTTAGGTTTATTTAATTTGGTTTAGGTTTTGGTTTTAAGGTTTAGGGTTTAGGTTTAAGTTTAGGGTTTAGGGTTTTATGGTTTTATTTAGGTTATAGTTTTAGGGTTTAAGGTTTAGGCTTTAGCATTTAGGCTTTAGGGTTTAGGGTTAGCTCAGGGTTTAAGGTTTAAGGTTTAGGGTTTAGGGTTTAAGGTTTTAATGGTTTAGGGTTTAGGGTTTAGTGTTTTATTTAGGTTTAGGGTTTAGGGTTTATGCTTTTTTAGGGTTTAGTATTTAGGGTTTAGGGTTTAGGGTTTTAGGGTTTGTTTAGGGTTTAGGGTTTAGGGTTTATGGTTTTTTAAGGTTTAGGGTTTAGGGTTTAGGGTTTTAGGGTTTTAGGGTTAAGGGTTTAGTGCTTTAGGTTTAGGATTTAGGGTTGAGGATTTTAGGGTGTAGGGTTTAGTGTTTAGAATTTAGGGTTTAGAGTTTAGGGTTTAAGGTTAGTTTTATGGTTTAGGGTTAGGGTTTTTTTTATTGATTTTTATTTTTATTTTAAATTAAGTCAACTGGTAGGTTTAGGTTTATTTAGTTTATTTTTTATTTATTTTAGTGTATTTTTTTTTTATTTTAGTTTATCTTTATTTTTATTTGGTTTAGTTGTTTTATTTTAGGTTTTTTATTTGTTCTTATTTTTTAAGTTTAGGTTTATTTTTTAGTTTAGTTTTTTTTTAGGTTTATGTTTTATTTTTTATTCTTAGGTTTAGGTTTAGGTTTTTATTTTATTTTTTTAGGTTAATGTTTTAGGTTTTTATTTTAGGTATTTTTTATGTTTTATTTTTTAGTTTAGGTTTAGGTTCATTTTTAGTTTATTTTGTTTTATTTTGTTTAGATTTATGTTTAGGGTTAGCTTAGGCTTTAAGGCTAGTTTAGTGCTTAGGATTCTGGTTTAGGGTTAGTTTAGGGTTTAGTGTTTAGGGTTTTAGGGTTTAGGGTTTTTTAGGGTTTAGCATTGTTGGTTTATGGTTTAGGGTTTAGGGTTAGTTTTATGATTTAGGGTTTAGGGTTTAGGTTTAGGTTTATGTTTAACTTTTTGTTTATGTTTATTTTTATTTTATTTTTTACGTTTAGGTTTTATTTTTAATTTTTAGGTCTATGTTTGGGTTTTTATTTTATTTTTTTATATTTAGGTTTTAGATTTTTATTTTAGCTCAGTTTTTTAGTTTAGGTTTTAGTTTATTTTTAGTTTTTTTTATTTAGTTTAGGGGTTTGGTTTAGGTTTTATTTATTATAGTTTAAGTTTAAGTTTATTTTATTTTGTTTATTTAGGTTTAGGGTTTAGGTTTTTTCTTTTAGGTTTTTTTTAGGTTTATTTTTTAGGTTTAGGTTTTTATTTAGTTTTTTATTTTATTTAGGGTTTTGTGCCACCATCCTTCAAAATCTTTGATGGTTGTGAACCCGATAACACATTCACTTTAGATTGTTTTTAACGATGGCGACAACACACTCCTCTTCGGCCTTTTCATTAGCAGTCTATTAGGTGTTGCATTTGATTGGTGCGTCGAACTACCCAACAATTCTGTGAAGACTTTTGCTGAGTTGGAGCACCTATTCATCAAAAGGTTTGTTGGAGCTCAACAGAGGGTGATTGTAGGCAACCTCATTGTAGAGAAATGAGTACTTTGTTGATTACATTCTCGAGTGGCACAACCTGAGCATGAAAAGTGAATAGCATGCCATTTAGATTCTTCTGAAGAATATCCATGGCCCGATCACCTTCATGCTTAAGGGCTTTACCATCAAAATATTTGAGAAATTAATCAACAAGGCAGCTAGCCTATAATAGGAAGCCAAATAGTTGCCCTTTCTCGACCAATCATCTAGGTCCAAGCCGTAGAAGGTGTTTGAGAAGAAGACGGTTATTATTGTGACGGAGGGAAGTAGCCAACCGAGTTCAATATGAGACTACGAGCTTGTGACCTCTTTGCCACCTCCTCTTCCACCACAATCACATCATTAGCACCACAATGACCATTTCCACCACCTCAACGGCCTACCCAGCAGCGGTATTCATATCCATCGCTAGGTAGCTACTTTCCACCTACTCTTGCCGATAGATTGAGTAAGTCATATTCATTCAAGAGGGAGGTAGTTAGAAAATTTTTAAGAATCTCTTAAAAAATCTAACTTTTAGGCTAAGAGGTCAAGGAAGTGGGCAGACAATGATCTAGCTATTGCCCATGTTAGCCATGTCTTAGAGGATTGTATCATTTTTAAGGCTTAGCAACTACATTTTGAGAGCCATAGTTATCCTAAATAGTTATTAGAACAACCATCCGGTTAGAAATAATCCTTAGGGATACTCATGATCCTCTTAAGACCAAGATGGTTAGGATATCTCCCTATCGAACCTCTAAGATCTTTCTAAGATCAGAAGCTTTCCTTAGTGCAGTAGCTCAAACCTCAACACAAATGAAGGTTTGCTAGTTAAAAGATAGCATAGGGGAGGTGATAATAGCCAACAAGATACCAATAGATACCGTCGGGTCCAATACTCACCGTTGCATCTACCACCTCTTCTAGTATCTCGTCTTCTATTGATAGGAGCGTTATATATACAGGTAAGGGCACTAAATCCTTTACTTTGCTTATTTTACTTGATTTCTATCATGTACCTCCACCCAAAAAATAATTAATAAAGAAAGATGATTGTACTTATATATTGTCTACTTCTAATGCTCTTGATTCTATCCCTATTAAAAGCTCTCTGAGTCTAAGTAAAATAATAGCTCTAGTAGTTCCGATCCTTCCCTTTTTGATTCAGAGTGGGACTATCCTTCTCGGAATCAATCAGGTTCACTTCTTGAGATTGACTTAGAGACTCTGAGGATCCCATAGGAGAAGGCTGCGGTATGATGAGAAGGTAGAATTGCTCATCATTCCAAGTCCGAAGCTATGTAGTGGAAAAGTTTTACCTTTTAGAGTAGCACCTCAAGATAAGGGTAAGGAAGACATTGGTTCTAGTGAGCAAATAGCCCCTCCATAAGCTGCTCCACCCATGGATATGGTTGTGGAGGACCAAGCCAGAGTTGATTACAATGTCCTAGCTCACCTTAGAAAGTTTCTAGCTAAGTTAAGCATATACGATGCCCTTATCTTATCCAAAGAGATAAGGGAATCTTAATTAAGGCCTTTACTTGATCTAGAGATATGCTTAGCTTTGGTACTAAGAGGTGGATGCCACTCGAAGGACATCTTAGGACTTACATTCATCGATGAGACTTACTTACTAAAGATTGTGCACAACCACTTCTTTACATTATGGATGTTGGTAGATACAAGCTATCGAGTTGAGTTGACCCGGTGTATCAGTCAACATTATGAGTTTAAGAACCCTTGCCTACTTGAGGATTGACATCTCCAAACTCCAAAAAGAAAGGATGATGTTGAGAGGATTCAATGAACAAGGAAAGAAGGCCTTGTGGTGTATATTTTTTTGATGTATGGGTGGGGGCACCACTCATATCGTAGAGGGGTACTCTTAGAGGTGATCGGCTACAAATTGAGGTATAATATACTATCTCGAAAGATAGAGGCATCACCCTACAATGGATCTAATCATATAATAAGGACTCATAAGGCATGATGGGTCTTCGAATGTATCAAAGATTTTTCCATACTTTACATGGATGAATAAAGTAAGGCTTATATTAAAATAGGTTCTTAAGTTCCCTATGGAGGCACGTCTCCATTGTTAATTACATCTTAGGAAATGAAATTTTCTAAGAATACTCTCGATTAAAGTAGACAATTATCATCTCCAAAGATTTCAATGTTAGGCTATCAAAAGATTGGTTGTATTTGGAAAATCAATTGGGAAAGTTCAAGGAGAAGACTTATTTTTGGAATCCAAATGAAATAAGTAGGAAATGCTAATGATACTAGGAAGCCTAGTGAGCATTTCTATCCATCCTATGGTTGGGGCTTTATAATTTTGAAGTTGAGATAATTTATATGTTTTGGATTGAAATTTAATTAGATTATTAAGGCTTATAATCCACCAACACAAGGTTGTGGGAATGCCCAAGAGATGAGGATTCATGCTCGTAGCCCGAAGTAAATAGCTACCTTCAAATCCTAAATCTAGGGAGCTTTAGTATGAGCTAAAGCATGACCTAAATCTAAGTGACAGATGGACATAAGGGTTTACCTCCATAAGAGAGAATAAATTGTCCAACTTCTGGACTTATAACTGCCTGGACTGGCCGCCAACTAACTCCAACTATGATTTTAAAACCATGTAGTGTCTTATGAATTTAGATAGCTAGCTAGTATTTAATTAGAAAGAGACTAAAGTACTAAATACAATCCCTAAGAGACTAGAACATGAGTGGTATGAGCATATGACTTAATCTAGATGCAAAATCTTTTCAAATTTTATTTCATTTTAGACATATCATTTTGATAGAGGCTTTAGGATTTTTTATGCTAGGATGCATGATGAAATAGGTTATGGGTCAAATCAGCTAGAAGAAGGTTTTTACACCACAAGGGATGCCCTCATAGGTCAAGCATTCTTTTATCGTGCAAGGATGGAGATCCTTCATGTTCAAAAGAGAAAGAATATGCATCCATGATGTGAAACATACAATCATATAGCTAAGGGGTTGCTAAATATCTTAATTATCTTATTTATGTCTTAAGCTTTATGATGAGGATATGAGTTATTTAAAATTTAGTTATGAGTGATTAGTTGGGTAGAAAAGTTATTTTTATCCTAAAAGCATCAATCATTTAAGAAATGATGAAAAGCATGTCATCCTAATGCATAATGTAAACATGACATCAAACAATTATATAAATTATTGTAAAAGAATAAAAGGCTGGTGTGGTCAGGTACCACCGTACAACCCGAAGAGAGAAAAGATGTGTGGTGAGTTCTACTCTTATACAACCTAGAATATGAAAGAATAATTATAATTGTATTAAATGCTATGGGGGTTTTCTCTCTTCATATCTCCATTTATGATTTGGTTCTTTGTTTAAATTAGATGGTGCTTGCTTCAAAGGCATCACAGGGCACCCCAGGACAAAGCCTTTTTGGCCTTACTCTAATCCCCATAGCACTAATCTTAATTCCTACTGCAAAAATTACATTTATGTGGGAAAGGTAAATCTAACTACACATATAAAATAGAGGTTAGGTAAATATACAAATAATCCCAAGAGGTTGTATTTATAATTTGAACTTAGCACCCTACACATGGGTAATTAAGCACAGCTGTCCCAACTTGGATTATGCTTAAGGATTTAAGCAACCTACAAAAATGGCATTCACATTTATTTTTAAGCATCACTTAAGCATAATCCCTAAAACATGATTAGGCTAATATTAATATTATCCATCTAATCTATGAAGCATACACCCTAACACCCAATCTAAAATAATACATCATAAAATAAAACATACATCACATCATACACCATCCTAACTTAGAGCTAGAAGTGTGACTTAATTCTAATGTGTGTATTAAAGCTTGCATGGTAAGTCTTGTTAAGCATTAGGGTTGTATTTTCTAAGTGCAGAAGGATTCAATTTAACATTATAGGTTGATTTCACTTGAAGTAGTTTAATTGATTTTAGAATTTTAATTTGTGTTTTCTTTTATTTCATTTGATTACACTTAGCAACTAAGTGTTATAAAGTGAGAAAAAGAGGATTGCCCTCTTTCATCCCTATCTTAAGTCACTTTAAAATGTATATTAATTTGATTTAGTTATCTTTTATGAATGGCTTATTAAATGATTTAATTAATCCTAACTTTAAATAATACTATACAAAATGAAAGGCATCTCAAGATAAATTTAATTTAATTACTACCACATGACATATATTAAATCATTCCTTTCCATTACATGTAACATGCATATGATCTAATCTAAGTGTATCTATACTAACAACTTATTTTAGCACACTTAAATGATGAATGTATGTGTATGTTTAGAATTTATATTTTATTTGATTGAATTATTTAAACATATTAATTTAAAACTTTATCAAAATTCTTATGAAGGACATAAGAAAGGAAATTAAATAGGTGTGTGTTTGTTAAATAGAGGTAATCAAATGACTTGGAGCTAGCTAAAGCCTCATATTCTGGGGATGTCAAGACTATATACCCATTTGCATTCAAACATACGTAAATTTGTATACATGAACATAGGAAGTAAGCTCTAAATCGTATGGCTAATTAATTTAACCACTTAGTCACTTATGAATGCATGCAATGTTAATGTAAAATGGGATTTTCATTCACTAATCACATATACATATACATGTACAAAGATATAGGCAAGTATATTTCATTGTTAAACTAAGGAAGTGAGCTAATCAAATGACCTCCTTGGGGCTAACAAAAGCCTCGTATTCCCGAGGATGTCCATACTATATACTTGCTTTTCTTAGACACACATGGATGTATACACAAATGAGGGAAAGAAAATCATGCAAAGATTGTATATTTTGTTTGATTGAATCACACACACACACACACACACACACACACACACACACACACACACATATATATATATATATATATATGAATTAAAGCTTTATCCAAATTCTAATGTTGAAATACATAAGAATGAAATCAAAAATGCCATTGTTAAACCAGAGAAGTGAGGTAATCAAATGACCTCCTTGGAGCTAGCTAAAGCCTCGTGTTCCTTGGACGTCTAGACTATATACCCATTACCATTCAATCATATATAAATCAACACATGAATAGAGGAAAGAGAACTCAACATTCATACACTTTATAAATTGCATTTCTTATGTATTTATAACTAGCATCATAGCATATTATTATTCATTTATAAGCTTTTGAAAAATACATTTGGATTTAATAGTGATAAAAGCCACACATATATTAAATTAAATCAACACATGCAAGCTTTCATAAAGGAAATCCATTTTATTTTACTTGATTTTGAAAAGATGGATGCATGAATTCAAATGACATACCAAATTTAACATGATTGGAAAGAGGAAAATCAAATATAAGCATGTGATTCATTCAACCAAACTAGTTCTTAAGGACAATCAAATCAAATAAGATTATTTAAAGAAAACCAAAGCTTCTTTATTAATTATGTTTTAGATTTGATTTGATTTAAAGAGGAGAAGAGAAATCATGTCTTCTTGTTTTAAACCCATTCCTACATTACTGATTTAATTTAATTTAAGGAATTGTAATTAAGTTAATTTTATGGGTTAATTAAGTTGAACCCTTAATTAGATGAGTTAATTACCCTTACCTATGTCACCTTAAAGTAATTAACTAAGTAATTATGAGCTAACATGATATGCATGGAAAATAAACTTGCAATGATCTAGGAAATAAAGGATGCAATTGGCTCATGATTAATATTTATTTAGATTAAGGGGCTTAATTAATTACTATGGTTTTCCCATGTGGACTAACCATAATTTCATTAAACTCTTTTGGGTTATTAAACACCTAAGAACTACCCCATTATTTAATTTAGTGATATGATTATTTTCAATTTGATTAAGTGATTTAATTAATTGGTTAAATCTTAATTAATTTCATTTTAAAAAGGGTGAAATGAACTTAGAAGGGGTCCCAACCCATTCCTTAGTTCACTTACTGTTGAACAATGATTAATAAACTTAATTAACCAATTTGTTAATATTCATGGGATTAATTAATCATTAATTAACTTAAAAGAGTAGTTAAGATTTAATTAGTCAATTTTCCTAATTATGAGAGCAATAAATCCCAAGAAAATCATGGGAGGTAGAGGTCATCCGATTAAATTAATCTACAAAATTTGGGATTAATTTTCTCATGTAATTTAAGAATAATTAAACTAATTACTTTTGTAATTAAACCTCAATTACTATTAAAAATTAGTTAAGATCATTTTTTATAATTCTCCTCTAATACCTTTAAAATGAGTATTTATTTGCATTTTTTTATTTCTATGATTTTTTATGATTTTAAATTTTTCCATTAAAATGATTAATTAAGCCTAATTAAAGCCTAATCTATTGGGGCCATGTGCTTGATGCGACATGCATTCCATGGGGTGGGATTTACTTAAAACTTACTCATACTCGTGGCTGCGGTGATGAGCTTTCTTTCATCGTAGATGGGATGGCTATGATTAATCCCATTAATAGGATTAAATCAGATTAATATAGCATCTAATCACGATCATCCATTTTATCATGGAATGGGCGGATGTGTAACATCCCAAGTGAGGAGAATGGAATCATCTACCATTGCTCACTTGATCGAGCTTACCGACTCGGATCAACTCCAAAGGATCCCACCTTCCGCATCGATGAGGATCCAAGGTCAAGATCATATGAGATGTAAGTTTTCTTTAAAAAGCTCCAACCCATTTGTTCCTAAGGATCAATTTTGGAAGCATACCTTGCTGGAGCTCAAGACTGATGGCTCAAATGATTGAGGAAGCTTCATTTAGGTAGAGATGAACCCTTATTGAGAATTGGATCAATTCCTTGGCGTTAATCGAAGGCCATGGGTGATGATTTGGAGCTTGGCTTTGATTGAAGTCCCACCTCACATGCTCGAGAAGCTTAGGAGATGATTTATTCTTGCTCGATGAGGCCTAGGGAAGGTGCATTCAAAGTTAATTTGAGTTTGATGGAGAAATGGGGAAGTTAGGTCAGAAATGGGAGTGTCCTATTTTGGGACAGACAAGAATGGCATTTTTCAATCGAGGAACGAGCTTGAGAGCTTAGGGAATGGCTCTAGCAGCTCGTCCTGGGTAGCTAGGGCTATAAGGAATGATTTTTGTGTATGTTTGAGTGGAAATGAACTGGAGTATACCTGCCTTCATCTTGATCGGATGGTGGGATTGGGCTTCTAGTGCCTGTCAGGCCATTTCAGGGAGTTATGGGTGGCAGGGGGGAGGTGAGTTGGCTCGGCTCAGTTGGTTGAAGGTGTGGAGGTGGCTACCAAGGAGGAATCATGGGAGTCCTATGGGTTTTAAATGCTCTAATGGGGAGGGTGAGGTGATTTTACCTCCCATGAGTCATGGCAGACCCAACCACCCCTTGGGTCAAGTTTGGCAGTGCCTTAGGTGCCTAGGTGGACCATTGGGAGAGTACCAAGTGGCCAAGGAATGGAAATGACCACTTACTTGATTTGTCTCATGTGATGCCCTTGACCCAAGGGTAGAATGATCATTTGGGATTTGATTTGATAGATTTGAAATGAGCCAAAAGTGGGTTAGCTAAGTTTCAAGTCAATTGGAGTTGATTTGGTTAGGTTTGGCTCAATTTGACTCATTTAGGTCAAATTGGGTTAGGTTGGGTCAAGTTGACCAATTGGTCAAATGGGTCAAACCAAGGGTTGGGTTAAGTTCATATGATCATTTGGGATGTTTGGTTCAATTGGTTTGGTTTAGTTTGGCTTAGATTTAATTTTGGCTCATTTGAATTCATTTGGGTCAAATGGATTAAGTTGACCAATTTGATTATTGGCCACTTGGGTTGGGTGTTGGTTTGGGTTAGTTGACCAATTGAAGATGATTGTAGGCTTTGGTTTTAATTAGTTTAGATTTGGTTTTGATTTAGGCCAACTTGAACCTTTAGGTTTTGGGCTAAGTAGGTCAATTGGGTTCAATTGGGTCCAATCATGGCTTTGGTCAACTTCAATAATCAAGGAATGAACTTGAGCCATTGGTTGCAATCAATTTGGTTTATATTTTGATTTGACCAATTTGGTCTTTAAGGTCAATTTGGGTCAACTTGGGGTCAAGAGGACCAATTGGGTTTGGTTTGACTCAATTGAAGGTCAAGTCATATTCAAATATTGATTTTGATTTGGTATGAATCATTGGTTTCAAGGGATTTGTCTTAGGTTGCAATTTGGCTAGTTCTGGTTCATATGGGTTAAGGGTTGACTTGGTCAAATGACCAAGTTAACTTTTGACCAATTTGTGATAATTGATCAACTAGGGTGATCAACAATCATGATGGGAGATTTTGATAGCTTTTCAATCCAATTTGGGTAGGATTAGAACTTGGCTCAAATAGGTCAAATTGGCCACTTTGGGTCAAGTGGACCAATTAGTTTAGTTGGCTTAATTTTGGGTTGAGTTTGATTTAGTTGAGTTTATATATGGATTTGGGATTGATATATAAATTCAATTACAATCTTAGGTTCAAATGGGTTTTGGTTCATTTGAACATTTCAAGTCAAAAGAGTTAAGTTGGGTTTGACTTGGGTTGATTTCAGTTTGGCTTGATGATTGTAGATTTCATTTATATTTGTGAATATGATTGAAGGTATGATTGATTCATGAGAAAATCAATTGAATTTGGGATTTGGAATGAAGGAATTTGGCTAAGTCCATGGAGATGGGCATGTGGCTTAGGTTTGGATTTTGATTTGGTTTGATTTATTTTTGATGATTTAAATGTATATTTCATTTAAATTTGTGAAAGGTTATTGAAAATATGATTGATTTATGATAAATTCAATTGAGTTTGACTTTATTTGGATTAAGATTTGGCTAAGTCTATGGGATAGGTCATATGGCTTAGGAAGGGCTTTGATTTAATTTGATTTAATTTTATTTAGTTTTGATCATTTGAATGTAGATTTGATTTATATTTAGGAAGATGATTGAAGATATAAATTGATTATGAGAAAATCAATTGATTTTGGATTGATTTGGATTAAGATTTGGCTAAGTCCATGGGATAAGTCATATGGCTTAGGAAGGGTTTCAAGTTTGGATTTGATCATGGGCTTCAATCATTTGGTTTTGGGATTTGCGTTTGGATTTGGATTTGACTTTGATGTTTGAATTGAACTTGAGGTTTAGTTTGAGAAGGTGAACATGGATTGGATTTGGGTTGTAGGGTAGGTGGATTATCTTAATCCCTAAGGCATAACTTAATCATATGGTTAACCCTTCTAAGTATTTAGTCTTATGTTAAGTGTTTACCTAATTGTTAGAAGTGTCTTATGACTAGGGAAGTCTTAGTGTCTAGAAAACTCCTAAGTCTAAGATGAAGGTGGAATCCACTCCAAAAGTGATGTCAACAGGCCTTAGGCTCCATAGTGTTGCTCTTGGAGATAGATGATTGGAAGACCGAAGCCAAGTTTCACATTATATTCTCAGATACATCTTTGAACACTTTGCTTGGGAGACCATGGATACATGAGAATAACATAGTTCCATCTCTCTACATAGTGTATGAAGTTTGTTAGAGGTGGAATCGATCTACTTTGTCAGAAAAGATCTCAAGCCATTTAGTTCAGAGATCTATTCTGCTTGGCCAAAGTTTAAAAATAAAAGAAAAAGAAAAACAAAAACAAAAAGAAAGAGAAAAAGAAAAAGAAAAGAAAATAGAAAATGAAAAAGAAAATAAAAGGGAGCAGAAATAGACTTGGAGGAGGAAGGGGAGCTTGACATTAGATTCCACCCATAGTTCTTTACTCCATTTGAACATATGGGTAGGATGACCTAACCTCCACCACGAAGAGGAAGAGGCTAGTTCAAAGTCCTAGGGTGGAAAACCTCCTTATTGGCCAATAAGATATGTCCCAACTACAAAACACTATCTATATAGACTTAGAATCTAGTTCATAGGATGAGTCTTATATGGTTAGCACACCACCCCTCTTCTTGTAGATTCCCATGGAGGTGACACTTGAGCTAGATAACGATGAAAATTGGGCTCCAAAGCAAAGCATAAGTGTGTCCAAGTATATATGTGAAACAGTTAGGCATCAGTTGGGAACCTTAGCTCTAACCCCATTTTCCTCTCAAAAAATGGAGGGTTTTGTAGTTAAGGAAGCCCCTAAGTCATCCATAGGTGCGAAGGCTGAGAGGTTCTTTCTAGGAGCATCATCAAGTCAAGAAGTTGATGTAGAACTTGAGGATGATTCATATAAAGATTTAGTAGAATTACCTTGATTGATATTTTCCTTGTGTTCATAATTTAGTAAAGAAGGGGTTAATCCCACATACTTAGAAAAAACACAGGTCAGACTACTTTGAAAGAATATGGAAGAACAAATGCAAAAGCTCTCAATCAAGACTGGGACTAGGATTCGGTATAGTGGGTTCAGTCGATGATGACGATTGCTGCTAAGTCATCACCAATTATTTAAAATCTGATAGGTCCTTTTCAAATCATATTAACTCATATGAGGAGCTGTGCTTAGAAATTTTAGATGATCCAAATGATTTTGAAGTCAAAGATGCACTGCCAGAGTTTGAAGAAGAGATCAAGTCAACCATCGATGAGCTCAAGGAAATTAACTTAGGAACTGAAGAAGATCCACGCCTGACATACATAAATTCTTTATTGAATGAAATTGAAACCAATGACTTAGTTAGGCTATTGACTGAGTTCAAGGATTGCTTTGCATGGAGTTATGAAGAGATGCATGGATTGGTTCCTAACGTAGGGTCCATAAACTTTTAATAGAGCCTACTACTAACCTTATCGAGAAAGCTCCTAGACGCATGCGATTAGACATAAAATAATAGGTCATTTATGAAGTCAAAAAATTGACCAATACTAGCTTCATCCAGAAAGAAAAATACCCTACTTGGTTGCTTGACATAGTTAAGAAAAATGGCCAAATTCACATATGCATTGATTTTAGGATTTAAATAAGGCATGTCTAAAGATGAATTTTCCTACCAATCAGGCGATGGTGGACATTGCCTCATCTCATGCGGTCTTCTCTTTCATGGATGGCTCATGGATATAACCAAATAAAGATGGCCCATGAAGATGAAAGAAACACTACTTTTAGAACCCCGATCAGAATCTATTGCTATAAAGTCATGCCTTAAAATGTCGGTCTACATACCGTGAGCTATGACTCGAATCTTCAATGAACTCATTCATCATTCAGTCGATGATGTCGATGATCTCATGGTCAAACGTAAAGAAAAGGAAGATCATCTCTTTGACTTGAGAGTAGTTTTCAAACAGTTAAGATAATTTAACCTTAAAATGAACCCCCTAAAGTGTGCATTCATAGTAGCTTTAGGAAAATTCCTTGGGTTTGCTTTTTGACACCAGGGAATCAAAATTGATCGGTAGTAGATCAAGGCAATATTAGAAATGACACCCGCTAAAAATTTAACTCAACTTAGATCATTCCAAGGGTAGTTGGCATATCTATGATGCTTTATATCAAGCCTATCGAGAAGATGTCAGCCATTCCTAGGGGTTGTCGAAAAGGATGCCAAGTTCAAGTGGGATGACAAGTGTGAGCATGCCTTCAAAGACATCAAGCATTACTAGATGATGCCACTGGTTATAGCAGCTCCAATCCTAGGCAAGTCACTCATACTTTACATTATTGTGTTAGATGAGTCCTTTAGCGCTTTGTTGCCCCAAGTCAATGGTGAAGGAAGGACACTCTTACCTCCCATCATCTAATCCCTGCTGAGGCTAATTATCCACTCATTGAAAAACATTGCTTAGTTTTAATCTTTGCATCCTAAAAGCTACATCACTACATGCTTCCTCATAAGGTGAACTTAATCTCTAGGATCAATCCTAGTATCTCATGACCATGATCGATGTTATCAGGGCGGTTTGTCACGATGGTCCATGATCCATGATACATTTGTACCTTCATACCCCGCGTGAAAGGATAAGTGCTAGCAAATTTGTTAGCACCCACTTCCTACTAACTCTCTACTTAGTGATGATCTCCCTGATGAATAAATCATGAACTTATGGGATACTATCATTCACCGCTGGGAGATATACTTTGATGGTGCGGCTTCCTCTCAAATAAGAGAAGAACCACAATCTACTATTCTAGGAAAGGTAGGGGTAAGAATAGTTCTCTTAATTCTAGACCATGATATGATGAGATTCTCATATCATCTATCCAATCCTGCACCAACAATGAAGCCCAATATGAGGCTCTAATTGTATATATGGAGTTAGTCATTACTTTAAACATCCAGAACATCAACATCTTTGAGGATTCTTAGCTAGTTATCAATCAAATTCAGGATCTATAAGGTTTTAAAGAAGCAGCTCCATCACTACCACAAGTACACCATGGAGTTGTTGGCATAAATCCCAGAGGTTACCATTTATAAGATTCCTTGAGGAGAGAACACCATAGCATATTCTTTAGCCAAGCTAGCCAAGGAGTTGGCATGTCTGGATGATGAGTCCATATTAATAAAGGTCCAAAATAGACAAGTCTTATCTCTTATTCATATTGAACTCATCAAAAAGTACTCTCTTGAAAGGGAGGTTGCCATTGCCAAGAAGGATGAGGAGTTATATTGGCAACCATTCATGAATTACCTAAATAAAGGCAAACTACCTCAAGAGTCCCAAGCCCATAGATAAAGTAGAGATCACTTTCTACACTCTTGTGGATGGTGTCTTGTACAATTCTTTCAATAATATGTGGTTATATTATTTAGACAAGCACAAAGCTTGTAAGATCATGATCGAGATACACTCAAGATTATGTGGAGTTAACTAATCTGGTCAGACAATGAACACCAAGATCAAGAGACTAAGATACCCGGTCGATGATCAAAGATTGCATGGATATGACTAGGCGATGCCACCAATGTTAAATACACGATGTGGTCTACACCTACCTCTCAACATTCTACATCCTACTATGGCCTCATGGCTATTCGAGTGTTGGGGTACCAACATAGTGGGTTCGATTGATCCTCCTTCTTCCAAGGGTCATCGATTCTTCTTAGCTGCTATTGACTACTTTGGGAGAAGGGAAATTGCTCAAGAGGTCACTTCGGCATGTGCTCGGTTTTAGGAACCATATTGTATATAGGTTGGAGAGCCTCGACAAAATATCGATAATGGTACTACATTGAGATCGAGATCAACTTTTCCGGAGATATAGCATAGATTGGAAATATTCTACCATCAACTATCAAGAAAATGACTTAGCGAAGCCTTCAACAAACTCTCATCCAAATCTTGAAGAGACACTCAACAATAATAGCGATAGTGGCATGATCGGTTAGTTGAAGCTTGTGGGCCTACCACACCATATAGAACTCCAACTCATATACTCCTCTAGTGTATGGGTTCAAATCTATTCTAACATTAGAAGTCCAACTCCCATCACTAAGGATAGCTTTGGGTAGTAAGGTCACAACAGAGCAGAATGCCAAGTTGCGGTTACAAAAGCTCGAAAGTTTGTAGGAGAAATGCCTACGGGCATGCCAAAACTTCAAGTTGTAAAAAATAATTTAAACTCACAGAAAGTTGGTCCATCCTAGAGCTTTTCAAGTAGGAGCTTATTTTAGTTCTAAGGAGACCGATTGTTGCTCGTAAGATGGGAGGTAAGTTTGAACTCACTTGGGAGGGCCCTTTTACCATAGAAGGCCTACCAAGAGGATCTTATTAAATTATTAATCATAAGGGAGAGCACCCAATGCTTCCAATCAATGTGCTCTACTTAAAGAAATATTATAAATCATATTTAAAAATAATTATTATAAATGAAAAATCCATTTTGAATTCAATCTCTTCAATATTGAAAGTATTCTTGTTTACGAATCTGCCATGAAGTGTTTAGGGTAGGTATAAGGAACCGGAGTGGTGTCCTATCCTTCATCGACACAAAAAAGCACAAATTACACAAAAACATATAAAACAAACACATATCTTTTATGTAAGGCTACTCTGAGTTGAGATAACGCCCCAAGCAGCACTCACTCGGTAGCTGCTCTAGGTCAGGCTGATAGGCTACCCTGCTAGTATGTCACCCCAATGGTCTTCTTACTTTGGAGGATGTAAGTCTGCTATGCTTTCCTTCCTTTCTTGGCCACTACACACCGATGAGCACCTTGTTAGTTTGATAGGCCTTAGTGCATGACCGGTAAGCTACCTTATGTTGGCTTCATTTAAGAGGATGTGAGTCTGCTACACATTCTTCTTAGATTAGCCTTTCTGCACTGACTTGATCGAGTATATTTCATGTTTAGGATAAGTCCTCTAGTGGCTCCTTCCCTCCTGGCTGCTTTAAGTCTGGGTCTAGTCCTTCCTGGGGACTCCTCAGTTAGTAGTCACTCTAGGTCAGATAGCATCTATCCCACCTACAATAGATTATCTTGATGATCAATTCTGCTTGGAAAGTTGTAATCCTACACACTTTTTTTAGATTGATCATTGCACACCGAAGGGCACCTTAGGTTGGTTGGTTCTCACTATGCTGATGGATACACTACTCATGCTGATGGATACACCTTAGGTTCATTGGTTCTCGCACCTTAAGATACACCACTCATGGCAGATGTAAATTTGATATGTTTTCTCCTTGAATTAGCCACAATACACTGATAGGATTTTTTTCTAGTGCTCAGGATAACCCTCTAGTAGCACCTCTCCTATGGGCACTATATTTGGATCACATCCTTTGCGACCCCATTTAGACACTTTCGGGTTACTAGATTGGGAGTTCCCCTTTTTTTTAATACCACCCTATGATTATAGAATCTGTACTGTGGATGTGCAGATTCTCCCTTGGTCTAGTAAAACTTAGATAGGTCAAGACCGACATAGCCCCTTCTTAGTGTGGGCCTTGCACCCTAACAGGGTCTACAAACATATAAATAAAATATATATTCACTTGTTGATTAAGAGGACACCCCTAGCGATACCTTTTCCCAAGCAATCATCTTATAGTTAGGCGGTATCAACAAAACTCCTATAAGAATCGCTCTTGAGTTGATATAAGTCCCTTCACTCTAAGTTGGGTTTGATTTGTTGTGCTACCATTAGGTCACCCCAACAGTTGTTCCTTACTTTAAAAGATGTAAGTTTGCTACGCCTTCTTCCTAGCACAACCGTTGCACACCAAAAGGCAACCCTTTAGGTTGGCTAGCTATACCCCATGACTAGTAGACTATCCATTTGGATTTGTAAATGAGATATGACAAGTCATTAGCCCCTTCTCGATTATGGCATGGTCCATAAATTAAATCTAACAAATTTGATCTCACATCCCAAATATGCCCTCAATTCAAAATCAAACTAAACCAAACAAACCATATCAAATCACATGAAATTAAGATAAAATTAATCCTGACTACTTTTGAGTTAACATAAGTCTAAAGTGGAATTCAGTCAGTAGTCATCGTAGGTTAGGTTCGATTTGTTGTGCATCCATAGTCACCCGGTTGTTCCTTGCTTTAGAAGATGTAAGTCTTTATGCCTTCACTTCAGTCATTACCTTTGAGAGGCAACCCCTTAGGGTTGGCTAGCTACCCCATTTTGGTGCCTTTGGATTTGTAAACCTGAGGTAGGTCAAGGATGATATAGCCCCTTCTTAGTGGGTCCATCACACCCGATAGGGCCCATACATTAACTTAGATTAAATTAAACCCAATCTATTTTTTCCCAGTTGAGTTAAATCACACCCTTCTCCCAAGTGGAGCCCCAAATAATATATATAAAAACAAACAAGCAAATAATTAAATTCAAAACCAACCTCCCTAGTGGAGCCAAATTAAACTAACTCCCCTAGTAGAGTCTAAATCAAAGAAATCCAACCAAACTCTCATTCCCAGGATACATCCCCAATCAAATCTATGAAATCAAACTAAAATCCCAATCCCCAGTGGATAGCCTGAACCTGCTTCCCTAGTAGAAGGTTCATCTTCCCGATCCCCAGCAAACTTGAGCCCATATCTCTTGCAGATATGCCTCCACATCAATTAAAATAAAACAAATTAAAGTCAATTCCATCTTAATCCCTAGTGGATTATAGATTCTTATCCCTAGTGAATCTTCTTTCCATAAATCATATAATCAAATCAAATTCAAACCATATCCCCAGCAAATTTTCTTCTTCTATGCCTCGACATAGACCCTCACATATCATGTCCAATGCATGTGTGATCCCTAGATCTCTCCATGTCCTTGACATGGAATTCTCATCAAATCTTATTTTTTTCACTTATGCACACCTTTAATACTTCAACCAAAAGCCTAACAATGTATTCATTCAAATTACATTATCTTAACATTGTAATCAACATTTTATGATTTGTGATGGTGCAAGCTCAGATTTACTATACAATATCATGCTAAACATATTATAGTGTGAATTACACACTATATTATATTATAATATATGATGTTATATTATAATTTGCTATAATATAATATATTGTCTAACATTACACCTCATTAAAATCACTTAAAAGGAAAAAATAACACAATATTCTCAAAATATGAATAATGTTCATTTTTGATGTAAAATTGTTAATTTTCAATTTGAAATGGTACAAAAAAGCATAGTTTTGGCATTTCTTCTTGGTGTGTGCCATGAATTTTGCCAAATTCTTCCATCTCAACCTTCAAATTAATATTTTTTGTTTTGAATGTATTATAACAAAAGTAAAATATATACTAAAATGTACAATAACATTTAGTAACACACCACCACATTCATATTAATGTGAAGTTATATTGCTATGTACATTATATTTTAATATGCTTTCATATAATATATTATTTTACATTACACCTTAAAATAAATCACTTTAAGCAAAAAAATTTAAAAAATTTGGTTAAAAAATGTACATTTATTTTGAATGCAAAATCCCATTCTTTTGATTAAATGGCACACCATATCACACCCCAATGATGTTCCCTTAAGCTTACCTTAAATTTGGCCAAATCCCATCATCTCAGCCAATAAATCAGTATTTTTATGAATTATTCCAGTACAAACTCTACTACATCATACTATAACAAACTAAAATATACTAAACAACCTAGTAATACATAGTATGCTATAATGCATGATGCTACACTATGTTATGGCATTCTATATTATAATACACTATAACATATTATATTATATTATATTGCATATCACATCACAAGGGATTTCTTAAGATAAAAAATCATAAAATTAGTTTGAATAATAAAAAAAACTATATATTTTGGTCGTATCACTTACATATTTTAAAATTGAGAATATATTATGATGACATGCCATTATGAAATTAGCCAAATTAAACAATTTTAAAGTCTAAATCAACATTTTTATAAAAAATGCTAGTGTAGACTTCATTTGCATGATTGTAAAATACTAAAGAATTTAAAATCATTAGAACAATATATTATGATATATGATGCTATAGTATGCTACAACATATAATATTTATTTTGAACATAAAATCTTACTTTTTAGATTACAAGTGGCATAGCACACCTTTGGTACTACAACGTAATTCCCACTTCAAATTTAATAAATTTCATCATCTGATTTATTAAATAAATATTTTTTTGATTTATATTAATATAGACTATAGGGCACAGTTCCATAATATACTAAAACATTTCAAAACATCTTATAATATTAAAAAACACATCACTATATGCTCAAATATATGATGATACCTTATACTATAATATATGATAATATAATATGGTTTAGGGTTAGGGTTTAAGGTATTCAAATCTCTAACAGTCAAGAGAAAGTCTCTTGAAGATATTTTCTTTACCTACCATACCTATGTTAGGATTAAGTCATTATCTACACCTAATGACATCTTTATTTAAGGTTTAGGGTTTAGGGTTTAGGGTTTAGGGTTAGTTTAGGGTTGAGGGTTTAGGGTTTGGGGTTTAAGGTTTAGGGTTTAGGGTTGTAGGTTTTATGGTTTAGGTTTATGGTTTAGGGTTTAGGGTTTAGGGTTTAGGGTTTAGGGTTTGTAGGGTTTAGGGTTTAGGGTTTAGGGTTTAAGTTTTAGGTTTAGGGTTTAAGTTTTAGTTTATGATTTAAAGTTTAGGGTTTAAGGTTTAAAGTTTTTTTAAATAGAGAACAAATTCATATTCAACATTTATTCTTTCGATTTCATCAACCAAGTAACACCCAAGTTTTAAGACAAGTGACGATATAAATAAAAAATGAGCACCCATAGAGAAAATCAAAAACCCTATGATAAGTTGAATCATCTCAACTTTAAAGAAATAATTCCATAAGCAGATCGAATCAGCCATTCTTATTTCTCTAGTTCCCATTAGAACCACCCTCGCCTCTCGAGTAGTGGGATCCGCCATCATATCCTTGATCTCTCTCTCTCTACCACCACCACAGCTATAACCTCCCTCAGTCCTCCCGCATCCATAACCACTACTAAAGGTTGAATAAACCCTGAATGGCCAATTCGACACTCCTCACAAGCCAGAAATGGTAGTGAAAGAGCCCCCATTCGTTGTCACCAAATCACAACCCACAAATCTTAAGTCAAAGATTGAGTAGGTTCTAAGGTCAAACTCAATAAGCCCAAATAACCAAGTCGTTGGCTCTCCTCATGACCACCACCTATTCAGGCACCTCCGGATCCCCACCACCATTATTGGCACCTTTGCCTCCACCACTAGGTCTAGACTGAGCCTAGTTGATGTTGATGTTCCTGCCATCAAAGTTATGCCCATTCTTAGGGTTTAGGGTTAGTTTAGGGTTTAGGGTTTATGGTTAGTTTAGGGTTTAGTATTTAGGGTTTAGGGTTTTAGGCTTAGCATTTAGGGTTGAAGGTTTTAGGGTTTAGGGTTTTAGGGTTTACGGTTTAGGGTTTAAGGTTTAAGGTTTAGGGTTTTACGGTTTAGGATTTATGGTTTACGGTTTAAGGTTTACGATTTAGGGTTTAGGGTTTAGAGTTAGTTTTAGGGTTTAGGGTTTACATTTTTTTTAATTAAGTAAACTAGTAGGTTTAGGTTTATGCAGTTTATTTAATTTATTTTTTATTTATTTGAGTTTATTTAACTTTTTATTTTTATTTAGGTTTATTTTTTATTTTTATTTAGTTTAGTATATTTATGTTTGGTTTATTTATTTTAATTTAGGAATTTTATTTTAGTTTATTTTTTAGGTTTATATTCAATTTTAGTTAAGTTTTATTTTTATTTTATATTATAGGTTTAGGTTATATTTTTTCTTTTTAGGTTTATGTTTAGGTTTTTATTTTATTTTTTTAGGATATGGTTTTAGGTTTATTTTTAGGTTTTATTTTTCAATTTAGGTTTAGGTTTATTTTTACTTTATTTTATTTTATTTAGTTTAGGTTTAGGTTTATGTTTAATTTCTTTTAGGTTTAGGTTTAGCTTTTATTTATTTTAATTTAGTTTATTTTAGTTTAGGTTTAGGTTTCAGGATTCAATTTTTGTTTTATTTTAGTTTTATATTTTTTTTTTTCAGGTTTAGGTTTATTTTTAGTTTATTTTATTCTATTTAGTTTAAATTTAGGTTTTATTTATTTTAGTTTAAGTTTAGTTTATTTTATTTTATTTTTTTTTGGTTTAGGGTTTATGTTTTATTTTTTATTTATTTTTAGGTTTATTTTTTAGGTTTAGGTTTTTATGTAGTTCTTATTTTATTTTATTTTAGGTTTATTTTATTTTTATTTTACATTTATTTTTTATTTTATTTAGGTTTTTTATTCTTAGGTTTAATTTATTTTTTATTTAGTTTAGTTTTTTATTTTATTTTATTTTGATTTTAGATTTAGGTTTAGGTTTAGGTTTACATTTAAGATTCAATATATTATTTATTTATTTATTTATTTTATTTTATTTTGGTTTAGTATTTTTTAATTTTATTTTTAGGTTTTATTTAGTTTAGGTTTAGGTTTTTAGCTTTTCATGGTTTAGGGTTTAGGGTTTATAGTTTAGGGTTTAGGGTTTAGGGTTTAGGGTTTAGGTTATAGGGGTTAGGTTTTAGGATTAGGGTTTAAGTTTTAGTTTAGGGTTTAGGATTTAGGGTTTAGGATTTAGGGTTTAAGGTTTAAGGTTTATATTTTTTTAAATGGAGAACAAGTTAAGATTATACATTTCTTCTTTTTGATTTCATCAACCAAGTAGCACCCCAAGTTTTCTAAGACACAAGCTACGATATAGATAAAAAATGAGCACCCATAGAGCAAATCAAAAACCTAGATAAGTAGAATAGTCTCTACTATAAAGACATAGTTCCATATGCAACAGATCAAATCGATCATTCTTCAGTTTCTCCAGTTCCCATCAGAACCACCCCGGCCTCTCAAGTAGCGGGATCTGCCATCATATCCCGGATCTCTCCATCCGCCATCACCACGGTTATAACCTTTGTCACTCCTCCAGCATACATAACCACCACTGCTTTCGACCCACCACCAACCACCAGAACTCCGGATCCACTACCATTTGATAATGTGCCTCGACTTTGCATCCACCAGATCTAGGGCTTTGATGGTGATGTTCCTATCGTCAAGGTTCTGTCCATTCTTAAGGTTTAAGGTTAGTTTAGAGTTTAGGGTTTAGCATTAGTTTAGGGTTAATTTTGGGTTTAGGGTTTGAAGTTTGGGGTTTAATGTTAGTTTAGGGTTTAGGGTGTATGGTTTGGAATTTAGAGGTTAGGGTTGTAGGTTTTAATGTTTAGGGTTTAGGTTTAGGGTTTTAGGGTTTAAGGTTTAGGGTTTATGGTTTAGGGATTTAGGGTTTAGGGTTTAGCGTTTAGTGTTTAGAGTTTAGGGTTTAGAGTTTAAGGTTTTAGGGTTTAGGGTCTAGGGTTTAGGGTTGTAGGTTTATGGTTGTAGGTTCAGGGTTTTGGGTTAGTTTTAGGCTTTAGGGATTAGGGTTTAAGATTTAAGGTTTAGGGTTCTTTTTTTAAAAATTAAATAAACCAGTGGGTTTATGTTTATTTAGTTTATTTAGCTTATTTTTTATTTATTTAAGTTTATTTTATTTTTTATTATTATTTAGGTTTATTTTTTATTTTTGTTTAGTTTAGTTTATTTATTTTAGGTTATTTATTTTAGTTTATTTTTAAGGTTTAGGTTTATTTTTTAGTTGAGTTTTATTTTTATTTTATTTTTATGGTTTAGGTTTTATTTTTTATTTTTATGTTTAAGTTTAAGTTTATATTTTATTTTTTTAGGCTATAGGGTATAAGGTTTAGGGTTTAGGGTTTAGGGTTTTGATGATTTAGGGTTTAGGGTATAAGGTTTAGGGTTTAGGGTTAGCTTAGGTTTAGGGTTAGTTTAGGGTATAGGGTATAGGCTTTAGGTTTTAGGGGTTTTAGGGTTTAGGGTTTAGGATTTAGGGTTTAAGGTTAGTTCAGGGTTTTGAGTTTAGGTTTTAGTTTTAGGGTTTATAGTTAGGGTTAGGGTTTAGGGTTAGGTTTAAGGATTAGGGTTTAGGGCTTAGGGTTTTGGGTTTAAGGTTAAGGGTTTAGGGTTTAGGGTTTAGGGTTGTAGGTTTAGGATTTAGGGTTTAGGGTTTATAGTTTTTAAAAAAAATTAAGTAAACCTGTAGGTTTAAGTATATTTAGTTTATTTAGTTTATTTTTTTATTTTAGTTTATTTTATTATTTAGTTTTATTTAGGTTAAATTTTTATTTTTATTTAGTTTAGTTTATTTATTTTAGTTTAGGTTTTTTATTTTAATTTATTTTTTAGGTTTAAGTTTATGTTTAGGTTTTTTTTTGATGAGTTTTATTTTTATTTTAATTTTTAGCTTTAAGTTTTATTTTTTTAGGTTTAGGTTTTATTTTACTTTTTTTAGGTTTAGTTAGGTTTATTTTTACATTTTATTTTTTAAGTTTAGGTTTAGGTTTATTTTATTATTTTATTTTATTTAGTTTAGGTTTGGGTTTAGGTCTAGTTTATTTTAGGTCTAGGTTTAGGTTTTATTTCTTTTAGTTTAGTTTATTTTAGTTTAGGTTTTGGTTTATTTTTTTGTTTGTTTTATTTTTAGTTTTTTTATTTGTTTAGGGATTAAGTTTTATTTTTTATTTATTTTAATATTTTATTTTTAGGTTTATTTTTTAGGTTTAGGTTTTTATTTAGTTTTTTTTATTTTATTTTAGGTTTATTTTATTTTTATTTTACATTTAGTTTTCATCTTATTGAAGTTTTTATTCTTAGGTTTATTTTTTTAGTTTAAATTAGATTTTATTTATTTTACTTTAGTTTATTTTTATTTTTTATTTTATTTTATTTTATTTTAGGTTTAGGTTTAGGTTTTAGTTTATGTTTTTATTTTTTTATTTTTTTATGTTTATGTTTTTATTTATTTTATTTATTTGGTTTTATTTAGTTTAAGTTTTAATTTTAGTTTTAGGGTTTAGGTTTAGATTTAGGGGATTAGTTTATAGTTTTAATTTATGATTTAGTTAAGGTTTATTTAATGTTTAGGTTTTAGGTTTTAGGTTTATGTTTAATTTAAACTTTTTAGGTTTAGTTAGATTTAAATTTAGGTTTAGGTTTTAGGTTTTATAGTTTAGGTTTAAGTTAGTTTAGGGTTTAGTTTTAGGTTTTAGGTTTAAATTTAAGTTTAGGTTTAGTTTAAGTTTAGGTTTAGGTTTAGGTTTAAGTTAGGAGTTGTTTAGGGAGAGTTTAGTTTAGGTTTAGTAGTTAAAGTTTAGGATAGTTTATTATTTAGGGTTTTTTAGGGTTTAGGGTTTAGGGTTGTAGGTTTAGGATTTAGGGTTTAGGATTTAGAATTTAGGTTTTAGGGTTGTAGGTTTAGTGTTGTAGGTATAGGTTTTAGGGTTTAGTGTTAGTTTTAGGGTTTGTGGTTTTGGGTTTTGGGTTTAGGATTTAGGGTTTTGGGTTTTGGGTTTTTTTTAAAAAAAATTAAGTAAACTAGTAGGTTTAGGTTTATTCAGTTTATTTAGTTTATTTTTTATTTATTTTATCTTATTTAATCATTTATTTTTATTTAGGTTTATTTTTAATTTTTATTTAGTTTAGTTTATTTATTTTATGTTTATTTATTCTATTTTAGGTGTTTTATTTTAATTTATTTTTTAGGTTTAGGTTTAGGTTTAGGTATATTTTTAAAGTTAAGTTTTATTTTTATTTTATTATTTAGGTTATGTTTTATTTTTTATTTTTAAGTTTAGGTTTAGGTTTTTATTTTTCTTTTTTAGGATTAGGATTTAGGTATTTATTGTAGGTTTATTTTGAGGTTTTATTTTTCAATTTTAGGTTTTGGTTAATTTTTAGTTTATTTTATTTTATTTAGTTTAGGTTTAGGTTTTATTTCTTTTAGTTTAGTTTATTTTAATTTAGGCTTAGGTTTATTTTATTTTATTTATTTTATTTTTACTTTAGGTTTAGTCTTTTTTTGTTTAGGGATTAAGTTTTAATATTTATTTATTTTAATATTTTATCTTTAGGTTTATTTTTTATGTTTTGATTTTTATTTGGTTTTTATTTTAGTTTATTTCATTTTTATTTTTCGTTTAATTTTCATTTTATTTAGGTTTTTATTCTTAGGTTTATTTTATTTTTTTTAGTTTAGTTTAGGTTTTTATTTATTTTATTTTAGTTTATTTTTATTTTTTATTTTATTACATTTTTAGGTTTAGGTTTAGGTTTTAGTTTATGTTTTTATTTTATTTTATTTTATTTATTTTTTTAGGGTTAGGTTCTTTTATTTATTTTATTATTTGGTTTTATTTTATTTAGGTTTAGGTTTTTAGGTTTTTAGGGTTTAGGGTTTAGGGTTTAACGCTTAGGTTTTACGATTTAGGGTTTAGGGTTAGGGTTTATGGTTTAGTGTTTAGTGTTTAGGCTTAGGGTTAGCTTATGTTTATGATTTATGGTTTTACGGTTTAGGGTTTAGGGTTTTGAGGGTTTAAGGTTTAGTGTTTTGGGTTTAGGGGTTAGGATTAGCTTAGGTTTTTAGGTTAGTTTAGGGTTTAGGGTTTAGGCTTTAGGGTTTAGGACTTTTATGGTTTAGGGTTTAGAGTTTATGGTTTAGAGTTTTAGGGTTTAGGGTTTAGGATTTAGAGTTTATGGTTTAGGGTTATGGTTAGGCTTTATGATTTAGGGTTTAGGGTTAACAGTGTTTATGATTTAAGTTTAAGTTTATAGTTTAAACTTTAGGTTTATAGTTTTAGGTTTAGGTTTAGTTTAAGGTTAGTTTAGTTTTGGTTTAGGGTTTTAGGGTTTAGGGTTTAGGGTTTAAGGTTAGGGATAGGTTTAAGGTTTAGGTTAGAGTTTAGGGTTAAGGGTTAAGGGTTAGTTTTATTCTTAAGGTTTTTAAGGGTTTAGGGTTTAGGGTTTAGGGTTATATGTTTAGGGTTTAGTATTTAGGGGTAGTTTTAGGGTTTAGGGTTTAGGATATTAGGTTTAGGGTTTAGTGTTTAGGGTTAGTTTTAGGGTTTAGGGTTTAGGATATTGGGTTTAGGGTTTAGTGTTTATGGCTTAGGTTTTAAATTAAGTAAACCAAAAGGTTTAGGTTTATTTAGTTTATTTAGTTTTTATTTATTTATTTTAGTTTAGTTCATTCAGTTTAGTTTAGGTTTTTTATTTTAGTTTATTTTTTAAGGTTTAGGTTTTGGTTTATGCTTATTTTTTAATTTAGTTTTATTTTCATCTAATTTTTTAGTTTAGGTTTTACTTTTTATTTTTAGGATTATGTTTAGGTTTTATTTTAATTTTCTAGGTTTAGGTTTTAGGTTTCTATTTTCAGTTTATTTTTAGGTTTTATTTTTTTAATTTAGGTTTATATTTATTTTTAGTTTATTTTATTTTATTTAGTTTAGGTTTAGTTTATTTTAAGTTTACATTTTTTTAGTTTAGGGTTTAGGTTTTATTTTTTATTTATTTTTAGGTTTATTTTTTAGGTTTAGGTTTTAATTTAGTTTTTATTTTATTTTATTTTTATTTTACGTTTAGTATTAATTTTATTTAGGTTTTTTATTTTTAGGTTTATTTTATTTTTTTAGTTTAGTTTAGGTTTTTATTTATTTTATTTTAGTTTAGTTTTTATTTTTTATTAATTTTATTTTTATGTTTAGGTTCAGGTTTAAATTTTAGTTTAGGTTATTACTTTATTTTATTTATATTTTATTTAGGTTTAGGTGTATTTATTTATTTTATTTTTAGGTTTTTTTTTTAGTTTAGGTTTAGGTTGTTAGGTTCTTAGGGTTTAGGGTTTAGGATTTATGGTTTGGGGTTTAGGGTTTAGGGTTTAGGGTTGTAGGTTTAGCATTTATGATTTAGGGTTTGGGTTAGTTTTAGGGTTTAGGCATTAGGGTTAGGGCTACAGTTTCAGGGGTTTAGGGTTAATTTAAGGTTTATGGTTTTTTAGGGTTTAGGGTTTAGGGCTTAGGGTTGTATGTTTATGATTATAGGTTTAGGGTTATTTTAAAGTTTAGGGTTTAGGATTTAGGGTTTAGGGAGGGTTTATGGTTTCTTTTTTAAGTTAACATGGGTTTAGGTTTATTTAGTTTATTGTTTATTTATTTTAGTTTATTTTATTTATGTTAATTTTTTATTTTTATTTAGTTTAATTTTTTTATGTATAATTATTTTAGTTTAGGTTTTCTAATTTAGTTTATTTTCTTAGTTTAGGTTTAGGTTTATTCTTTTTTTTTTTTAGTTTAGTTTTATTTTTATTTAATTTTTTAGGTTTAGGTTTTTATTTTGTTTTTTTAGGTTTTGGTTTTAGGTTTTTATTTTAGATTTATTTTAAGGTTTTATTTTTTTTGGTTAGCTTTAGGTTTATTTTTAGTTTATTATAATTTTTTTTAATTTAGGGTTTAGGTTTAGTTTATTTTAGGTTTAGATTGAGCTTTTATTTATTTTAGTTTAGTTAATTTTACTTTAGGTTTAGGTTTATTTTATTTTGTTTATTTAAGGTCTGGGTTTTGTTTTTTTTAAGTTTATGGTTTAGGTTTTATTTTTTATTTATTTTTAGGTTATATTTTTATATTTATTTTTTAGGTTTAGGTTTTTATTTAGTTTTTATTTTATTTTTATTTTACATTTAGTTTTTATTTTATTTAGGTTTTTTATTTTTAGGTTTTTTTTTTAGTTTAGTTTAAGTTCCTATTTAATTTATTTTAGTTTATCTTTTAGGTTTGATTTTATTTTATTTTTATGTTTAGGTTTAGGTTTAGGTTTAGGTTTAGATTTGAGTTTATCTTTTTATTTTATTTTATTTATTTAATTTTATTTAGTTTAGGTTTTTTGATTTATTTTATTTTTTTTAATTCATTTTGTTTAGGTTTAGGTTTTTATGTTTGTAAGGTTTAGGGTTTGGGGTTTAGGATTGGAATTTAAGGTTTAGGGTTTAGGATTGTAAGTTTTATGGTTTTAGGTTTACGGTTTAGGGTTTAGGATTCAGGGATTAGGGTTTAGTGTTTAGGGTTTTAAGGTTTAGGGTTTAGGGTTTTGGTTGTGTCAGGTTCATGGTTTTGGGTTTAGGGTTAGTTTTAGAGTTTAGGGCTTATAGTTTATGGTTTAGGGTTTAAGGTTATGGTTAGAGTTTATGGGTTAAGGTTTAGGGTTTATGGTTTTTTAGGGTTTAGGGTTTAGGGTTCATTTTAAGGTTTAGGGTTTAGGGTTTAGGGTTTAAGATTTAGGGTTTAGGGTTTTTTTTTTAAAATTAAGTAAATCGGTAGGTTTATGTTTATTTAGTTTAATTTTTATTAATTTTAGTTTATTTTATTTTTATTTTAGTTTATTTTTATTTTTATTTAGTTTAGTTTATTTATTTAGGTTTATTTATTTTTCCTTAGGTCTTTATTTGAGTTTATTTATTTAGATTTATGTTTATGTTTTACTTTAGTTCTATTTTTATTTTATTTTTTAGGTTTAGGTTTTTTTTTAGGTTTAGGTTTATGTTTTTATTTTATGTTTTTAGGTTTAGGTTTTAGGTATTTATTTTAGGTTTATTTTTTGGCTTTATTTTTTAGTTTAGGTTTAGCTTTATTTTTAGTTTATTTTATTTTATTTAGGGTTTATGTTTAGGTTTAGGTTTAGGTTTAGATTTAGTTTATTTTGGTTTAGGCTTTGATTTATTTATTTTTTATTTTAGATTTCGTTTTTTTAGTTTACGGATTAGGTTTTATTTTTTATTCACTTTCAGCTTTTATTTTTAGGTTTATTTTTTAGCTTTAGGTTTTTATTTAGTTTTTATTTTATTCTGTTTTAGGTTTATTTTATTTTTATTTTAGGTTTAGTTTTTATTTTATTTATATTTTTTTATTTTTTAGTTTATTTTAGGTTTTTATTTATTTATTTTTTATTGAGTTTTTGTTTTTTGTTTTATTTTCTTTTTAGTTTTAGGTTTAGGTTTAGGTTTTATTTAGGTTTTTATTTTATTTTATTGTTTGTTTTATTTTGGTCTAGGTTTTTTTATTTATTTTATTTTTTAGGTTTTATTTAGTTTATGTTTCAATTTTAGCTTTTTAGAGTTTAGGGTTTAGGGTTAGTTGAGGGTTTAGGGTTTATGGTTTGGGGTTTAGGATTTAGGGTTTAGGGATTCGGGTTTAGGGTTTAGGGTTTAGGGTTTAGGGTTTAGGTTTAGGTTTTAGGGTTTTGGGTTTTGGTTTTTGGGTTTAGGGTTTAGGGTTTAGGGTTTAGGGTTTTAAAGCTTAGAGTTTAGGGTTTATGGTTTAAGGTTTAAGGTTTGTTTAAGGTTTAAGGTTTAGGGTTTTTAGGGTTTAGGGTTTAGGGTTTTCAGGGTTTAGGGTTTAGAGTATAGGGTTTAGGATTTCGGTCTAGGGTTCAGGTTTTAGTTTAAAGTTTGGGGTTTTTGGTTTTTTTTAACAAAGAAGAAATTTATAATCAACATTTCTATTTTTCAATTTATTCAACCAAGTATCACTCTAAGTTTTCAAAGACACAAGAAAAGACATAGATAAAAAAGTGAGAATGCATGAGCAAAGCAAAAAAACTCTAGAAACTAGAACACTGAACAGTTCCATAACCAATAGGTCATATATGTCATCAGTTTCTCCAGTTCCCATCATAACCACCCTAGCCTCTCGAGTAGCAGGATCCACCATCATATCCCTGATCTCTCTCTCCACGACCACCACAGCTGTAACCTCAATTGCTCTTATCGCCTCCATAACCACCACTTCCCCGACCATCACCTCCATATCTACCAGCACCTCGAGATCCCCCACCACTACGATAATAACTGTTGCCTCTGCCTTCATCTCCATCGACAGATCTAGACTGAGCCTGCTTGATGATGATGTTCTTGTCTTTAAGGTTATATCCGTTCTTAGGGTTTAAGTTTATTAGGTTTTAGGGTTTAAGTTAATATTTTATTTATTTAATTACTTTAGGTTTAGGTTTAGGGTTTAGGGTTTAGGGCTAGGGTTTAGTGTTTGGGTTTTAGGGTTTAGGGTTTAGGGTTTAGGGTTTAGGGTTTTAGGGTTTATGCTTTTGGGTTTAGAGTTTAGGGTTAGGGTTTAGTGTTTATGGTATAAGGGTTTAAAGTTTTATGGTTTATGGTTTAGGGTTAGGGTTAGGGTTTAGAGTTTAGGGTTTAGTGTTTAGGCTTTAGGGTTTAGGGTTTTGAGGGTTTAGGGTTTAGGGTTTAGTTTAGGTTTAATTTAGGGTTTAAGGTTTATGGTATAGGTTTAGCTTTAGGGTTTAGGGTTTTAGGGTTTAAGTTTAGGTTTTAGTTTGGGTTTAGGGTTTGGGGTTTAGGGTTAGGGTTATGGTTTAGGGATTTAGGGATTAGGGTTTAGAGTTTAGGGTTTATAATTTTTTAGGGTTTAGGGTTTAGGGTTTAGGGTTTTAGGATTTAGGGTTTAGGGTTGTAGGTTGTATGTTTAGGGTTTAGGGTTTATCATTTTAGGGTTAGGGTTTAGGGTTTAGGGATTTTAGGCTTTAGGTTTTGGTTTTAAGATCATATTCAACATTTATTCTTTTCGATTTCATGAACCAAGAAACACACCAAGTGTTATAACACACAAGTAATGACATATAAAAAATGAACACACATAGAGCAAATCAAAAACCTTAGATAACTAGAACCATCTCTACTGAAAAGACACAGTTTCATAAGTAGCAGATCGGATTGGCCATTCTTCAGTTTCTTCAATTCCCAATAGAACCACCCCGACCTCTCATGTAGCAAGATTCACCATCATATTTTCATTCTCTCTCTCCGCCACCACCACGGTTATTTCCTCCATCGCTCCTCCCACCTCCATAACCACCATTGCTCCAACCACCACCTCCATATCCACCAAAACCTATAGATCCCCAACAACCACTATGATAAATGCCTGCCACCTTCTCTTTAATCTAGGTGAGCACAGTTGATGATGAAATTCTTGTCGTCAAGGTTCTACCCATTCTTAGCATTTAGGTTTAGGTTTAGGTTTATTAAGTTTTGGGGTTTATGTTTCTTTTGTAATTTATTTAGTTACTTTAGGTTTTGGTTTATTGTTTGGGCTTTTGGGTTTAGGGTTAGGGTTTATGATTTAGGGTTTTGTGTTTAGGGATTATGGTTTAGGATTTAGGGTTTTAGGGTTTATGCTTTTAGGGTTTAGGGTTTAGGGTTAGGGTTTAAGGTTTAGGGTTTAGGGTTTAGGGTTTAGTGTTTAAGGTTTAGGGTTTAGGGGTTTGGGGCTTAAAGTTTAGGGTTTAGGGTTTCGGGTTTAGGGTTGTATGTTTAATGTTGTAGGTTTAGGATTTAGGGTTTAGGGTTTAGGGTTTATGGTTTAGGGTTTAAATTTAGGGTTTAGGGGGTTATTTTATAAAATTAAGTAAATCGATTGGTTTAAGTTTATTTTGTTTATTTTATTTACTTAGTTTATTTTTTATTTATTTTATTTTTTATTTTTATCCAAGTTTATTTTTATTTTTATTTAATTTGGTTTATTTATTTTAGGTTTATTTATTTTAGTTTAGGTTTTTTATTTTAGTTTAATTTTTTGTTTTAGGTTTAGGTTTAGATTTATTTTTTAGTTGAGTTTTATTTATATTTTATTTTTTAGGTTTAGGCTTTTAGCTTTCTAGGGTTTAGGGTTTAGGGTTTAGGATTTTAGGGTTTAGGGTTTTAGGATTTTTGGTTAGGGTTTATAGTTTAGGGTTTAGGGTTTAGTGTTTAGGCTTTAGGGTTTAGGGATTTTATGGTTTAGGGATTAGGGTTTATGGTTTATGGTTTTGGGGTTTGGGGTTAATGGTTTTAGGTTTTATTATTTAGGGTTTTAGGTTTAGGGTTATGGGTTTAGGGTTTAGGGTTTATGGTTTAAGGTTTAGGGTTAGTTATAAGGCTTAGGGTTTATGGTTAGGGTTTTTTTTTCTATTATTTTTTTAGAGTTTAGGGTTTAGGGTTTAAGTTTTAGGTTTAGGGTTCAGGTTTTAGTTTAGGTTCAGGGTTTAGGGTTTAGGGTTTTGTGTTTGAGATTTAAGGTTTCTAAAGGTTTAGGGTTTAGGGTTTATTGTTGTAGGTTTACTGTCTAGGGTTTAGGGTTTAGAGATTTTATGGTTTACAGTTTATGGTTTAGGTTTAAGGATTAGGGTTCAAGTTTTAGTTTAGGGTTTAAAGTTTTTGATTTTTTTTAATAGAGAACAAATTCAAATTCAACATTTCTTCTTTTTTATTACATCAACCAAGTAACACACCAAGTTTTCTAAGACACAAGTGATTACATATATCAAAAATGAGCACGCATAGAACAAATCAAAATCTAAGATAAATAGAATTGTCTTTACTATAAAGAGACAGTTCCATAAGTAGTTGATCGGATCGATCGTTCGTCAGTTTCTCTAGTTCCCATCAGAACCACCTCGACCTCCTAAGTAGCGGTATCCACCATTATATCCCCGTCTCTCCCTCCCCCACCACCATGAACCTCTATCTCTCTTCCTGCCTCCATAGCCACCACTGCTCCGATCACCACCTCGGTATCCACCATCACCTCTAGATTCCCCACCAACATTGTGATCACTGCCGCCTCTACCATCGCCTCCACCTCCAGATCTAGACTGAGCCTAGTTGACGGTGATGTTGCTGCCTTCAAGGTTGTGCCCATTCTTAGGGTTTAGGTTTAAGTTTAGGTTTATTAGGTTTTAGGATTTAGGTTTACTTTTTAATTTATTTAGTTACTTTAGGTTTTGGTTTATGGTTTGGGGTTTAGAGTTATGTTTAGGGTTAAGTTTATGTTTATGTTTATTTTTTTTATTTTAGGTTTACGGTTTAGGTTTTATTTTTTATTTATTTTTAGGCTTTACTTTTAGGTTTATTTTTTATGTTTAGGTTTTAATTTAGTTTTTATTTTATTTAAGGTTTTATGTGACCATCCTTCAAGATCTTTGATGGCAGTAGGAACCCATAATAACACATTGCACACTTTAGAGCATTTACCTATGGCAAAACAACCGCTCCTCTTCGTTCGTCGTGTTTTATTTTATTGGTAACGCCCAATGGATCGGTAAAATGTTCTTGAGTTGGAGCACCTTTTCATCAAGAGGTTTGCTAGAGCTCAGCAGAGGGTGACTATAGGCGACTTCATTATAGAGAAACAGCAACTCAATGGGTTCCTTGTTGATTACAATGTCAGTCGGTGCAACCTGAGCATGAAATGTGAACCAACAACTGTCCGAACATCATGCCACTGAGATTATTCTCAAGAATATCCATGGCCCGGTTGCCTTCATGCTTAAGAGTTGTACCATCAAAATATTTGAGAAATTAATCAACAAGGCAGCTAGCTTACAAAAGGAAGCTAAATAGTTTCCCTTTCTCGACCAACCATCTAGGCCCAAGCCGCAAAAGGTGTTTGAGAAGAAGCCAGGAACAGTTGTGTCAGTGGACAGAGGGAAGTAGCCAGCCAGAGTTTAGTAAGAGAGACTATGAGTTCAACAACCTCCTTTGCGACCTCCTTTTCCACCACCATCATACCACAAGTAGCCCACAATGACTATTTCCACATCCTTAGCCTACCAAGTGTATTCATATCCATCGCCGGTATCTATTCACCAACTCTTGTCGATAGATTGAATAAGTCATAATCATTCAAGAGGGAGGTAGTTAGAAAAATCTTTCAGAATCACTTAAGAAAACCTAACTTTCAGTTACTAGAGCCTAAGAGACTGGAGGAAGTGGGCGAGAGCGATGATCCTAGCTAATGCCCCTACCAGGCCAGCCATATCTTAGAAGATTGTATCACTTTTAAGACTATCTTGGCATAAGCTACAAGTTGGAAGCCATAGTTATCCCTAAGAAATACTTATTAGAGAAACCATCTAGTTCTATTAGAGTAATCTTTGGGGATAGTTGTGATCATCTTAAAACCAAAGAAGGTTAGGATATCTCCCTATCTCGAACCTTTAAGAAGATCATTTGTAAGATCAAGAAGCTTTTCTTACAGGTTCCTGAAGTAGCTCAAACCTCCAACACCAATTTGTTAGTTGCAAAGGACAACATAGGGAGGGTGATAGCCCAACAGCTGAACTCACCATACTTGCGAGATAGTCCAAGGTGCGACCGTTTGAGTCCAGTACTCGCTCCACCATTGCAATTACCACCTCTCCTGCTAGCTCCTCTTCTATTGACAGGAGCATTGTATCTATGGATAAGGGCACTAAATCCCTTACTCTGCTTACTTTACTTGATTTCTATCATGTATCTCCACCCAAAAATAAAATAATGAAGAAAGCTGATTCTACTTATATATTGTCTACTTCTGATGCTCTTGATTTTATTCCTATTGAAAGCTTCGTCGGTCTAAATAAAATAATAGCTCTAGTAGTTTGATCCTCTCCTTTTCGATGTTGAACTATTCTTCTCACTCAATTAGCTTCATCTTGAGATTGACTTGGAGTCAACTAACTCGAGGATCCCATGAGAGAAGGCGTAGGTGCCTTGGATGAGAAGGTAGAACTTACCACAAGCTCATCATTTCAAGAAGTCACTGAAGTCAACTTACGTAGTGGAAAAATACTACCTCCTAGGGTAGCACCTCAGGATAAGGGTAAGCAGGTCATTGGGTCAAGTGAGCGGATAGCCCCTCCATAGGATGCTCCACCTATGGATATGCTTTTGCATGACCAAGAGTTGATTACAATGTCCTCGCTCACCTTAGAAAGTTTCCTACTAAGTTTAGCATATACAACACCCTTGTCTTATCCAAAGAGATGAGGGGAATCTCTAATCAAGTCCTTACTTGATGTAGAGATATTCTTGGTTGAGCTGAACGCTATGAAAGAGGAGTCATGCCACTCGAGGACATCTTAGGAGTTGCATTCAGTGATGAAGACTTACTCTTAGGGACGATCGAGCATAACTGCCTCTTTACATTATGTGTTTTGAGTTGAAATGTATTTAGATTACTAAGGCTTATAATCCACCAACATAAAGCTGTGGGAATGCCTAAGAGGTGAGGAATTATTCTTGTAGATTGAAAGAAATAGCTACCTCAGATCCTAAATCTATGGAGCTTTAGTTCGAGCTATAGCATGACCTAAATCTAAGCGATAGGTGGACATAAGGGTTTACCTCCACAAGAGAGAATAAATTGTTGGACTTCTGGACTTATAATCACTTGGTGTGGCCGCCAGCTAACTCCTCCTATGATTTTAAAACCATGTAGTCTGGTCATATGAATTGCAAGATAGCTAGGGTAGTTATTTAATTAAAAAGAGACTAAAGTGCTAAACACACTCCTTAAGCGACTAGAGCATGAGTGGTATGAGCATATGACTTAATCTATAGATGCAAAATCTTTTCAAATTTTATTTCATTTTAGATACATCATTTTGACTAAGGCTTTGGTATTTCTTATGCCTAAATGCATGATGAAATAGGTTATGGGTTAAATCAGCTAGAAGTAGGTGTTCTCCACCATAAAGGATGCCCTCACTAGTCAAGCATTCCTTTATCATGCAAAGATGGAGATCCTTCATATTCAAAGGAGATAGAATATGCATGGATGATGTGAAACAAACAACCATATAACTAAGAGGTTGCTAGATCTTTTTATTATTATATTAATGTCTTAGGCTTTATGATGAGGTTATGAGTTGTTTAAAATTTAGTTGTGAATAATTAGTTGGGTAGAAAAGTTATTTTTATCCTAGGAGCCTAATCATATCCAAGCCACACATTAAAGCATCAATCATTTAAACAAATATGAAAAGCATGCCATCCTAATGCACAATGTAAACATAACATCAAACAATTATATAAACTATCTTAAAAGAGTAAAAGGCGATCTGCATGCTGTCCTCAAGAGAAAAGATGGGAAGCCGAGCTCTACCCTTATACAACCTAGAATATGAAAGGATAATTATAATTGTATTAAATGCTATGGAGGCCTTCTTTCTTTATATCTCCATTTCTAATTTGGTTCCTTCTTTGATTTGGATGGTGCTTGCATTAAAGGCATCATAAGGCACCCTAGGACAAAACCTTCTGGCCACTGCTCATCCTAATCTCCCATTGCACTAATCATAATTCCTATTGCAAAAATTACATTTTAATGGGAAAAGTAGATCTAACTACACTTGCAAAATAGAGGTTAGCTAAATATACATATAATCTCAAGCAGTTTTATTTATAATTTGGACTTAGCACCCTACACATGGGTAACTAAGCTCACCTGTCCTAACTTAGATTATACTTAAGGATTTAAGAAACCTACAAAAAGAGCATTCACATTTATTTTTAAGCATTCCATAAGCATAAATCACTATAGAAAATAAGATTAGGCTAATATTGGTAGATCATCCAGTCTACGAAGCAAACACCCTAACATCCAATCTAGAATAATACATCATAGAACAAAACATACATCACATCATACACTATCCTAACATAGAGCTAGAAGTGGTGAATTAATTTTTAATGTGTGTTAAGGCTTGTGTGGCAAGTGTTGACATTAGTGTTTATATTTTCTAAGTGTAGAAGGATTCAATTTAACATGAAAGGTTGATTTCACTTGAAGTAATTTAATTGATTTGAGAATTTTAATTTATGTTTTATTTTGTTTAATTTGATTACACTTAGCAACTAAGTGTTATAAAAAGAGGAAAAAGGATTGCCCTCTTTCATCCCTACTTTAAGTCACTTTCTAAAGTAAATTAATTTGATTTAGTTCTCTTTAGTGAATGGATTTTTAAATGATTTAATTAATCCTAAGTTTAGGTTCACTTTAAATAAATCTATTCAAAATGAAAGGCATCTTAAGATTAATTTGATTGAATTACTACCACATGACATATATTAAATCATTCCTTTCCATCACATGTAACATGCATATGATTTAATCCTAAGTGTATCTAATCATGCAACATATTTTAGCACACTTAAATGATGAATGTATGTGTATGTTTAGAATTTATATTTTATTTGATTGAATTATTTAAACATATTTAAAACATCATCCAAATTCTTATTCAAAAAAAATATAAGAATGAAATTAAATAGGCATGTGTCATTGTTAAATTAGGGAAGTGAGGTAATCAAATGACCTCCTTGGGAGCTAAAGACCATATTCTCGAGATGTTTAGACTATATACCCATTTGCCTTCAAACATATGTAATTCTTATACATTAACATAGGAAGTAAGCTCCAAATCATTTGGCTAATTAATTCAACCACTTAGTCAATTATGAATGCATACAATTTAAATGTAAAGAGATTTTCATTCACTAATCACATATACATATACATGTACAAAGATATAGATAAGTACATATCATTGTTAAACCAGGGAAGTGAGGTAATCAAAAGACCTCCTTGGGGATAAATAAATCCCCATATTCCTGAGATTTCCACACTATATACTTGCTTTTATTGGACATACATGGATGTATACATAAATGAGGGAAAGAAAATCATGCAAAGATTGTATTTTTTTTATTAAATCATTTATATATATGAATTAAAGCTCTATCCAAATTTTAATGTTGAATTACATAAGAATGAAATCAAATGGGTACGTGTAATTGTTAAAACAAGGAAGTGAGGTAATCAAATGACTTCCTTGGGGCTAGCTAAAGCCTCGTGTTCCTGGGATGTCCATACTATATACCCATTACCATTGAATCTTATAGAAATCAACACATGAATAGAGAAAAGAGAACTCAAAATTCATACACTTAAGATATAAGCACATGCATTTCTTATGTATTTATAACTAGCATCATAACACATATATTAATTTATTTATAATCTTTTAAAAAATACAATTGAATTTAGTAGTGATAATAGCCAAGCATATATTAAATTAAATCAACACATGCAAGCTTACATAAAGAAAATTCATTTTATTTTACTTGATTTTTAAAAGATGGATGCATGAATGCAAATGACATACCAAATTTAACTTGATTAGAAAGAGGCTAATCAAATTTAAGCATGTGATTCATTCAACCAAACTAGTTCTTAAGGAGAATCAAATCAAATAACATTATTTAAAGCAAACCAAAGCTTCTTTATTAATTAAGTTTTGGATTTGATTTGATTTAAAGGAGAAGAGAAATCATCACTTGTAGTTTTAAACCCATTCCCATATTAGTGATTTGATTTAATTTAAGAAAATGTAATTAAGTTGAACCCTTAATTATATGAATTAATTACCCTTGATTATGTCACCTTAAAGTAATTAACTAAATAATTATGAGCCAACATGATATGCATGGAAACTAAACTTACAATGATCCTAAGAAATAAAAGAGGCCTAATGTAATTGGCTCATGATTAATAGTTAATTAGATTAAGAGACTTAATTAATTACTCTTATGGTTTTCCCACACCTGTGGACTAACCATAATTTCATTAAATTCATTTTGATTATTAAACACCTAAAGATCTACCCCAATTTAATTAATTAAGGTCTCATGTGATAATGATTTCAATTTGATTAAGAGAATTAATTAGTTAAATATTAATTAATTTCATCTTAAAAAAAGGTGAAATGAAATTAGGGAAAGGGGTCCCAACCCTAATCCTTAGTTCACTTACTATTGAACAATGATTAATAAACTTAATTAACTAATTTATTACTGTTCATGGGATTAATTAATCATTAATTAACTTAAAAGAGTAGTTAAGGTTTAATTAGTCAATTTTCCTAATTAAGTGAGAAATAAATACCAAAAAAATCATGAGAGGTAGAGGTCATCCCATTAAATTACCCCACAAAATTTGGGATTAATTGCTCAAGTAATTAAAGAGTAATTAAGCTAATAAAATTTGCAATTAAACATTAATTAAACCTTAATTACTGTTCAAAATTAGTTAAGATCATTTTTAATTAATTATCCTTTGAAATATCTTTAAATGAGTATTTATTTGTATTTTTTTATTTCACTATAATTTTTTATAATTTTTATAAGTTTCAGCCATTAAAAATGATTAATTAAGCCTAATCCTTTTGGTGCCATGTGGCGCACTGACGCGGCATGCTTTCAACGTGATGCTACGGAATTGGATACTTAAAACTTATCTGACTTAGCACCTATGTGGCGGCGGCAGACATGCTTTCTCATCTATCATTCGATCTAAGATTAGATGGCTATGATTTATCCCACAACTTAATAGGATTAAATCAGATTGATCTAGCAGATCTAATTATGACCGTCCATTCCGATCATGTGGAACAGATGGTGCATGATCTAATATGACATGAGTGAGGGAGAATGGAGTATGTCCATCATTGCTCACTTGATCCGAGCTTACTCATGCTCAGATCAATTCAAAAAGGATCCCACACGTTCATGACATCTATTAGAGGGGATCTAACGGTCATGATCACACGAGATGCAAGTTTTCTTCAAACAACTCCAACCCATTTTTGCCTAAGGATAAGCTTTGGAAGCATGCCTCACTAGAGCTCAAGACCGGTGGCTCGAATGACTGAGGAAGCTTCATCTAGTGGAGATGAAGCCCTGTTGAGAAGCAATTGGATCAATTCCTCGATGTTTGCTCGGAAGGCCAAGAACTAATGATTTGGACCTCATCTTAGATCAAAGTCCCACCTTTGGTGTTCGAGAAGCTTGGGAGATAATTTATTCTTGCTCAATGAGGCCTAGAGAAGGAGCGTGCAAAGTTAATTTGAGTTTGATGGAGAAATGGGGAAGTTAGGTTGGAAATGGGAGTGTCCTATTTCAGGATGGATGATAATGGCATTTTTCTATCGAGGAATGAGCTTGGGAACTTAGGGAAGGACACTAGCAGCTCATCTTGGGTAGTTAGGGCTCTGAGGAATGATTTTGTGTGTGTTTGAGTGAAAATGAGGGGGTGTATACCTCCCTTTCATCTTGATTGGATGGTGGGATTGGGTTTGGCTTAGTGATCCCACCATCTCGTGGAGTGGTAGGGAGGAGGTGAGTTGGCTCTACTTGATTGGTTGAAGGTGTGGAGGTTGCGCCAAGGAGGAATCATGGGTGTCCTATGGGTTTCAAATGCTCCAATGGGAGGGGGTGAGGTGATTTCACCTCCCATGTCATAACCACCCAACCTCGGGTCATCAAGTGTCTTAGGTGCTTAGGTAGACCATTGGAAGAGTACCAAGTGGCCAAGGAATGGAAATGACCACTTACATGAGTGATTTGTCTCATGTGATGCCCTTGTCCTAAAAGTAGAATGATCATTTAGCATTAGATTTGATTTGGGTAGATTTGAAATGAGCCAAAAGAGGGTTAGCCCAAATTTCAAGTCAATTAGAGTTGATTTTGTTAGCTTTGGCTCAATTTGACTCATTTAGGTCAAATTGGGTTAGGTTGGGTCAAGTTACCAATTGGTCAAATTGGGTCAAACCAAGGATTGGCTCAAGTTCATATGATCATTTGGGATGTTTTGGTTTAATTGGCTTGGTTTAGTTTGGCTTAGATTTGATTTTGGCTCATTTGAATTCATTTAGGTACAATGGGTTAAGTTGACCAATTTGACCAAATAGGCCAAATTGTCTAGGGTTTCATGTTGGTTTGGGTTTAGTTTACCAATTGAAGATGATTGTAGGCTTAGATTTAAATTAATTTGGATTTGGTTTTTATTTAGGCCAACCTGAACCTTTTGGTCAATTTGGGCAAAGTAGGTTAATGGGGTTCAATTGGGTCCAATCATGGCTTTGGTCAACTTCAACAATCAATTTGAAATAAAATTGAGCCATTGGTTACAATCAATTTGGTTTATATTTTGATTTGACCCAATTTGGCCTTTTAGGTCTATTTGGGTCAACTTGGGTCAAGAGGTCTAATTGGGTTTGGTTTGACATAATTGAAGGTCAATTCATATTCAAATATTGATTTTGATTTAGTATGAATCATTGGTTTCAAGGGATTTGGCTTAGGTTACAATTTGGCTAGTTTGGTTCATATGGATTAAGGGATTGACTTAGTTTGACCTAATTTGTGACAATTGATCAACTTAGGGTGATCAACAATCATGACGAGAGGTTTTGATGGGCTTGGTTCAATCCAATTCGAGTAGGATTAAAACTTGGCTCAAATAGGTCAAATTGGCCATTCCGGGTCAAGTTGACCAATTGGGTTTAGTTGGCTTTATTTGGGTTGAGTTTGATTTAGTTGAGTTTATATATGGATTTGGGATTTATATATAAATTCAATTGTACTTTGGGTTCAAATGGGTTTTGGTTCATTTGAACATTTCAAGTCAAAAGGGTTAAGTTGGGTTTGACATGGGTTGATTTTGGTTTGACTTGATGATTGTAAATTTCATTTATATTTGGGAATATGATTGAAAGTATGATTGATTCATGAGAAAATCTATTGAAATTTGGGTTTTGGAATGAAGGAATTTGGCTAAGTCCATGGAGTTGGGTCATGTGGCTTATGTTTGGATTTTGATTTATTTTTGATGATTTATATTACATTTAAATTTATGAAGATGATTGAAAATAAGATTGATGAGAAAATCAATTGAGTTTGACATGATTTGGATTAATATTTGGCTAAGTCCATGGGATAGGTCATATGCCTTAAGAAGGGTTTCAAGTTTGGATTTGATCATGGAATTCAATCATTTGGTTTTGGAATTTGGATTTGGATTTGGATTTGAATTATATGTTTGAATTAAACTTAAAGTTTGGTTTGAGAAGGTGAACTTGGATTGGATTTGGGTTGTATGGTAGGTGGATTATCCTAATCCCTAAGGCATAACCTAATCATATGGTTAACCCTTCTAAGTTTTTAAGCTTAGGTTAACTGTTTTCCTATTTGTTAGAAGTGTCTTATGACGAGGGAAGTCTTAGTGTCTAGAGACTTTTATGTCTAAGATGGGAAGATTGAATCCGCACTCCAAAAGTTAGGTCAACAGGCCTTAGGCTCCATAGTGTTGCCCTTGGAGATAGATGATTGGAAGACCAACCCAAGTTTCACATGTAACACATCTTTCAACGCTTTGGGAGAGCATGGATACATGGGAAAACATATTTCCACCTTCTACATCAATGTATGAAGTTTGTGAGAGGTGGATCATCTACTATGTCAAAGAGATCTCAAGCCATTTACGCTCATGAAGTCGATATATGAGGATAATACCTCCCTCCAAATCAACAAGTCTATTCTCATGAACTTGGGCAAAGTTTAAAATTAAAAAAAAAAAAAAAAAGAAAAAAGAAAAGAAAGAAAGAGAAAGAGAATGAAAAGAAAATAAAAGGAGAAAAAATAAACTTGAGGAGGAAGTGGAGCATGACACATTAGATTCATAGTTCATTACTCCATTCAACATATGGGTAGGATGACGACCTCCACCGTAGAGGAAGAGGCTAGTTCAGGTAGTCCTGTGGGTGGAAAACCTTATTGGCCACCTAGTAAAAGATATGTCTTAGCTACCAAGAGTACACCGCTATCCATATAGACTTAGAATATAGTTCATAAGATGAGTCTAAATGGTTAGCACACCACCAACTCTTCAATAGTAGATGACCTTGGAGGTGACACTTGAGCTAGATAGGATGAAGACCGGCTCCAAAGCATAAGTGTATCCAAGTCTATATGTGAAACAATTAGGCATCAATTGGGAACCTTAGCTCTAACCCCACTTTCCTTCTAAAAGCGGGTTTTGTAGCAAGAAGCCCCTAAGTCATCTATAGGTATAAAGACTCAGAAGTTCTTTCTGGAAGCATCATCCTCAAGTTAAGAAGTTAATTTAGAACTTCAGGATGATTCATAAAAAAATTTAATAGAATTACCTTTTGATTGGTACTTGCCTTGTGTTCATAATTTAGCAAAGGAAGGGTTAATCCCACATATTTGGTCAAAGCACAGGTCAGACTACTTTGAAAGAACATGGAAGAACAAATGCAAAAGCTCTCAATCAATACCGGGACTAGGATTCAGTATAGTGGGTCCAGTCGATGATGACGATCAATGCTTAGTCATCACCAATCATTTGGAATCTAATAGATTCTTTTCAAATCACATTAACTCATATGAGGAGCTGTGAATAGAAACTTTAGATGATCCAGATGATTTTGAAGTTAAATATGCATCGCTAGAGCTCGAAGAAGAGATTAAGTCAACCATCAATGAGCTCAAGAAAATCAACTTATGAACTAAAGAAGATCAATGCCTGACATATATCAGTTCTTTATTGAATGAAATTGAAACAAATGACTTAGTTAGGCTATTGATTGAGTTTAAGGACTACTTTTGCATTGATTTATGAATAGATGCCTAGATTGGCTCTCACATACGTCCATAAACTAGTAATAGAACCTACTGCTAATCCTATCAAGCAAGCTCCTAGACACATGCAATTAGACATAGAACAACAGGTCATTTTTGAAGCAGAGTGCTATGTCGATGATCTTGTGGTCAAAAGTAGAGAAAAGGAAGACCATCTCTTTGACTTGAAAGTAGTTTTCAATCGCTACATAATTTGACCTTAAAATGAGACCCCTAAAGTTTTCATTTGGAGTAGCTTGAAGAAAATTCCTTTGGTTTGTTGTTCGACACCAGGGAATCAAAATCGATCCAAGAAGAATAAGGTGATATTAGAAATGCCACCCCAAAAGTTAACTCAACTTAGATCATTCTAAGGCGATTGGCATAACAAAGATGCTTTATATCCAACCTATCGTGAAGATGTCGCCCATTCTTAGCACATCTCAAAAATGACACTAAGTTCAAGGGATGACAAGTGTGAGCATGCCTTTGAAGACATCAAGCATTACCGATGACGCCAGCTCTAGTAGCCCTATCCCGTGCAAGCTACTAATACTTTACTTTTCATTAGATGACTCCTTGGTGCTTTGTTAGCCTAAGCTAATGATGAAGGGAAAGAAAATGCACTATACTACCTCAGCCGTCATCTAATCCCTGTTGAGGCTAATTATCCACCCATTGAGAACCATTGCCTAGCTTTAATCTTTGCATCCCAAAAGCTATAGCACTACATGCTTCCTCATAAGGTGAACTTAATCTCTAATCAATCCACTAATTATCTCTCATGATACGATTATCTATCGATGGCTCCAATCCATGATCCTCTTATAATTTGATAAGACCTTCATACCATTCTTTGTAGTGAAAGGACATGCACTAGCAAATTTCTTAGCACACCCACTTCTTGCTGACTCTCCGCTTAGTGATGGTCTCCCCGATAAATAAATCATGAACTTAGGGGATACTAGCATTCACCACTAGGAGATGTACTTTGATGGTGTGGCTTCCTCTCAAAGAAGAGAAGAACCATAATCTACTATTCCAAGAAAGGCAGGTAGGAATAGTTCTCTTAACTTCAGATTGTAATGTGATGTGAATCTCATTTCATCTGTCTAATCATTGCACCAATAATGAAGCCAAATATGAGGCTCGATTGCCGGGTTTGGAGTTAGTTGTTACTCTAAGCATCCGTAACATCAACCTCTTTGAGGATTCTCAACTAGTTATCAACCAAATCACTGGGTCCTATAAGGTTATAAAGCCCAAGCTCTATCACAACCATAAGTACACCATAGGATTATTAGCCCAAATCCCAGAGGTTACCATTTATAAGATTTATCGAGGAGAGAATGTTGTAAGTATGCTTTAGCCAAGCTTTCTAAAGAGTTTGCATGTCTAAAGGATGAGTCTATATCAATAAAGGTCCAAAATAGATAAGTCTTATCCTGTATTGATATTGAACTCATCAAAAAGTACTCTCTTGAAGGGCATGTTGCCATTACCAAGAAGGACGAGGAGTTAGATTGGAGGCCACCATTCATGGATTACCTAAATAAAGGAAAACTACCTCAAGAGATGTCCCAAGCTTAGATGAAGCAGAGAGCACTTTCTCACACTCTTGTGGATAGTGTCTAATGGTCTTTTCGATCATATAAGGTTACGTTGTTTAATACAAGCCCGTAAGATTGTGATCGAGGTATACTCAAGATTATGTGGAGCCAATCAATCTGGTCCAAAGATGAAAGCCAAGATCAAGAGACTAAGATACTAATTGTCGTTGATGATTAAAGATTGCATGGATACAGCTAGGTGATTCCACCAATGTCAAATACATAGTGTGGTCCTACACCAACCACCCAACATTCCACATCCTACATTGCCACATGTCCATTCAAGTTTTACCTACATAGTGGGTCCGAGTGATCCTCCTTCTTCCAAGGGCTATCAGTTCATCTTAGCTGCTATAGACTACTTATCCAAATGAGCAAAGATAATTTTGCTCAGAGAGGTAATAACTCAGCATGTGCTCCAGTTTTTTGGGAACCATATCGTATATAGGTTCAGAGTGCCTCAACGAATTATATCTGAAAATTGTATTGCATTAAAGAGCACCGATATCAATAACTTTGCCCCAAGACTCAACATTGATTGGAGATATTCTACCATCAACTACCCAAGGGAAAACAGCTTAGTAGAAGTCTTCAACAAAACTCTTATCCAAATACTAAAGAAGACACTCACAATAAGTGATAGTGGCATGAGAAATTGAAAACCTTGTGGGCTTACCACACTTCATAGACTTCAACTCCTACTTTTCTTTCTTAGTGTATTGGTATGAAGCTATTATACCATTAGATGTCCAACTCGCATCACTAAGGGTAGCTGTGGGTAGCAAGATAACAATAGAGCAGAATGACAAGTTGTGGTTAGAAGAGATCGAAGGTTTGGAGGAGAGACGCCTGTGGGCATGCCAAAACCTCGAGTTGTACAAAGCTATAATGATTCAAGCTCACAACAAGTTGTTTAGTCCTAGAGCTTTTCAAGTAGAGAGCTTATTTTAGTTCTAAGGAGACAAACAATCATAAGATGGGAGGCAAGTTTGAACCCACTTGGGAAGGCCCTTTTTCCATAAAGAAGGCCTACCAAGGAGGATCATATCATCTTCTTAATCATAAGGGAGAGTGCCCAATGCTTCCATTCAATGGGCTCTACTTAAAAAAATATTATAATTATGTTTGAAAATAGTTATCATCAATAAAAAAATTCCATTTCAAATTCAATCAAATGTTGAAAATATTCTTATTTGCAAATTCTTTGATGTGTTTAGTTAGATGTAAGAAACCTGAGTAGCATCCTATCCTTCATTGACATAACACAAACACAAACTACACACAAACATATAAAATAAACATATATCTTTTGTCACAGGCTACTCTGAGTTGAGATAACACCCCAAGTGACACTCACATAGTAGCTGCTCTAGGTTGGGCTGACGTGCTACCTTTCTATTGTGTCACCCCAGTGGTATTCTAGCTTTGGAGGATGGAAGTTTGCTACACTTTCCTTCTTTACTTTACACTACACAATGATGAGCACCATGTTAGTTTGGTAGTCCTTGGTCGTGCTACTCATGTTGGCATCATTTATGAAGATGTGAGTCCGCTATGCTTTCTTCTTTTAGCCTTCATGCACTGATTGGGTTGAGTATATTTAAGGTTTAGGATAAGTCCCCTAGCGGCTCCTTCCCTCCACTTCTTTAAGTCTAGGTCCGCCCTTCCTCGTGGCTCCCCGATAGAATTTATTTCATCGATGAAAGATTATCATGATGTCGATTACGCTTGGAAAGTTGTAAGCCTACATGCTTTCTTTCTAGATTGATCATTGCACATTGACGAACACCTTAAGTTGGTTGGTTCTCATTATGCTAGGGGATACACCACTCATGCTAATGGATACACTTTAGGTTGGTTGGTTCTCACACCTTAAGATACAACACTGATGACAGATGTAAATTTGTTATTCTTTCTCTTTGGGTTAGCCAGTATACACCTATAGGCTTTCTTTTCTAGGGCTCAGGATAACGCCCCTAGCAACACCTGCCCTATGGGCACTATATTTTGATCACATCTTTTGCGACCCCATTTAGATAATACCCAGGTTTCTGTTGAATTGGGTAGTTACCCTTTCCTAGTAACCACCCCTATGGTTGGAGAATCCATCCTATGCATGTGCAGATTCTCCCTTGGTCCAGTAAATTTGAGATAGGTCAAGGCTGACATAGCCCCTTCTTAGTGTGGTCCCTCGCATACCAATAGGGTCCATGAATATATATATATATATATATATATATATATTCACTTGTGGATTAGGAGGACACCCCTAGTGGTAACTTTTCCCAAGCAGGTTTCTATCTGTAGGACAGTGTTAGTAAAACTCCCTTTAGGAATCACCTGACTATTGTTGAGCTGATATAAGTCCCTAGCGGCATTCACTCAGTAGTCATCCCTAAGTTGGGTTGATTTATTATGCTACCAGTAGGTCACCCAAGCAGTTGTTCCTTATTTTAGAAGATGTAAGTCTGCTACGCCTTCTTCCTAGCATAGTAAGTGCACACCAAAAGGCAACCCCTTAGGTTTCCTAGCTCTACCCCAGGGCCAATAGACTATTCCTTTGGATTTCTAAATTTAGATAGGATAAATCTGAGATAGCCCCTTCTCAGTGGGTCCATCACACACCGACATGATCCACAAATTAAATCTATCAAATTTGATCAAGCTCACATCCCAAATGAATATTCCTTCAATTCAAAATCAAACTAAACCAAATAAATAATATCAAATCACATGAAATTAATATGCAATTAATCTTGGCTACTTTTGAGTTGACATAAGTCCCAAACGACATTCACTCAGAAGTCACCCTAGGTTAAGTTTGATTTATTATGCCTCCAATAGGTCACCCCATCTATTGTTCCTTACATTAAAAGATGTAATTCTGCTATGCCTTCTTCCAAGCATAGTCATTTCACTTCGAAAGGCAAACCCTTAGGTTGGCTAGTTCTTCTCCATAGCCGATAAAATATCCCTTTGGATTTGTAAACCTGATGTAAGTCAAGGATGATATATCCCCTTCTCATTGGGTCCATCGTACACTGACAAGGTCCATACATTAACTTAGATTAAATTAAACCCAATCTAATTTTCCCCAATGGAGTTAAATCTCACCATTCTCCCCAATGGAGCCCCAAATCCTATATAAACAAGTCAAGCAAAAAAATCAAATTCAAAACCAACCTCCATAGTGGAGCCAAATTAAACTAACTCCCCTAGTAGAGTCTAAATCAAAGAAATCCAACCTAACTCTTATCCCCAGTAGATACATCCCCAAACAAATCTACAAAATCAAACTCAAATCCCAATCCTTAGTGAACAGCCTGAACCTGCTTTTCTAGTGGAAGGTTCATATACCTGATCCCCAGCAGACTTGAGCCCATATATCTAGTAGATATGCCTCCATATCAATTAAAACAAAAAAAATTAAAGTTGATTCAATCTTAATCCTTGGTGGATTATAGATTCTTATCCCTAGTGGATCTTCTTTCTACAAATCAAATAATCAAATCAAATTGAAACCTTATCCCTAGTAGAATTTCTTCTTCTATGTCCTCGACATAGACCCCTCACATGTCATGTCCAATGCATGTGTGATCCCCTAGCGGATCTCCCTCCATGTCCTTGACATGGATTTCTTATCAAATCTTATTTCTTTTCTTATGTACACCTTTAATACTTCAACCAAAAGCCTAATAATGTATTCATTCAAATTACATCATCTTAACATTGTAATCAACATTTTATTATTTATAATGGTGCAAGCTCAAACTAAGTATACAATATCATGCTAAACATATTATAGTGTGAATTAACACACTATATTATATTATAATATATGATCTTATATTATAATTTGTTATAATATAATATATTATCTAACATTACACCTCATTAGAATCACTTAAAAGGAATAAATAACAAAATTTTCTCAAAATATGAATAATGTTTATTTTGGATGCAAAATTGTTATTTTTTATTAGAAATGGTATAAAATAGCATAATTTGTGTTTTGTCTTGGTGCCATGAATTTGGCCAAATTCTTCCATCTTAACCTTCAAATTAACATTTTTGTGAGTTTTGACCCAATGTATTATAACAAAAGTAAAATACTAAAACATTACAATAATAACACACACCACCACATTCATATATATGTGAAGTTATAGTTATGTACATTATATTTTAATATGCTTTCATATAATATATTATGTTACATTACACCTTAAAATGAATCACTTTAAGAAAAAAAATTATAAAATTTGGATGAAAAATGTACATTTATTTTGAATGCAAAATTTCATTCTTTAGATTAAATGACACACCATAGCACACCCCCAATGACTCCCTAAAGCTTACCTTAAATTTGGCCAAATCCCATCATCTCAGCCTATAAATTAGTATTTTAATGAATTATACTAGGACAAATTGTACTACATCATACTATAATAAACTAAAATATGCTAATTAATAAGTAGTAATTAACAATATTATGCTATATTGCATGATGCTACACTATGTTATGGCAACCTATATTTTAATACACTATAACATATTATATTATATTATATTATATTGCATATCACATCACAAGGGATTTCTTAGGACAAAAAATTATAAAATTAGTCTAAATAATAAAAAACTATATATTTTAGTCGTATCACTCACATATTTTAAATTGAAATAATATATTATGATACAATGTACTCTATTATGAATTTAGCCAAATTCCACCATTTTAAAGTCTAACTCAACATTTTTATAAATAATGCTAGTGTAAGCTTGACTACATGTTTGTAAAATACTAAAAGAATTTAAAATGCACAAAATAATATATTATGATATTTGATGTTATACTATGTTACAACATATAATATTTATTTTGAACATAAAATCTTACTTTTTAAACTACAAGTGGCATAGCACACCTTTGGAACTACAACCTAATTCCCACTTCAAATTTAACAAATTTCATCATCTGATTTATTAAATGAATATTTTGTGATTTATATTAATATAGACTATAGGGCAATACCATAATATACTAAAACATTTCTAAACATCTTATAACATCCAAAAATAAATCACTACATACTTAAATATATGATGCTACATTATATTATAATATATTGTATTATAATATGATTTAGGGTATTTAAATCTCAAATTATCAAGAGATAGTCTCCTGAAGACATTTTCTTTAGCTACCCTAACTATGTTATGATTAGGTCATTCTTTAGATATACTCTTAATGACATTTTTATTCAAGCTTTAAGGTTTAGGGTTTAAAGTGAGTTTAAGATTTAAAGTTTACATTTTAGAGTCTGGGTTTAGGATTTAGGGTTTAAGGTTGTAGGTTTTAGGGTTTATGATTTATGGTTTAGGGTTTAGGGTTTAGGGTTTTGGGTTTAATGTTTAGGGTTTAGGGTTTTTAGGATTTAGGGCTTAGGTTTAGAGTTTAAGGTTTAGTGTTTAGGTTTTATGTTTAAGGTTTATGTTTTAGTTTAGGGATTAGATTTAAGATTTTTTTTAACAGAGAACAAATTCAGATTCAATATTTCTTCTTTTTGATTTCATCAACCAAGTAGCGACATAAATAAAAAATGAGCACCCATAGAGCAAATCAAAAACCCTAGATAAGTAGAACCGTCTCTACTGTAAAGGCATAGTTCCATAAGCAGCATATCAGATCAGTTGTTCTTCATTTTCTCCAATTCCCATCAAACCACCCCTGCATCTCGAGCAACGAGATCCTCCATCACATCCCCGATCTCTCCCTCTGCCACCACGGTGTAATCTCCATCCTCCTCTACCACCACCTTGCTCACCCAACTCCATATCCACCAACACCTCCAAATCTCCCACCATCACTATGGTAATTGCCGCCTCTCCTTCCTCCACCATAGATCTAGACTAAGCCTAGTTGATGGTAATGTTCCTACCGTCAAGGTTTTGTCCATTCTTAGGGTTTAGGGTTATTTTATGGTTTAGGATTTATGGTTTTGGGTTTAGGGTTTTGGGGTTAAGGTTTAGGGTTATAGGTTTTATGGTTTAGGGTTTAGGGTTTAGGGTTTAGTGTTTAGGGGTTTAGGGTTTAGGGTTTAGGGTTTTTGGGTTTATGTAGGATTTATGGTTTAGGGTTTAGCATTTGGGTTTTAGGGTTTAGGGTTTAAGGTTTTAGGTTTCAGGGTTTAGGGTTTAGAGTTGAGGGTTGTAGGTTTAGGGTTTGGGGTTTAGGGTTAGTTTTGGGGTTTAGGGTTTAGGATTTAAGATTTATTGTTTAGGATTTAGGGTTTAGGGTTTAGGATTTATTATTTAGGAGTTAGGGATTAGGGTTTAGAATTTAGAGTTTAAGGTTTTCTAAATTAAGTAAAGTGGTAGGCTTAGGTTTATTTAGTTTATTTTTTCTTTATTTGAGTTTATTTTAATTTTAATTTTTATTTTGGTTTATTATTTTTATTTAGTTTAGTATATTTAGTTTAAGTATATTTATTTTAGTTTAGGTTTTTTATTTTAGTTTATATTTTAGGTTTTGGTTTATTTTTTAGTTGAGTTTTATTTTTATTTTATTTTTGTAGGTTTAGGTTTTAGGTTTTTATTTTAGGTAGATTTTTAGGTTTAATTTTTTAGTTTAGGTTTAGGTTTATTTTTAGTTTATTTTTATTTTGTGTAGTATATGTTTAAGTTTAGGTTTTATTTATTTTAATTTAGTTTATTTTAGTTTAGGTTTAGATTTATTTTTTTATTTATTTTAGGTTTAGGTTTTTTTTTGGTTTAGGGTTTAGGTTTTAATTTTCATTTATTTTTTAGGTTTATTTTATAAGTTAAGGTTTCTATTTAGTTTTTATTTTATAGTATTTTAGGTTTATTTTATATTTATTTTATTTAGGTTTTTTATTTTTTTAGTTTAGTTTAGGTTTTTATTTATTTTATTTTATTTCAGTTTTTATTTATTATTATTTTTCTTAGGTTTAGGTTTAGGTTTAGGTTAAAGTTTTAGTTTATGTTTTATTTTTTTTATTTTTTTTATTATTTTGGTTTGTGTTTATTTATTTATTTTATTTTTACATTTTAGTTAGTTTAGGTTTATGTTTTTAGCTTTTTAAGGTTTAGGGTTTAGGTTTTAGGTTTTAGGTTTAGGGTTTAAGTTTTAGTTTAGGGTTTAGAGTTTTTTTAAAATAGAGAACATGTTATGATTCAACATTTCTTCTTTTTGATTTCATCAACTAAGTAGCACCCTATGTTTTCTAAGACACAGACGATGACATAGATAAAAAATGAACACCCATAGAGAAAATCAAAATCCATAGCTAAGTAGAACCATCTCTACCATAAAGACATAGTTCCATAAGCACTAGATCAGATCGACCATTCTTCAGTTTCTCCAATTCCCATCAGAACCACCCCAGTCTTTCGAGTAGTGGGATCCGCCATCATATCCCCGATCTCTCCCTCCGCCACCACCACATTGTAACCTTTGTTGCTCGTCACACCTCCATAACCACCACTGCCCTGACCACTACATCCATATCTGCCAGCACCTCCATATCCCCCACCACCACTGCGATAACCACCCCTTAGCCGCTCCCGTAGATCTAGGCTAGTTGGGATGTTCTGTTGTCAGGTTCCCCATTCTTAGGGCTTAAGTTTAGGTTTAGGTTTATTAGGTTTTAGCATTTATGTTTATTTTTAAATTTATTTAATTACTTTAGGTTTAGTTTTAGGGTTTGGGGTTTAGAATTTAGGGATTAAGGTTAGGGCTTAGGGTTTAGAGTTTAGGGTTTAGGTTTTAGGTTTTAGGATTTCAGGGTTTATGTTTTTAGGGTTTAGGGTTTAGGGTTTAGGGTTAGGGTTTTGGGTTTACAGTTTTTTAGGGTTTAGGGTTTAGGGTTATAAGTTTAGGGTTGTAGGTTTAGAGTTTAGGGTTTATGGTTTTTTTTAAATTAAGTAAAGTCGTATGTTTAGGTTTATTTGGTTTATTTAGTCTATTTTTATTTATTTTAGTTTATTTTATTTTATTTTTATTTTTATTTCAATTTATCTTTTTTTTATTTAATTAAGTTTCTTTATTTTAGTTTAGGTTTTTTATTTTACTTTATTTTTTAGGCTTAGGTTTGTGTTTAAGTTTATTTTTTAGTTGAGTTTTATTTTAAGCTTATTTTTTTATTTTTAGGTTTAGGTTTAGGTTTTTGTTTTATTTTTTTAGGTTTAGGTTTTAGGTTTCTATTTTAGTTTTATTTTAATTTATTTCTTAGTTTAGGTTTTGGTTTATGTTTAGTTTATTTAAGGATTAGGTTTAGGTTTTATTTATTTTAGTTTAGGTTTAGGTTTATTTTGTTTTGTTTATTTTATTTTTATTTTAGGTGTAGGTTTTTTTTTGAGTTTAGGGTTTAGGTTTTATTTTATATTTATTTTTAGGTTTTATTTTAAGGTTTATTTTTTAGGTTTGGTTTTTTATTTTATTTTTTTAGTTTAGCAAACATTTTTATTTATTTTATTTTAGTTTATTTTATTTTATTTTTAGGTTTTGGTTTAGGTTTTAGTTTTGGTTTTTATTTTATTTTATTTTATTATTTTATTTAAGTTTAGGTTTTTTTATTTATTTTTAGGCTTAATTTAGTTTATGTTTTAGGTTTTTTAGGGTTTAGGGTTTAAGGTTTAGGGTTTAGGGTTTAGGGTTTTAGGGTTTAGGGTTTTAGAGTTTAGGGTTTATGGTTAGGGTTTAGGTTTACAATTTAGGTTTTACTATTTAGGCTTTAGGGTTTAGGGCTTTTAAGGTTTAGTGTTTAGGGTTTTGGGTTTATGGTTTTTTGGGAACCCCATGTAGGGGAATTTTATTGCCACAGAAAGAGGGTTACAAGGTCCTTAAAGGGGATAAACTTTAGAACTATTGCTCAAAGAGCTACAATCGACCTAGGGAGTAAATCCCCAATCTAAACTAAAAGCAACGAAAACAATAAAGCAATCAAAGATACAAATTGATTAACATAATAAGCCAATGGAAGATTAGGGCCAATGCTCGGGATGGGAGAATGCATGACACTCAGCAAACCTACAAGAGGACAAGAGAGAAGCACAGCAAGAATGTAAACAAAAGAAGTTAAAGTTAAGGTAGTACAAAATGATAATGAAAGCATAATGAGAATGATAGTAAGAGTTGTGATAGAGCTCAGTCACCAAGCTAGAGGCAGAGGCAAATATGAGCATCCGGACTTGAGAAGGGTTACATCAAGAGCTACTACCAAACCAAAAGGGAGTGAAATCATCACAGCCATCATAGCCAACAAACTTGTATTGCATCCATTTGTTAAAAGTCTTGATATCCTTAGTACCTGTAAATATAATCAAAACCATATACAAGGTAGATAGAGTCGAAAAGCCGAATGAGAAAGGGGTTCCCATCCCGAAATAAGACCGATATAAGACACCATGTCAATGAATACCCGACAGACAAGAAGTTCATCATATTGACATTAGCGACAAGCTCACATAAGTCTACCCATTGAGATAGAGCATGATAAGGTTTGAATATGAATTAGTTAAGATCATCTTAATGTCGCATTAGTCTAACAAAGCTAGGCAAAGATAAGATAGACAAGAAATAAAATGGTTTTCAAGCAAAAGCCCATAAGTCAAATAATAAATAGTCAACACCACATTGCCAGCCAGTTGAATTAAGTAAGCTACAAGAAACCAGAAAGTCAGCAAACCCCCAGGCCAATTGACCATAGTTATAGAAGTCAGATGGGCTAGAAAAAAATTACTGATAGTAAAAATAAGGTAGAGAGCAGCTCCCCACCACAAGAAAATTCCAGTAAGAGATAATCAGAGCAAAAAGTTCAGTAAAGGTTGCTTAGTAGCGAAGCAGAATCCATTACGCCAAAAGTAATGACAAGAAACTAGTTGGGTGAGCAATAATCCAACTATCTATAAAAGATAAAATAGTGATTAAGAGCAGGTAAAGTAGAAGAGTACTCATGATCTACATGTTCTCATCAAAGCCAAGAGAGGGGAAATAACTACAGGAAAGATCAGCAACAACTCATATATTAGCAGCAAAATAAGACAAAAAGAAAACTAAGAGCACTTGCTGAACAAGGAACTCTAAAGACCAAAAACCAACAATGGAGGCAATGATACAATTCCGTTCCTGCAAAGAGATATTAAAGTAGACATGGGATTTCACAAATAGCAAAGTAATAGTAATAAGGAAGGTTGCAGGCATTTGATGCTCATGTATCCGACCTTGGACAAAAGTAATTAAGCTGCATGGAGCAAGAAAGTTAGCAAAACCCCACTATCTATCTGATTTAAAATAGTAGGAATGGCGTAGCTAGAAAAGGAGGGATAGGTAATGAATAGCTCCCCACCACAAGCCAATCCAGTAAGAGACATTCAGTGCAAATAGTTCAGTAGCAGATTGCTTAGTCACATTAATCCAATTCTGCCAAGGATAATGACAATAATAACCAGGAGGTTGGCCAATAAGCTAATTATGCATATAAGATAAACCATTGATTAAGTTCAAGCAGAACAGAAGAATGATCTTCAAGATTTGCATGTTCCCATCATACGAGGAAAACAACAGGGAAGACCAATAACATCAGATGTTAGCAAGACAGAAGAAAAACAAAGAAAACTTGCTGGGCAAGGTACTCAAAATTCCAAAAACCAACAAAGAAGACATTGTTACAGATTTTACACCTATTAAGAAAAGCAATCTTTAAGATAAAAGATATAAAATAGAGAATGAATGAGTTCAAGTAATTCCCACCAGAGTAAATAGTAGTACCCACAACCTCAGCAAAGGGAGAATGAAAAACCATTAAGTAACTCCAAACCTACTGAGCATGGGAAACAAATCCAGAAACAACAAGATTGATAGTAGACTCAAGGGTCCATATCAGCCAACAACTAAGAAAGGAGGTAACAACAAGTTGACCATAGGAAGAGCCAATAAGAGTAGACAGTTCATAAAATGGATCCCATAATAAAAGAGAAGAATTCTGACTATGGAAAATAGAACCAGGATGTAAACAGCAACAACATGTGTGATCAAAAATAGCCTGACTCATAAACACAAGCTTGGAAAATCGAGAATAAAAAAACAACCATAAATCACAAAGACATCAATTTGGAAACAGTCCCAAAACCAATGACTAGCATTGAAAGGAATAACAAGACCTTTCCAAATCAAAAAAATATAGTCTAGCAGCAGGGGAATGAGAGGGTAAACACGGTAAAAACCAAAAAGAGAAGCCAACATGAAAACCCATTCTGAGGGAGCAAGAGAAGACAGCCAGGAAAAAATAAATTATCTTCATACAAGGGCAGTAAAAGAGATTGACCAAGGCCCCAATCTCAGAAACATCCTGCACAAAAAGGATCTGTTGAATAAAATAGCCAGAAATAATCTGAAGAAACTCCATCTAGGTCAAAAAATAAATAGTGCAGAAAGAAATATGCAGAAGAGATTCCACCCAAAGTAAAAAAAACATAAAAGATAAGAAGTAATATCAAAGTTACACAAATATAAGTCGCCATAAGGGTAATGAGGTCTGAGCCTCATAAACCTACAAAAAACAACCATGGCAGGTGGAAGAAAAGAAAAAAGCCCCCACAACAAGATTCCACCAAAGGAACCCTGTTGAATTAGAAAAGGATTTCAAAGAGAGCATGTTGAATGGGGTCCAAATTCTAGTATAGACAACAGCTAAGAAGATAAATATCAGTTAGCAAAAAGGCCAAAAACCTCTTCATGCAGAAAAATAAAATAAAAGATAACTCCCGAAATAAAAGGAAAATGTCGACTCAAGCTAGAGTCAAAGAGAATATTAGCGAGATCGATAGGAGACAAACAACATGTCAAAAGCCAGCCAACAGTCATTTTCAGGTAAAATTCCACAACCTAATAGTAAATCATCAAAATAAATATTGCAACCAGCATAGTGAGCACTGATATAATGCATAGAAATAACATAGGTAACTAAGATGCTCCAAGCAGTAATATCATTGAGAAACAGCAGGTTGTAGAAATTAATAACAGTAGCTAAACCCATCAAAATACATATCTCCATCCAGAAATGATTAAGACCCCTTAGATTGGGAATGAAGGCAGCATTGATATTAAAATCCAAAATAGGATTAGTGTTATAAAACCAATGGCAGTTAGCACATAGCTCAACAAAATTCCAATGCAGAGTATTAATATGCACATAGCTCAACAACGTCCCTTTATCAGTGTAAATTCCAAAAGCAGAGAGCTTCCAAATAAAGGAGATGCTATTAAAACACTAAATCATGACATAAAGGTCAAGACAGCAAGTAATATCCATGTGAAGTATCCACAAAAGACACAAAAAGGAACATAAAGCCATAAAATAAGGAGGCATACATATAAAAGATGAATAGCCAATATACATCAAAAGGTTAGATTAAGTTCTGAGATAAGGAAACCTAGAATTATCCAAGTTAACCAGCCCACACAAGTGTTTGGGTAAGGTGATTTGATCAAAGAAGATGATACCATCAGATCTAGCACCCAGATTGGCAAGGTAGTCAGCACAAGCATTTCTTTCACGCCAAACATGAGTGATGTTAAAATTCAATTAAGAAAGAAGAACTCTAGTTTGCTTGAGGAGGTAGTATAATTCAGTGCTGCTCATCTTAGTGGAAGTCAAAAGATCAATCAGCAGAAGAGCATCCACCTCAATCCAAATATTGAGCCATTTTGGAGGCAAATCTCAAGAGCTTTGCCATAAGCTCGAGAAAATGGGGATCTGAAATAAGGGGATAAGCAAAAGCACATAGTACTATACCCTTAGAATTCCTAAAAATTCCACCACAACCAGAGCCATTATGGGAGACAGAGCCATCAGTATTAATTTTAATAATATGTTCAAGAGGTTTTTTCCAATAGAGAATCTTGTCATTTACGATAGGTTGGTCCGAGGTTAAAGCCAGTTTATTACAAATTTGACCTTTGAATTATGTCTTGAATGAGATTGGCCTTAAACAAGTCATGAATTTTGTTTTTAGTTCTAGCAATAATCCTCACGTGGTTCATAGGGATCCCACGATGTTTTGCATCATTACAGTCTATCCATATGAATCAGATAAGAGTGATAGCAATGATGACTTTAACGTGACCATTAATAGTATTATCAAAATAGACTTCAAGAAGTTGATATAAAGTAAGAGAGCCATTGAAATTGACAGTGTTAAAAAGATCATCATACCAAAGTTTAGAAGCAATGGCCCCATTAACAAAAACATGATTAACATTCTCAATATGGAAACAACATTGACATTTAGAGGGTAAATGGAACCCTTTACCCCAAACAAGGAATCAACAGGATAAAATTTTTTAATATGCCAAGTAAGAATAGAATAAGAAGTAGGGATATTGTTATTCCAAAGTTTGGAGAACACATAGGAGGAATCATGAGTATCTTTTAATGTACCACACATTTTGAGGTTGAAATCACCATTATGTGAGAGCTTAAAGAGAATCGGTCTTGATTGTGTGGAGTGATAGGAATATTAGTAACCATATTCAAGAAGGTAAAAGAGATAAAATCAGCAAGCTTACTATTGTTCCACTTATTGTTATGCCAGAAAGAGTTTACTCTAATAGCGGCAGTGGAATGGGTGGAGAGTAAGTCATCAATGGATCCACATCCACTCCAGTTATCTTGCTAAAAGAAGCACCAGAGTTAATGCCCCAAAAAATTAAGGGTTCTGCATCCCATTTGACTGAACAAAGTCTTTTCCACACAGAAGAATCACCCAGTTTAAAGGGACAAATGAGGGGGTGCTTACCCTGGCAATATTTAGCAGTCATAAAATTAGCCCAAAGACTATGATTACTCCTAAAATTCCACCAGAGTTTATAGGAAAAGGCATTGATAGCTTCTTTTATGGATTTACAACCAAGACCACCTTCGTCAAAAGTGCCACAACTTTTAAACCAAGAGGTCCAGTGCATTTTTTTAGAAGAGGTATTGGAGCCCCAGAAAAATTTGTTTAGGAGGCGCTCAATTCATTGATGATAGAAATGGTGACACAATTGTTTGGATGAGATATAAAGGCATGGAATTAAGAGTGCTCTTAATTAAGGTAAGCCTACCACCAAAAGAGAGTAAATGAAATTCCCAAACTGAAATTTTATTAGAAATTTTTGAATAAGGTCATCAAAAGATGAGATCTTTTCGGCCTTTAAAAGCGAACCCAGAGATAAGTAATGGGAAGTTGACTTTGCTTAAAATTAGTAATTTGGAGATTTGATTTAGTCTATTGGTAGGAATCTTAGCTGAGGGAATAAAACAACATTTTCTTTCATTAAGGAAGAGACCACTAACTTTGCCAAAATCATTTAAGAGATTTTTTATAGTTTTAACATGTTGAAAAGAGGCATTGCAGAAGATTATAAAATCATCAAAGCTAAGATGAAACAGGAAACCACCATGACTTTTATAAACCATGTTAGGTTTTTTAATGAAAAGATCATTGAGGCTCCTGGAAAGATATTCAACATCAATGATAAAAAGAGAAGGAGAAAGAAGGTCACCTTGATGCAAACCATGGCTCGAAGTAAAGAAACCAAGGGACTCACCATTTATGATAACAGAAAACCAGACGTTAGTGATACAACTTTTTATAAGCCGAATAAAATTATCAGAGAATCCAAACAAATGTAAGATTTGAAAGAGGAAATCCCATGAGAGGTTTTCAAAGGCTTTAGAGATGTCCAATTTGAAGAGAATATTACCTCCTTTGGAAGAAACATCAATGTCATGAACTAGCTCTTGAGCGAGGAGAATATTATCAGATATGGCTCTATTTTTAATGAAGCTACTTTGGTTAGGGGAGATGATTTTAGGTAGCAGGGGGATAATCCTATTATTAACTAATTTAGCAATGAGTTTTTGGAAAAAGGTGCAAAGACTAATAGGTCTAAAATAAGATTGATTGTTGGTTTTGGGAATAAGGACAATAGAAGTACTTGCAAAATATCTGGGAATAGAGCTGCCATCAAAGAAATCAATAACAACATCAACAAGATCAGATTTAATAAACGGCCAACAATGTTGAAAGAAATGAGTCGTAAAACCATCAGGGCCAGGAACAGAATCAGTATTCATGCTATTGAGAGTACTACTAATCACCGCTTAGGGACGCATAGTGAGCAAATGGTTATCCTCATTGCTAATCATAGAAGGGATTAGATGGGTGTTGGAGGCGGCTTCTAATGAAGGATTAGAGTTTAATAAATTTTGAAAGTGATGTATAATAGATTCCTTAATTTCATTGTTATCAGTTATCCAGCCATCATTAGAGTTCTTAATTTTCTTAATCGAGTTTAAAGCTTTCCATTTATTACAAATAGCATGGAAATACATAGTGTTTCTATCACCATCAGCAATATGTTTGTTAGAGGCTTTTTGATGCCAATAGGTTTCCTCCATATTTTGGTAACTAATCAAGCTATCTTTGGCAATGCTCAACTAATCAAGCTTACTGGGATTAGTTAAGACAACCTCTTCAAGAGAACAAACTACTTGTTCCATAGCTTTAAGATTGGTAAAAAGATTTTTAAAAATATGCTTGTTCCACCAATTGAGGTTTTGTTTAAGCCTCTTGAGCTTAAGCCAAAACCGAATCATGCCTTTAATGAAATTATCTGGGTGAAGAGCCATCCAATTAGTGAAAACATCATTAGTGAAATCGCCATGTTGGGTCCACATATTTTGGAATCTAAAAGGTGAGGTAGAAGGGTTAAGGGGTGGGGGTGGGAGTTTTGATAGAGATCAAAGAGGAGCATGATCGACAAAGTTCTTCAAATGCTCAATAGAAGTGACAGCCATTGATTGATCCAAAGAGAATTAAAGAGGGTCACAAGATCTTTCTAAAGTCTAGAGTTATGGCGTAATGTCACCACGAAAACCAATGTCAATCAGATTATAATATAGGATCATATTAGAGAAGTCTTCCATGGAATGGAGGTTAGGAGAACATCCTCCCCTCCTTTCCAAAGAAGCAATGATAGTGTTGAAATCACCCCTAACCAACCAGGGAAGGTTAACTGAGGAGGCGAAGGTTCTTAAGTGATTTCACAGGATGTTCCTACCGGCTCTATTACAAGAAGCATAGATAAAGGAACCAAAATCGAAAACTCACCTAATGAGATTTTAACATTAACCAATTGATCAAGATCATCGATGATGGAAATGGTGATGGAATTATTCCAAAAACACCAAATTTTATTATTAAGATTGAAGAAGAAATTTTAAAATCCAAGCGATCTAGCAACGTGGGCAATCTTGGAAGAGTTAATGAAAGGCTCAATAATAACTAGAAATTTGATGTTATGAGTGCGACAGAGGCTCCTAACATGGTTGCGTATAGGGAGAGTCCCACAACCCTGGATATTCCAAATAAGAAAATTAATCATAATAAAAAAACCAAAAGGAAAAGGTAAGGAAAAAAAGGAAACAGAAAAAGGAAGAGAGGAGGACAAAATTATTTGTGAGGTGTTAGAGAAGAACGTGTGATTCTAATGAAGTTATTATTTGTCATTTTGGCTTTATAAGATTTTTTTTAATAATAGTTTGGAAGGGTCTATCAGTATCCAAAGTATCTCCATCGGAAAGGGATTGGTTTTTGGTATCTAGAATAGGAGTAGTATCAGTCAATGTTTTAGTAGTGGTGATTTATCCTTCTTCAGTATCAGAGTTAGAATGAGAAATTTGGATTGCCTTAGTATCACTCTGTAGAGAAATAGAAGGGGAGGTTCTTGCACCATTAATAGTATAAATATCATTTTTGTTGCCATGATGCATATTCAAATTTTGGTCTGACACCAAAGGATCAACATTATTTTGATCCAATATAAGATTCCCGTTCAAATTGTCATTAAGATTCAAATGAAGCAAAGGATTGTCATGAGAAGCCAAATTTTTACAAGTAGGAGTAGTGCTAGGTAAGTTATCATTAGTTTCTGCACACACCTCAATAGTAGTATTTATACCAAGCTCAGAATGTTTTTCATTAGACAAATCAGTAGGTAATAAAGGGGTAGGTGTAGGAGGATGAATTCCATTATGAGTAACTTTAGGCACATAAGCTAACTTATTGGTTTTCCTAGTTCCAAGAGAGGTATTAGTATTATGTGGTATATTCTTTTTAAGGTTAAGGTGTAGCACAAAGCATTCAGAATGGTCATGACCATGGATCTTATAGTGAGTGGAAATGACAGGGAAATTTTCAAATTCTACTTTCTGATTATATCCAAATTTTTCTAAACCAATCCAAACTTCTTTGGGGTATTTTTTGGTAATGTCAATCTCAACCAAGATCGTTATGGCAGAGATCTAGCGGTGATCAATTTGGAGGGGTCTACCAAATAAAGCCCCAACCACAAAGAGAACTTGGTGAGTAACATAGTGAATTCTCATGTTGGGAAAAGCAAGCCATAAAGGAACAATAGGGGATTCCTCTTTGGCATCAAAAAGGGGTGACCATTTCAAGAGCCGTATTTGATAATTATACATAAAATAGGAGCGACGAGCAAAAACTCGAGAATAATCTAAATCATTTGATAACTGAATGAGGATATGTCGAGGATCAATCAATAGTGAAGACTCAAAGCTTTAAGCTATGGAAGAAAGATCGGATATTATCTAGAGTAGAACCGAAAGAGAATTTACCAACCAAAGAGAACTCAAAGGCTTAGCTAATTTCTCCACATCCCGGTGGAACACATGACAACCGATCCATGGAAAGAGGTTGAAATTAATTTAAGAGGCATTAGAGCAAGGGATCTTACCGGAAGAGCATCCTTAAAGGACTTGATAGTAGGCGCGCGTGCATTAAATCGATCCAAAATACCTTTAGGATCGAGAGGCAAAGTCGCGCATCCAGAGACGCTCGGTTGCATGGAGAGCGATGCCTCTGCCATTGAACGATCCAGAGAGAGTCACATAAGAAACTAAGCCGAGAGAAGAAGCGCAACCAAGCAATAAAATAGCTATCATGATCGGAGGAGCCTGAAATGCAGCCAAACCGTAGAAAATTGCACGGGAACACAAAATTGCCAGAGAGGGAGCGCAGCCGAGAGGAAAGGAGGAGTTTTGGTGGGTTTAGGGTTTAGGGTTTTTGATTTTATAGTTTATGGTTTTGGGTTTATGGTTAGCTTAGAGTTTAGGGTTAGTTTAGGGTTTTGGGTTTAGGTTTAGTTTAGGTTTTAAGGTTTAGGGTTTTTAGGATTTAGGGTTTAGGGTTTAGGGTTTTAGAGTTTAGGGTTTAGGGTTTAGGTTTAGGTTAGGGTTTATGGTTTAGGGTTAATGGTTTAGGATTTAGGGTTTAGGGTTATTTTAGGGTTTAGGGTTTAGAGTTTAGGGTTTAGTGATTAGCATTGTAAGTTTAAGGTTGTAGGTTTAAGGTTTAGGATTTAAAGTTAGTTTTATGGTTTAGGGTTTAGGGTTTAGGGTTTCTTTTTTTAAAATTAAGTAAACCGATAGGTTTATATTTATTTAGTTTATTTTTTAATTATTTTAGTTTATTTTATTTTTATTTTTATTTAGTTTAGTTTATTTATTTTTGGTTTTTTATTTTTTTTCGATTTTTATTTTAGTTTATTTTTAAAGTTTAAGTTTAGGTTTATGTTTAATTTTTAGCTTAGATTTATTTTTATTTTATTTTTTAGGTATATGTTTTATTTTTTATTTTTAGGTTTATGTTTAGGTTTTTATTTTATTTATTTAGCTTTAGGTTTCAGGTTTTTTTAGGTTTTTTTTGTTTAGGTTTAGGTTTGTTTTTAGTTTATTTAAATTTATTTAGTTTAGGGTTTAGGTTTAGTTTATTTTAGGTCTAGGTTTTGGTTTTATTTATTTTAGTTTAGGTTTATGTTTATTTTATTTTGTTTATTTTAGGTCTAAGTTTTTTTTAGTTTAGGGTTTATTTTTATTTATTTTTAGGTTTATTTTTTAGGTTTAGGTTTTTATTTAGTTTTTATTATATTTAGGGTTTTGTCCACCATCCTTCAAGATCTTTGATGATAGTGCGAACCCACGATAACAGATTGCACACTTTAGAGACGATTATTGCAACACTGGTGGCAGCAATGCACTCCTCTTCCGCCTTTTCATTAGCAATCTGTCAAGTATTGCATTTGATTAGTACGCCAAACTGCCCAACGGTTTAATGAAGACTTTTGTTGAGTTAGAGCACATCTTCATCAAGAGGTTTGGTGGAGCTCAACAGAGGGTGATTGTAGGTGACCTCATCATATAGAAATAGAAACTCAACAAATCCCTTATTGATTACATTCTCAGGTGGTGCAACCTGAGCATGAAATGCGAACCACAACTCTCTGAATAGCATGCCATTGAGATTCATTTCAAGAATATCCATGGCCTGGTCGCCTTCATGCTTAAGGGATTTACCTTCAAAACATTTAAAAATTAATCAACAAGGAGGCTAGCCTACAAGAGGAAGCCAAACAGCTGCTCTTTTCTGACTAATCGTCTAGGCCCAAGTCATAGAAGGTGTTTGAGAAGAAGCCAGGGATAGTTGTGTTAATGGACAGAGGAAAGCAACTAGCCAGAGTTTAGTTTGAAAGACTATGAGCTCAACAACCTCCTTTGCCACCACCTCAGCCATCATACTGGCCACCACAGCCAACATAATGACCATTTTAGACCACCTCGTACTAGTACAAGTATTCATATCCATCGCAAGATAGCTAATTTCCACCTACTCTTGCTGATAGATTAAATAAGCTATATTCAATTAAGAGGGAAGTAGTTAGGAAAATCTTTAAGAATCTCTTAAAGCAACTTAACTTTTAGTTACCAGAGCCTAAGAGACTGGAGGAAGTGGGCAAGTGCAATGATCATAGCTATTGCCCCTACCACCGCATGCTAAGCCATGTCTTAAAGGACTGTATCACTTTGAAGGACTAGCTTGAGAGTAGTTACAAGTTGAGAGCCATAGTCTTCCCTAAGGAATACTTATTAGAACAACCATCCAGTTTTGTTAGAGTAATCCTTGGGGATACTTGCGATCCTCTTAAGGCCAAATAAATTTAGGATGTCTCCCTATCTCATACCTTTAAGAAGATTAATTTTAAGATTAAGAAGCTTTCCTTGTAAGTGCCTGAAGTAGCTCAAACTGCCAACACCAAGGAAGATTTGTATGTTGCAAAGGATAGCTTTAGGAGGGTATAGCTAAAATGACTCACCATACTTGCCGGGATAGTCCAAGTGCACCATTTAAGTCCGTACACCCTCCAGATTTTACCACCTCTTCTGCTAGCTTCTCTTCTAGTGGTAGGAGCATTGTATCTATGGATAAGGACACCAAATCCCTTACTCCACTTACTTTACTTGATTTCTATCATGTACCTCCACTTAAAAAGAAATTAATGAAGTAAGCTAATTCTACTTATATATTGTCTACTTCTGATACTTTTGATTTTATTCCTATTGAAAGCTCTCTGAATCTAAATGAAAATAATAGCTCTAGTAGTTTTGATTCTTTCCTTTCTAATTTAGAGTTAGACTATCCATCTCTGAATCAATCAGGTTCTGCTCTTGAGATTAACTTGGAGTCAACTAACTATGAGGATCCCATAGGAGAAGCTGTAGGTATGCTCGATGAGAAGGTAGAACTATCCACAAACTCATCATTCCAAGAATACACTGAAGTCAACCAATACAGTGGAAAAATTCTACCTCCTAGGGTAGCACCTCAGGATAAGGGTAAGCAAGTTATTAGTTCTAGTAAGCAGATAGCCCCTCCATAAAATGCTCCACAAATGGATATGCTTGTGGAGGACCAAGCCATAGTCCATTACAATGTCCTAGCTCACCTTAGAAAGTTTCCAACTAACTTATGCATATAGGATGCCCTTGTCTTATACAAAGAGATGACATAATCTCTAATCAAGGCCTTACTTGATCTAGAGATATGCTTAGCTCAGCTGGACACTACTAAAGAGGAGGCATGCCACTCGAAGGATATCTTAGAAGTTAGATTCAGTGATGAAGACTTACTCATAGGGATGACAAAGCACAACTGCCTCTTTACATTACAGTGGATGTTGGAAAATACAAGCTATCCAGAGTTCTAGTTGACACCTGAATGCTTTCCTACTTGGGGATTGACATCTCCACACTCCGAATAGAAAGAATGATGATGAGAGGATTCAATGAACAAGGTGAGAGGGCCCTGCGGCGTTTATTTTTGGATGTATGAGGGGGCGGGGGGACACCACATAGATCATAGGGTGGGGTACTTTTTGAGGTGATCGACTATAACATTGAGGTATGATGCACTATCTTGAAAGATAAAGGCATCACCCTGTAATGGACCTAATCATGTAATAAGGACTCCTAAGGCATGATTGGTCTTCGAATGTACCAGAGATTTTTCTTCTACTTTACATGGATGAATAAAGTAGGGTTTAAATAAAACCAGGTTTTCAAGTTCCCTATGGAGGCAAGCCTCCATAGTTAATTACATCTTAGTAAATGAAATTTCTTAAGAATACTCTCGATTAAAGTAAAAAATTATCATATGTAGAGATTTCAAGGTAAGACTTTCAAAGTATTGCTCATATTTGGAAAATCAATTAGGAAAGTTCAAAGAGAAGACTTATTTTTGGAATCCAAATGAAATAAGTCAGAAATTCTCAAGATAATAGGAATCATAGTGAGCATTTCAATCTATCATATAGTTAGGCTTTATAATTTTGAAGTTGAGGAGATTTATATGTTTTGAGTTGAAATTTAATTAGATTACTAGGGCATACAATCCATCAACACAAGGTAGTGGGAATGCTTAAGAGGTAAGGATTTATGCTTAAAGGCCAAAGGAAATAACTACCTCAGATCCTTAATCTTGGGAGGTTTAGTACGAGCTAATGCATGACTTAAATTTAAGCGACAGGTGGACATAAGGGTTTACATCCATAAGAGAGAATAAATTGTTTGACTTCTGGACTTATAATCGTCTGGAGTGGCCACTAGCTAACTCCTCCTATGATTTTAAAATCAAGTAGTCCAGCCTTATGAATTGCAAGATAACTAGGGTAGTTATTTAATTAGAAAAAGACTAAAGTCCTCAACATACTCCATGAGAAACTAGAGCATGAGTGGTATGAGCATATGACTTAATCTATAGTTGCAAAATCTTTTCAAATTTTATTTCATTTTAGACACATCATTTTAAGATATTCTTTTGGATTTCTTATTCCTAAATGCATGATGAAATAGGTTATCAATCAAATCAGCTAGAAGAAGCGGTTCTCAACCACGGATATGCCCTCATAGGCCAAACATTCCATTTTTATGCAAGGATGGAGATCCTTCATGTTCAAGAGAGAAAGAATATGCATGCATGATGTGAAACATACAACCATACAACTAAGGGGTTTCTAAATCTTTTAATTATCTTATTTATGTCTTAGGCTTTATGATGAGATTATGAGTTGTTTAAAATTTAGTTATGAGTAATTAGTTGGGTAAAAAAGTTATTTTTATCCTAAGAACCTAATTGTATCCAGTCCACACATTAAAACTTCAATAATTTAAGAAACTAAAAAAGCATGATGTCCTAATGCATAATGTAAACATAACATCAAATAATTATATAAACTATCATAAAAGAATAAAAGGCTAGTGCGGTCGGGTAACGCCATACAACTCATAGAGAGAAAAGATGGGTAGCCGAGCTCTACCCTTATATAACCTAGAATATGAAAGAATAATTATAATTGTATTAAATGCTATGGGGGTCTTCTTTCTTCATATTTCTATTTATAATTTGCTTCCTTCTTTGATTTGGATGGTGCTTGCTTCGAAGGCATCATAGGGCATTCTAGGAGAAAGCCTTCTGGCCACTACTCATCCTAATCCCCCATTGCACAAATCCTAATTCCTACTACAAAAATTATATTTATGTGGGAAAAGTAAATCTAACTACCCCTGCAAAAGAGAGGTTAGCTAAATATACATATAATCCCAAACAGTTGTATTTATAATTTGTACTTAACACCCTACACATAGGTAACTAATCCCACCTATCCTAACTTGGATTATGCTTAAGGATTTAAGCAACATGCAAAAATAGCATTCACATTTATTTTTAAGCATCTTTTAAGCATAATTCCTTACAAAAAATGTAATAAGGCTAATATTGACCTATCATCTTGTCTACAAAGCATACACCCTAACATCCAATCTAAAATAATACATCATAAAAAACATGCATCACATCATACACCATTCTAACTTAGAGCTAGAAGTGATGACTTAAATCAAATGCGTGTATTAAGGATTATGTGGTAAGTCTTGTTAGGCATTAGTGTTATATTTTCTATGTGTAGAAGGATTCAATTTAGCCTGAAAGGTTGATTTCACTTGAAGTAATTTAATGGATTTCAGAATTTTAATTTTAGTTTTTTTTCATTTGATAACACTTAGCAACTAAGTGTTATAAAGAGAGGAAAAGAGGATTGCCCTCTTTCATTCCTTCCTTATGTCACTTTCTAATGTATATTAATTTGATTTAGATCTCTTTAATGAATGGCTTATTAAATGATTTAATTAATCCTACATTTAGGTTCACCTTAAATAATCCTATTCAAAAAGAAAGGCATCTTAAGATTAATTTAATTGAATTACTACCACATGACATAAATTAAATCATTCTTTTCCATCACATGTAACATGCATATGATTTAATCCTAAGTGTATCTATACATGCAACATATTTTAGCACACTTAAATGATGAATGTATGTGTACATTTAAAATTTATATTTTATTTGATTGAAATATTTAAAAATATTAATTTAAAACTTTATCCAAATTCTTATACAAAAAGGACAAAAGAATGAAATTAAATAGGCATGTGCCGTTGTTAAACTAGGGAAGTGAGATAATCAAATGACCTCCTTGGAGCTAGCTAAAGCCTCATACTCTCAGGATGTCCAGACTATTTGCCCATTTGCATTCAAACATATGTAAATTAATAAAAACTAATAATAAACCTAATTAATAAACTAATAATAATAACAATAAAACCAACTAACGATAACTAAATTAATAAAAACTAATAATAATAATAATAATAATAATAATAACTAATAACGAACTAACTAAACTAATAAACTAATAATAATAAAACTAATAATAAACTAACTAATAAATAACTAAATAACTAAACCCTAAACTTTAAATAAAGAAATAAACTAAATAATAATGGTAAAACTAATAATAATAAACATAAACTATAATAATAATAATAATAATAATAATAATAATAATAATAATAATAATAATAATAATAAACTAAAGAAAAAACTAAACTAAAATAAAGCTAGTAATAAACTAACTAACTAAATTACTAATAATAATAAACAATAAATAACTAATAATAACTAATAAAAAGCTAAACCATAAACTAACTAACTAACTAATAATAATAAACTAATAAACCTAAACCCACTAAACTAAAAACTAATAAACTAAACTAATAGACAAATAAATAAACTAACAAAACTAAACCACTAACTAAAACTAATTAAAACTTAAATAATAATAAAATGATAAACTAATAATAATAATTAACTAAATTAAATAAATGACACACTAACTAATAATAACTAATAAATAAACTAAAATAAACTAACTAAATAAACTAACTAAATAAACTAATGAACTAAACCTAAAATGCCCCACACCCTGCTAAACTAACCTAAAATAATAATAACTAAAACTAAAACTAATAAAACTAAACTCATAACCTAACTAAAACAAACCTAACTAAACTAAACATAAAACTAATAATAAACTAACAATAACCTAAAACTAATCAAACCTAATAATAACTAATAAACACAAAACCTAAAACACAAACCCTAAAACTAAACTAAACCCTCTTATTAAGTGATTTCGGGATCCCTCGCATTCTTGGTGAATTTTTGAGCACTTTCTCTCTTGGTTTCCCTATAGATTGTTGGCCTTGCGCTGATCTCGACATGTTCTTGTCACGACCCTATGACTCATGGAGTCAGCTTCTTCAAATCCATGGGTTAAATCCCATGTGCCAATGGATCCCTTAGCATCGATATTTTGGGTAATCCTACCTCTAAATTACCTTTTACTAAATCTTTCAAAGAGACTTTGGTAAGAATTCCTCCACTGAGCCTCCTTTGAATTTGCTTCATATGACATTTAAAGGTACTCTGATAGTTATGATTTCAGATGAGGATATTGAAAGATTAGCTGAGCCTTTTTCTTTTTTTTTATTAGAAAATTTTCATTTAAATTGCCAAAGATGGAAGATATTCATTTTTTCATAGCATAAATTTATCTAGATCTTTTTCTATTAGGTTGATTGATGCAAGGCATGTTTTGATTAAACTTTCTAATGACCTTAATTATGGAATAAGTTTTTCTAGGCATTCTTATTATGTTTTCAATTGTCAAATGTGTATTCTGAAGTGAACACCTATGTTTAATGATAATGAAGAGTCTCCTATTGTTCCCATTTGAATTTCTTTACCTAACTTGCAGATTTGTCTATTTAATCATCAGATTCTTTATTCTATTGGGTCAATTTTTGGTTGGCCTTTGCAAGTTGATGAAGCAACCGCTGCTTCTTCTCGACCGTATGTTGATAGAATTCTTGTAGAGATTGATATTACTAAAAAAATACTTGAAATAAATTTGGTTGGATTAGAAGAAATGCAGTTATTTTTAGAAAGTTTTTTTTTAGAACTTTCCCATTTTTTATAATCACTGTAAGATTCATTGGCATGAAATTTCTAAATGCATTATAGCTCATCCCTCTCTTAGGAAGAAAATGACTAGTAAGAATTCAATTGTTGAAAATACTGATGATTCTCTCAAGTTGGATAATGGAAAATCTATTTTTCAAGATTTTGATGTTTTGTAAAACTAGATTTCTTAATCTTCTGAAAAAGTTTTACCTATTAATGATTTGTCTAATGCAGAAGGTAATTTTGATGTTTCTAAAAATGTTTTAACTAAAAATCATGCTTTAAGTGCTTCTTTTGATGATTATGTTAAAGGGAGGACTTTAGAGGTTGTGGTTAATGATTCTAATGGTTTGGATGCTATGCATAAGTCCTTTCATGATGATGGTTCGAATATTGTTGATGCTAACACCATTTCCTCCAATCAGTTGGTTGTTGTTTCTCTTTCTCCTATGTCTGCTTTAGATCATGGGAAAGAGACTATTTCTTTGCCTTCTTCGATTGAGAATGGTGGTGAAAAGAATGTTCTTATTTTTGATATTTTAACTTCTGGTACTCACAATCTTGTTAATATTGGTGATCCTTCTTAAAATAAAGATTTAGATACCTGTGATAATTCTCTCATTATGAATAGTTCTATTTTAGTTCAAAATGATGGTTTTTATGGTATTATGTTGAATTTTGGTAATATGATATGTGTATCTATGGGATTTGAATCTTATTTTAATCCCTTACATGAAGATTGTACTAAAAATCTAGATTCTGCTTCTCTTTCTTCTTTTATGAATGAAGATAGGGAGGATACTCTTTAGATTTTGTTGGATGGTGAAAATATTGATAATTGTCTTTTTAATAAAGCTGTTTATGCTCCTTCTTTCACTTCTAATTTTGAAATGCATACTATTTTTTATTTTCCTCTATCTAGTGTTGTGTATGATTCTGAAAGCTCTTCTTTGAAATTGATAGCTTCTGCTGATCCCCATGCATTTTATAACAATATTGATTAATTTTTGGATGGAGATATTTTGGAGAGAGGGTATGGTTATAAAACTATTTACAAGAAGAAAAAGGAAAAAGTGTTCATATTTATGCCCCTCCAAACTTGCCAAGCGTTACTCGTTCCAAAGCTTCTTGGAAATAATCACTCCTGTCCTTGGGAGGTTTTTTCTTTTTGCTAGTTTTTTCTCTGTTGGTTGAGCTTTTGCTGTGTCTTTTCTTGTTAGCTAGAGTATTGGCTTCTTGGCTAATTTTCCTCCTTCTGGCTTGGTGTTTCTAGCTTCCTATTTGCTTGGTTTTATTGTGCCCTTTGGCTGGTTAGTTTTGGCTAGTGGCTTTATTCTTGTTCGCTTGCCTTTGTTTGGTTGATGCTTTTTCTCTCTTTGTTGGTGGTAGGTTGGGCTTTTTGTTCTTGGTATGTAGTTTCTCAATTGGTTAGCTATTTCTCTAGCTATTTATTTTAGCTTTTGTTGGCCTTTTTTTTTGGTTGGTTTGGTTCTCTTACTCTTTCCTAAGCTATTTTTCCTAGGTGCTCTGTTGTATGGCTGCTATGTTAGTTGTTTCCTTTCCTTTGGTTGGTGCCTTGGTGGCTTTGGATTAATGTTATTGTGGGCTCTATTGGCTTGATGCCTTGCTGGTTTTGGTTTGGTGTTGTTGTGGGCTCTATTGGCTTTGTCTTTGAGGGCTCTTTTCTCTTTTTGGGGGGCTATGCGCTTCTTTTCTCCCTATTTTTTTAAGAGGTTTTCATATTTGGTTTTGTTGGCATAGTCTTATGTTAATTTTATATGTTTCTCTCCTCTCTCTCTTTATGTTTCCTTAGCTTCACCTTTTCTTTGGCTGTGTGGCTATTATGATAGGATTGTATTTTTCTTTATCTGGGATGGCTATGACGATATGATGGATTTTTTCCTTGATATTTTTGTGGCTGGTAACTTTTCCTATTTGTAACCCTTCTTTGAAGTCAGATACACTTAGGATTTGATGCCCCTCATTATTGTGATTATCCTTCTTTCCTAATATCGAGAGTTTTCTCTCTTTATGTTTTCGATCTCCTTCTTGAGATTTCTTACAGTTGCGAGTTCTCTTTTTTAGTTGGTCTCTTCTTCTTCTTGGAGGCTAGAGTCTTACTGATGGTCTCTTTTTTCTTAGATGGTTGGAGTAGTTACAGTTGCAGGTTGCATGTTTCCTTCTCTTATTGATCTTCTTCTCTTTGGAGGTTCTTTTGGAGCTCCATGGATTCTTCCCCTTTGCTATCTTTTACTTGGCTTTTTAAGTTTTGTCTTTGTTTCTTTTTCTTTATTGCTCTTTAATGTATTAGTTTAGGGACTAAACTCTTTAGGATTCTCTTGTAGCTCATTTGAGTAGTAGTTTTTTTTTTGATTTAGTCTTTAATATGGTCTTCTTGTACCTATTTTTTCAGTGCAATAAATCCCTTTTAGTTAAAAAAAATCCTAAACCCTAAACCTTAAAACCTTAAACCATAAACCCCTAAACCCTAATGCATAAACCATAAACCATAAACCATAAACCTTAAGCCCTAAAAACCTAAAAACCTAAACCTAAATTAAATAAAACCTAAAAATAAAATAAATAAAAACCTAAACCTAAATAAAATAAAATAAAAATAAAATAAAAACCTAAACTAAAACATAAACCTAAACCTAAAAATAAAATTAAATAAAAAATAAATTAAAATAAAATAAATAAAAACCTAAACTAAACTACAAAATAAAATAAACCTAAGAATAAAAAACCTAAATAAAATAGAAACTAAATGTAAAATTAAAAGAAAATAAACCTAAAATAAAATAAAATAAAAGCTAAATAAAAACCTAAACTTAAAAAATAAATAAAAGCTAAATAAAAACCTAAACTTTAAAAATAAATAAAAAATAAAACCTAAACCCCAAACTAAAAAAAACTAAACCTAAATAAAAATAAACTAAACAAAATAAAATAAACCTAAACCTAAACTAAAATAAACTAAACTAAAATAAATAAAATAACCTAAACCTAAAATAAACTAAACCTAAACCTAATCCTAAACTAAATAAAATAAATAAACTAAAAATAAGCATGAAGCTAAATTAAAAATAAAACCTAAAAAATAAACCTAAAATAATAACCTAAAACCTAAACCTAAAAATAAAATAAAACCTAAACCTAAACCTAAAATTAACGTAAAACCTAAACTAAAAATAAAATAAAAATAAAACTCAACAAAAATAAGCACTAAAATAAACTAAAATAAAAACCCTAAACTAAAAAATAAATAAACATAAATTAAATAAACTAAACTAAATAAAAATAAAAAGTAAACCTAAATAAAAATAAAAATAAAATAAACTAAAATAAATAAACAAAAAATCTAAAGAAACCTAAACATATCGATTTACTTAATTTTTTTTAAAAAAAACCTATAGACTAAATCCTAAACCCTAAACCCTAAACATACAACACTAAACCTATAACCCTAAACCGTAACCCCTAAATCCTAAACCCTAAACCCCAACCCTAAACCCTAAACCCTAAAAGCATATACCCTAAAATCCTAAACCCTAAACCCTAAGGATTTTTTACAAAAGGTGATCTTAAAGAAGTCAGGGAAGAGGTTGTGAAATATAATGTTGGTGCTCCTACCTATGTTGGTCTTGTTGCACCTATTGATGTTGTGGTTAGTGAAGGCATCACTAGTCTGGATCCTTCATTGACTTCTTCCTTCTAGGTTCTCAACATCCCAACTAAGATCAAAAAGGGTACTGTTGAAATCATCACCCCAGTTGAGCTGATTAAGAAAGGCAATAAGGTGGGATCCTCAAAGGTTGCTCTCTTCTGGGGATTAGGCCATTCTTTATGGCCTTGTCATCCAATTTGTTTATGATGATGGTTCAATGTTCAGTCCTGAGGTGCTTAACCTAATTGAAGATGATCTCATCGAGAAGTTTTCTGAAGGCCTTTTAATGATCACTTCTCTCTCGTTGGCCCTCTCTTATCCCACCCTTGCAGCACATGTTCATCAATTCTTTAGAAGGTCCTCGCTATCACGATTGCCGATTACACATACACGTAGGATGAGAAGGTTAAATAGTGTTTCAAGGATCCTAGTAAATTTGATGTGGCTACTGCGCCTGATGCTTTTGCTACTCCTACTGCTGCTACTGCTCAGACTATTGTAGTGGAAGAAAATAAGGAAAAGCCTACTAAGGAATCTGATGATGATATGGGTTTCAGCTTATTCAACTAAGATTTCTTGGCCTTCTACAATATAAAATTTTATTGTCTTTGGGAGTTAAATCATTTTGTGAAATACTATTTTTGTGAATTTTTGAATTGCACTTTATTTTATACTATTTTATTAGTTATTAGAGGATAACATTCTATTTGATTTGGTAATTTCTTGTTTATTATGGAATAATTTGAGTTTAAAAAATATATAAAAAACCCTTAAAATCCTAAACCCTAACCATAAAACCTAAATCATAAACCCTAAACCCTAAACCTAAACCTAAAGTAACTAAATAAATTTAAAACTAAACCTAAACCCTAAAACTTAATAAACCTAAACCTAAACCTTAAGAATGGGCAGAACCTTGATGGCATGAACATCACCATCAACCAGACTCAGTCTAGATCTGGCATTGGAGGAAGGCGGATTATTATGGAGGTTATGTTGGAAGTGGATATATAACCATGGTGGTGGAAGAGATCGAATTTGATGGTGGATCCTACTACTTGAGAGGCTGCGGTGGTTTTCATGGGAAATGGAGAAACTGAAGATTGGCTGGTCTGATCTGCTGCTTATGGAACTGTGTCTTTACAGTAGAGATGGTTTAGTTATCTAGGGTTTTGTTTTTCTCTATGCATGCTCATTTTTTATTTATGTCATTGCATGTGTCTTAGAAAACTTGGTGTGTTACTTGATTGATTAAATCAAAAAGAAGAAATTTTGAATTCGAATTTACTCTAAGTAATAAAAAAAATCAAAAATCCTAAACCCTAAACTAAAACATGAACCCTAAACCAAAATCCTAAATCCTAAACCCTAAACCCATAAATTCTTAAGAAAACCCTAACCCTAAACCCCAAACCCTAAAACTAACTCTAAACCATAAACCCTAAACCCAAAACCCAAAACCCAAAACCCTAATCCCTAAACCCTAAATCCTAAAACCCTAAAACACAAGCAAACACTAAACACTAAACTAAACCCTAACACACAAACTAAACTCTAACCCAACTTAAACCTCCTTTGCAATTTTAAAAAAATCCTAACTCTAAACCATAAACCTTAAAACTAACCCTAAACCTTAAACCCTAAACCCTAAACCTTAAAACCTTAAACCCTAAATCCTAAACCCTAAACCCTAAACCTTAAACCATAAAACCCTAAACCCTAAATCCTAAAACCTAAAATCTACAACCCTAAACCCTAAACCCTAAACACTAAACCCCAAACCCCAAACCCAAAACCCTAAACCCTAAATTTCTTTGATCAACACACCTTACCCAAACACTTGCGTGGGCTGGTTAACTTGGACAATTCTGGGTTACCTTATCTCAGAACTTAATCTAATCTTTTGATGTTTTCTGTCCATTTGCCTTTTTTCTGTTTGCTTCTTTATCTTTTGGTTCTTTGTTCCTTTTTGTACCTTTTGTGGATGTTTCACACAGAGGATATTAGTATCATGCTTTGGTGTTTTAATAGCTCCTCCTTCATTTGGAGGCTCACTGCTTTTGGCATTTACATTGATAACAGTGTTGAGGCTATGTGCATCTGAATATTGACATAGGAATTATGTTGAGCTTTGTGTCTGGGTTTATTGGTTTTATATCCCCAATCCTACTTGGGTTTCTTATACCAATCTTGTTGCATTCCTAATCCTAGGAGGCTTAATCATTCTTTGGATGGAGATTTTTATTTTATGGGTTTAGCTCCCATGTGGGGTTTCCTTCTTTTCTCCCACCTGCTATGGCTATTTTTTGCAGGTTCTCTTACAGGCTGCTGCTGACCTCCCTACACCTTATGACAGACCTAATATTGGGTAGTACTTAGATATTACTTCTTGGCTATCATTATATGCTTCTTTCACTTTGCTTGGGTGGACTCTTAGGCATTCTGCTGTTTCTCTCTGCACTATTTATTTTTTGCCCTAGATGGAGTATATTCAGATAGTTTCTGGCTGCTTTACCCAAGAGATCCTTTCTGTGCAGGATGTTTCTGAGATTGGGGCTTTGGTCAAGTTCTTTTACTGCTCTTCTCTGAAGATTAATTATTTTTTTCTGGCTGTTTTCTCACATTCCCTGCAGGAATGGTTTTTCTTGTTGGCCTCACTTTTTAGTTTTTGCTGTGTTTACCCCCTTTTCTCTATTTTTCTTTCTGCTCTTGTTGCTAACACTTGGGATGCTGTTGGTCTTCCCTACAACTATTTTCACTCTTTATGCTATGATGGGAACATGCAAATCTTGAAGATCATTCTCCTATTCTGCTTGAATTTAATCAATGGTTTATCTTATATGCATAACTTGGTTATTGGCCAACCTATTGGTTATTACTGTCACTATCCTTGGCATTACTGGGTTAATGTGATTAAGCAACCTGCTACTAAACTATTTGCTCTGAATGTGTCTTACCGGATTGGTTTGTGGTGGGGCTGCTTTCATAACCCTCCTATCTGTACCTTTTCCTCATCCCTCTTGGTTTTTTATGCTTGTGAGTTGGGGTTTTGCTAACTTTCTTGGTACTTCCAGCTTAATTATTTTAATCCAAAGTTGTACTGCTATTGAGCACCAATTGGTTGCAACTTTCTTTATTGCTGCTATTTTGCTGTTTGTGATTTCCCATGTCTACTCTAATATCTCTTTGCAGGAATGGAATTGTGTTATTCATTTCAATGTTAGTCATTGGCTTTTTGGGTACTCTTTTTAGATTGCTATTTTTGTGAATTATGGTTGTTTTTTAATTCACGATCTCCCAACTATTTGTACTACTATCAGCTGGGCTGTGTTTGATCACACATGCTGTTGCTATTTTCTTCCTGTATCTATTTCCCATAGTCAGATTTCTTCTTTTTTATTATGGGATCCATCTTATATTTTGTCAACTCTTAATTGCATATCCTATGGTCAACTTGCTGATAACTTCTCTCTTATTTGTTGGCTGATATGGCACCTTGAGGCTACTGTCAATCTTGATGTTTCTAGTCTTGTTTTCCAGGCTCAGCAGGTTTGGAGTTACTCAATGGATCATCATCCTGCATTTGCTGAGGTTGTGGGTAATTCTGTTTACTCTGGTGGGAATTCCTTGAACTCATACATTATCTATTTTATACCCTTTTTATTAATATTTGCTTTCCCTAATGGGTGTATTAACTGTAATAATGTCCCCATTTTTTATTTTTGGATTTCTATTTTCCTTGCCCAGCAAGATGCTAACATCTGGAATGCTGTTTGTCTTCCTTGGTGTTATTTTCTCTCCCTATGCTATGATGGGAACATGCAATACTTAAAGATCTTTTTTTTGTTATGCTGGAAGTTAATCAATGGTTTATCTTATATGCATAATTATTATTAACCCTAGTTATTATTGTCATTATCCTTGGCAGAGTTGGATTAAGGTGACTAAGCACCCTGTTACTAATCCGATTTCTCTGAATGTCACTTACTGGATTGGCTTGTGGTGGGGTGCTATTCATTATCTATCCCTCACTTTCTTTATATATGTTTTTGGGTGGCCTCTTGGCCAGCTTGTTGGTCTTAGCTGCCTTGTTTGTTGGTGACCGATTAACTCTCTTCATGTTGTCTCGGGTTTTGGTTTATTTTGTTCTCTATTGAAGTTCTTGATTGCTTGGTGGACTTTGCATTGAACCCCTTATTGGTTTATTATATGCTTATCATCGAATTTCATTGGTCTATCTTATCTCTCGTTATTTTCATCCTTTTTTTGATAAACTTGCATTGCCTTTGTTTATATTGGTTGGGTTACATTATGGTATCTAGGTTTTTTGTTGTTTTGATTATTTCTTGTCTTGGAGATTTCGCCTTGGTTTTTAGGACACCTATGTTGGCTCCATCTTTGTTGGTTGTAGGATTTGGGGTCCTATGTTCAGCTATTTATTCTTTGTTTGATGGTGATGGTTTTGGTGATTTCATGCGAGTTGCCTTCAAGATAACTATTTTATGCTCATATATTTGGTTATTAACTAATATATATACGATTGAGAGGTTTTATGGCCAACTTGCGTCCTGTCTTGAATGTTGCTGTCTTCACTGTTGCTATCTTGGCTGTTTATTGCCTTGGTTATCTACTGTCCTATTTTTTTTGGATTCTAATGTTAATACTCATTTCAATCCTCTTGTTCATTTTTCTTCTGGTGTGTTCCATTGTTACATTAGCTATTTTGCTGTTGGGGTTGGTTTTGAATGCCCGTCTTTGTTTATGCACTGTTCATCTCTTATTTGTTGTGATGCATTACTTGCGTTGTCTCTATTCCTATCTCGGTTGATTAGGTTTTCTGATTTTATGCATTCATTCGAAGAGTGGTATTATGGACGATTCTACCTTTTTATTTGTCTTGTTCTCTTGGTTATTTGTTGAGTTGGATTATCAGAATTTTGGCCCTGAATGCTACTATGGGAGTTGTAGCACTAACTGTCTTTACTTGGTGCTATTTTTGGTTGGTTGCAGTCCATTTCCTGTGTTGAGCTATGCTGCCTTCCTTTACAATTGTTTTTCTCCAATTACTGATATGGATATTAAAAAGGAGGTTATTTCCTGCCCTGAAAGTTCCATTTATATATCATATGATTGGGAAGGTGTTAATTATAAGCTCATTGACTTGATTAGTAGGATTTCAGCAAGTTGTCTCATCTGTTGTTTTCTTGTGGAGGGATTATATGCTGGTTGCTTTATTATTTGGATATCCCTTTCATGAGGCTCTGGCTAAGATGACTAATTCTCTTATGTTTATATATTCTCATGTCAGGATGACTATATTGATGATACTTTTCTTGAATGGGACACCTTATCATTCAGCTCTTTGCAATTTCCTCTCTATTTAAGATATGATTTTGTTTAGGATTGTAGGTAATAAAGCTCACAAGACTACCAACAACTTGGTGTTACCTCCACACAGGTTTGTTGGCTATGATGGCTGTGATGATCTCACTCCCTTTTGGTTTGGTAGTAGCTCATGTGATGTAACCCTTATGCTGAAGTTTGGATGCCCATATTTGCATCTGCCCCAACTTGGAGCCTGAGCCTTCTCTACCAAATTTCCTTACTATCGCTCTCGATTATATTGTTTCCATTTATCTCTTTGTCATATTACCTTCGCTCTAATCTCTCTCATTGTAATTTTGCAGGTGACTCTCTCTTATTCTCTTGCAGGTTTGCTCCATATTACCATGCACTCTCACATCCTTCAGAGCATTGGCCTTAATCTTCCTTTAGCTTATTATGTTAATCATCTTGTATCTTTTGATTGCTTTAATGTCTTCTTTTGCTTTTTTGGTACTTAGATGGGGATTTACTCCTTAGTAGCTCTTTGAGCGATAGTTTTGGAGTTTAACCCCTTTAAGGACCTTGTAACCCTTTTTTTTGTGACTTCATTCCTAAACCCTAAATACTAAAACCTAAAATCCTAAACTAAACTAAAAAGTAAAATAAATTAATAAACTTAAACTAGATAAAATCAAAAATAAAATAAAATAAAATAAACTAAGACTTAAACCTAAACCTAAACATAAAAATAAAATAAAATAAAAAAATAAAACTATAATAATAAAATAAAAACCTAAACTAATACTAAATAAAATTAACCTAAAAAACCAAAATAAAATAAAACTAAACATAAAATAAAAAAATAAACCCAAAATAAAATAAAATAAAACTAAATAAAACCTAAACCTAAAAATAAACCTAAAAATAAATAAAATATAAAACCTACCCTAAACTTAAAAAGACTAAACCTAAAATAAACAACATAAAATAAACTTACTAAACAAATAAACTAAAATAAACTAAACTAAAATAAAAAACCTAAACCTAAACATAAAATAAACTAAACCTAAACCCTAAATAAATAATAATCCTAAAAAAATTAAAATAAAAGCTAAAACCTAAACCTAAAAATAATGAATAAATCATAACCCTAAAAAAATAAAATAAAACTAAAACTAAACTAAAAAAGTAAGCATAAACCAAGCTAAACCTAAAATAAATAAATAAAAACCCTAAACTAAAATAAATAAACCTAAAATAAAATAAACTAAACTAAATAAAAAATAAAAAAACTAAAAATAAAATTAAAATAAACTAAAATAAATAAAAAAAAAAACTAAATAAACTAAAATAAACCTAAAATACAACCTAAACTAAACCCAAACCCTAAGAATTTAAACTAAACCTAAACTAAATCCTTAAGATAAAATAAAATAAAATTACATAAACCTAAATATAATAAAATAAAATAAAACCTAAACAACTAAAAAAATAAAATAAACCTGAATAAAACCTAAATATAAACTAAATGTAAAAGAAAATAAAATAAACATAAAATAATATTATAAAGCTAAATAAACCTAAATCTAAAGATAAACCTAAGAAAATAAATAAACAAATAAAACCTAAATCATAAACTTAAAAAAAAAAAACCTAAACCTACAATAAAATAAAATAATAAAATAAAATAAACCGAACCTAAACTAAAATAAATAAACCTAAGCTAAACTGAGCTAAACTAAATAAAATAAATTAACTATAAATAAACCAAAACCTAAACTAAAAATAAAACCTAAAATAAACCTAAAATAAAACCTAAAACCTAAACCTAAGAAAATAAAATAAAAAACCTAAACTGGACCTAAAAATAAAAAAATAAAACCTAAACCAAAAAAAATAAAATAAAAATAAAATCACTAAAATAAACTAAACCTAAAAATAAATTAAAATAAAACCTAAACTAAAATAAATAAACTTAAAATAAATAAAGATTAAATAATTAAAACCTACTAAAATCAAAATAAAATAAACTTAAATAAATAAAAATAAACTAAATAAACCAAATAAACATCTGCTTGTAATTAAAAAAACCTAACCTAATCACAATCCTTCTCTAAACCCTAAACCCCAAACCACAAACCAACCCCTGACCCTCCACTGGCCCTGACCCTAAACTAAACCCTGACCCTAAACCCTACCACTCCAACCACCACCACTGAGCCCAACTGCCCCCACCACTGACCACTGACCATACTGACCTGCCCACACCCTGGGCCCCTGACCACTCCACCCACCATAATAAACCCTAAACCCCAAACTAACCCTAAAGCCTAGACCCTATGAATGGGCAGAACCTTAGAAGCAGGAACATTACTGTCAAATAGGCTTAGTGTAGATCTGGCAATGGAGGTGAAGGCGGAGGTGGCAGTTATCATAGTGCTGGTGGGGAATCTGGAGGTGCTAGTGCATATGGAGGTGGTGGTTATGGAGGGAGGAGGAGCAATGGAGGTTACAGCCATGCAGGTGGCGGAGGGAGAGATCAAGGATATGATGGTGGATCTCGCTACTCGAGAGGTGGGGGTGGTTCTAATGGGAATCAGAGAAATTGAAGATCGATTGATCCAAATTTCTGCTTATGGAACTATGTCTTTACAGTAGAGACGATAATACTTATCTAGGGATTTTGATTTTCTTGTTGGGTGCTCATTTTTTAATATATCTGTCATCATGTCTTGAAAACCTGAGTTGTTTACGTTGTGAAAGATGAGAATCATTTGATCTGAGCCACTAAAACTTCACTTAACCCTGAGCCTGGCTAAGGCCTAAGGCCACTGGGAAAACTTAAACCACAAACACAAAACTTCAACCCTAAAACAAATCCTAAATCTAAAACACTAAAACTCCTAAACACTAAACCACCAAACCCTAAACCTAGAGCCCCACTCTAAGCAGTAAAGCCCCACAAACCCACAAATCCTACACCCTGACTACCACAAAACCTACACCACAGGCAAATCCACAACCTCAAACCCTAAGCCTAAACCAAACCTTAAACTAACATAACCTAAAACTTAAACACTTAAAACCCAAAACCCTAAACTAACCATAAAACTGACACAACCCTAAACTTTAAACCCTAAACCTTGAATAAAGATGTCATTTGGGTAGATGTAGAATGACTAATCTAAACATAGTTATGGTAGCTAAAGAAAATGTCTTCAAAGACTTTTAACTATTAGGGATTTGAATACCCTAAACCTTAACCCTAAATTGTATTACAATACCATATATTATAGTATAATGAAGCATCATATATTTGAGCATGTAGGGGTGTTTTTTTGGGTGTTATAAGATGTTTTGAAATTTTTTAAGATATTATGGTATTGTGCCCTATAGTCTATATAAATATAAATCCTAAAATTATTGATTTAATAAATCAGATGATGAAATTTATTAAATTTGAAGTGCTAATTAGGTTGTAGTACCAAAAGGTGACACTTGTAGTCTAAAAGTAAGATTTTATGTTCAAAATAAATATTATATGTTGTAGCATTATATCATATATCATATATGTTACATTGCATTTTAAATTCTTTTACTATTTTACAATCATGCAGTCGAGCCTACACTAGCATTATTTATAAAAATGTTGATTTAGACTTTAAAATGGTGGAATTTGGAAAAAATCATAATAAGTAGAGCATGGCATCATAATATATTATTTTAATTTTAAATATGTAAGTGATACGACTAATATATATATATTTTATGCTCTTTTACCTTAAGCAATCCCTTGTGATGTGATATGCAATATAGTATAATATAATAAGTTATAGTGTATTATAATATAGGATGCCATAACATAGTGTAGCATCATGCATTATATCATACTATTGTGTATTAGTACTTACTGTTTAGCATATTTTAGTTTGTTATAGTATGATGTAGTAGAATTTGTACTGGTATAATTTATAAAAATATTGATTTATACACTGAGATGATGGGATTTGGCCAAATTTAAGGTAAACTTTAGGGAACTTCATTAGGGGTGTGCTATGGTGTGTCATTTAATCAAAAGAATGGAATTTTGCATCCAAAATAAATGTTCATTTTTCAAACAAATTTTATAATTTTTTTGCTTAAAGTGATTCATTTTAAGGTGTAATGTAAGATAAGATATTATTTGAAAGCATATTAAAATATAATATACATAATAATATAACTTCACATATATATGAATGTGGTGGTGTGTTACTAGATGTTATTGAACATTTTAGTATGTTTTACTTTTGTTATAATACATTAGGTTAAAACTCACAAAAATGTTAATTTAAAGGTTAAAGATGGAAGAATTTGGCCAAATTCATGGCATAAATGAAGAAGCAACACTAAAATTATGCTATTTTGTACCATTTCTAATAGAAAAATAATAATTTTACATCCAAAATGAACATTATTCATATTTTGAGAAAATTTTGTTGATTGTTGTTTTAAGTGATTCTAATGAGGTGTAATGTTAGACAATATATTATATTATAGCAAATTATAATATAACATCATATTTTATAATATAATATAGTGTGTTAATTCACACTATAATATATTTAGCATGATATTGTATAGTTAGTTTGAGCTTGCGCCCTCACATATCATAAAATGTTGATTACAAAGTTAGGATGACGTAATTTGAATGAATACATTGTAAAGCTTTTGGTTGAAGTATTAATTGTGTGCATAAGAGAAGAAATAAGATTTAATGAGATCTCCATGTCAACGACATGGAGGGAGATCCACTAGGGGTTCACACATGTATTGGACATGACATATGAGGGGTCTATGTCGAGGGCATAGAAGAAGAAAATCTGTTGGGGATAAGGTTTGAATTTGATTTGATTATATAATTTGTGGAAAGAAGATTCACTAGTGATAATAATCTATAATACACCAGGGATTAAGATTGAATTGACTTTAATTTGTTCTATTTTAAGATGTGGAGTCATATCTACTAGAGATATGGGCTCGAGTCCATTGAAATTGAAATGAACCTTGCACTAGGAAGCGTTGGTATCCACTTTGAATTAGGATTTGAGTTTGATTTCATAGATTTTTTTGGGGATGTATTCATTGGGGATAAGAGGTTGGTTGAATTTCTTTCATTTAGACTCTACTAGGGGAGTTGGTTTAATTTGACTCCACTAGGGAGATTAGTTTTGAATTTGATTTATTTTCTTGACTTTTTATATATGATTTGGGGCTCCACTGGAGAGAAGTGTGTGATTTCACTCCATTGGGGAAAATTAGATTGGGTTTAATTTAATCTAAGTTAATGTATGGACCCTATCGGTGTGCGATGGACCCACTAAGAAGGGGCTATATCAGCCTTGACCTACCTCAGGTTTACAAATCTAAAGGGATAGTCTATTAATGGTGGGGTAGAGCTAGGAAACCTAAGGGGTTGCCTTTCAGTGTACAACGACTATGCTAAGAAGAAGGCGTAGCAGACTTATATCTTCCTAAGTGAGGAGCAACTATTGGGGTGACCTAATGGATGCACAACAAATCAAACCTGACCTAGGCGACTACTGAGTGAATGTCGATGGGGACATATGTCAACTCAAAAGAAGTCAAGATTAATTTTATCTTAATTTCATGTGATTTGATATGGTTTGTTTGGTTTAGTTTGATTTTGAATTGAGGGCATATCCACTGGGGATGTGAGCTCGATCAAATTTGATAGATTTAATTTATGGACCATGTCTGTGTGCGATGGACCCACTAAAAGGGGCTATATCAGACATGAGCTATCTTAGATTTACAATTCCAAAGGGATAGTCTATTGGTCATGGGATAGATCTAGCCAACCTAAGGGGTTTTCTTTCAATGTGCATACTTCTAAGAAGGCATAGACTTACATCTTCTAAAACAAGGAACAATGTTGGGGTGACATGTTGGTAACACAACAAATCAAAACGACTTGAGTTAATCGCTGGGACTTATATCAACTCAAGAGTTGTTAGGAAATTCCTATAGGGAGTTTTGTTGACACTGCTTTAAAGATAGGATGTCTGCTTGGAAAAAGGTACCATTAGGAGTTTCCTCTTAATCCATAAGTGAATATATATGTTATTTATATGTTTTCATGGTCATTGTTGGTGTACGAGGGACTACACTGAGATGAAGCTATGTCATCCTTGACTTATATTAGATTTACTAGACCAAGAGAGAATGTACACATCCACAGGATGAATTCTCCAACCATAGGGGTGGTTACTAGGAAAAGGAAATTGTCCAATCTGATGGTAATCTGGGTAGTGTCTAAATGGGGTCACAAAGGACGTGATCCAAATATAAGGTCCACACAGGAAGTACTGCTAGCAGTGTCATCTTGAGCCCTAGAAAAGAAATCCTATAGGTGTACAGTGGCCAAATCAATGAGAAATCATAGCAGACTTACATCTTCCATGAGTGGTGTATCCTAAGGTGCGAGAACCAACCAACCAAAAGTGTATCCATCAGAATGAGTGGTGTTTCTATTATAGTGAGAACCAACTAACCTAAGGTGTCTGTCGATGTGCAACAATCAATCTAGAAAGGAAGCATGTAGTCTTACAACTTTCCAAGCAGAACTGATCATCAGGATAGTCTATCATCGGTGGGACAGATGCTATATGGCCTAGAGTGACTACTAAGCGGGGAGCCTCGAGGAAGGACTGAACCTAAACTTGAAGCTATCAGGAGGGAAGGAGCCACTAGGGGACTTATCCTAAACCTCATATATACTCGACTCAATCAGTGCACGAAGGCTAATCCAAGAATAAAGTGTAGTAGACTCACATCCTCTTAAACGAAGTCGGCATGAGGTAGCTTACCTGCCATGTAGTACAGCCTACCAAACTAACAAGGCGCTCTTCAGTGTGTAGTGACAAAGTAAGGAAGAAAACTTTACCAGACTTACATCATCCAAAGCAACAAGACCACTAGGGTGACACACTAGTAGGGTAGCTCATCAGCCCGACCTAGAGCAGTTAATGAGTGAGTGCCATTGGGGGCATTATCTCAACTCAGAGTTGCATGAGATAAAAGATATGTGTTTATTTTATATGCTTGTGTGTAGTTTGTTAGTGTTGTGTCGATGAAGGATAGGGCACAGCTCGGGTTCCTTACACCTACCCTAGACACATCATGGTAGATTTTTAAATGAGAATACTTTCAACATGGAAGAAATTGAATTTAAAATGGAATTTTCATTTATGATAAATATTTTCAAACATGATTTATAATATTTCTTTAAGTAGAGTCTATTGATTGGATGCATTGGGTGCTCTCCCTTATGATTAATGAGCTGATAAGATCCTCTTTAGTAGGCCTTCTCTATGATAAAAGGGCCTTCCCAAGTGGGTTCAAACTTGCCTCCCATTTTACGATGGGCAACAAACGGTCTCCTTAAAACTAAAATAATCTCTCCTACTTGGAAAGCTCTAGGATGGACCAACTTATTGTGAGCTTGAATCATATTAGCTTTGTACAACTCAAGGTTTTGGCATGCCCACTAGAGTCTCTACTCTAAACCTTCGAGCTCTTCTAACCACAACTTTATGTTCTGCTCTGTTGTGATCTTGCTACCCATAGCTATCCTTAGTGATGGGAGTTGGCTTTAAATGGTAGAACGACTTCAGACCCATATAGTAAGGAGAAAGGAGTAGACAAAATTAGGGTTCTATTTGTGGTGTGGTAGGCCCACAAGGCTTTAACTAACTAGTCATGCCACTATTGCTTGTTATTGTCGAGTGTCTTCTTCAATATTTGGATGAGAACTTTTTTGAAGGATTTTGCTAAGCCGTTTGCCCTTGGGTAGTTGATGGTAGAATATCTCCAATCTATGATGTGCCTCTAGTTAAAGTTGTTGATCTCGGTGCTCTTGAATGTATTACCATTATCAGATATAATTCATCAAAGCACTCCGAACCTATATACAATATGGTTCTTAAAAAACTAGAGCACATACTAAGCTATGACCTCTCTGAATGGAATCTCTTTCACCCATTTGGAAAAGTAGTCAGTAGCAGCTAAGATGAACCGATGAACCTTGAGAAAGGAGGATCAATCAAATCCACTATGTTATAACCCCAACACTCAAATAGCCATGAGGCAAATGTAAGATGTAGAATGTTGGGTGGTTAGTGTAGCACCACACTGTGTATTTGACATTGGTGGCATCACTTAGCCGTATCCATGTAATCTTTGATCATCTATGACCAACAGTATCCTAGTCTCTTGATCTTGGCTTTCATCTTCAGACCGTATTAGTCATCTTCAGATAATCTTGAGTGTACCTCAGACATGATCTTACGGGCTTCATGCTTGTCTAAACAACATAACCACATGTGATCAAAAGACTGCTGGTACACGACACCATTGACAAGAGCATAGGAAAGTGCTCTTTACTTCATCTGATGGGCTTGAGACTTCTCTTGAGGTAGTTTTCTTTTATTTAGGTAATCCATGGTTGCCTGTAATATAACTCCTCATCCTTCTTGGCAATGGCAACCTCCCCTTTAAGAGAGTAATGTTTGAAGAGTTTAATATCAATAAGGGATAATACTTGTCTATTTTAGACCTTTATTGATATGGACTCATCTTCCAGAATTACCAACTCCTTAGTAAGCTTGACTAAATCATACACTACAACACTCTCTCCTCGAGGAATCTTATAAATGGTAACCTCTGGGATTTGGGCCAACAACTCCATGGGGTACTTATGGTAGTGATGGAGCTCAGGCATTATAACCTTATAGAACCCATTGATTTGGTTGATAACTAACTGAGAATCCCCAAAATGTTGATGTTCTAGATGCTTAGAGTAATGGCTAACTCTAGATCGCAATCGAGCCTAATATTGACTTCATTGTTGGTGCAAGGATTGGGGAGATGATATGAGAATCTCATCACATCATGTCTAGAGTTAAGAGAACTATTCTACCCCTACTTTTCACGGAATAGTAGATTGTGGTTCTTTTCCTATTTGAGAGGAAGCCACACCATCAAAGTACATCTCCAATGATGAATGCTAGTATCCCATAAGTTCATGATTTGTTCATCCGGGAGATCATCATTAGGAGTCGAGAAGTGGGTGTGTTGCTAAGAAACCTGCAAGTACTTGTCCTTTTACAGCACGGAGGGGTACAAAGGTAATGTCAAATTGTGAGAGGATCATGGACCGTCGTGCAACTGTCCGGATAGCTTTGACCATGTCATGAGATACTGTAGTGGATTGCTTCTAGAGATTAAGTTTACCTTATGAAAGCATGTAGTCTTTGTAGCTTTTGGATGCAGAGATTAAAGCTAGGCAATGCTTCTCAATGAGTGGATAATTAGCCTCAGTAGGGATTAAATGACGGCTGAGGTAGTAAAGTGCATTTTTCTTCCCTTCATCATTGGCTTGGGACAACAAAGCACTAAGTGAGTCATCTAATGTAGCAATGTAAAGTATGAGTAGCTTGCCTGGGATAGGTGCTAGAACCGACAGCATCATCAGGTAATGCTTGATGTCTTCGAAGGCATGCTCACACTTATCATCCTACTTGAACTTAGCATCATTTTTAACAAGTGCTGAGAATGCCTGACATCTTCTTGATAGGTTGGATATAAACTGTCTTAGATATGCCAACCGCCTGGAATGATCTGAGTTGAGTTAAACTTTTAGGGGGTGGCATTTCTAATATCGCCTTAATCTTCTCTAGATCGATTTTGATTTTTCTGGTGTTAGACAATAAACCCAAGGAATTTTGCTAAAGCTACTCTGAATGCACACTTTAGGGGGTTCATTTTGAGGTTAAATTTTCTTAACTATTTGAAAATTACTCTCAAGTCAAAGAGATGGTATTCATTTTCTCTAATTTTGACCACAAGATCATTGACATAGCATTCAACTTGATGATGATGAATGGGTTCATCAAAGATTCAAATCATAGCCTGGTATGTGCCATCATTTTAAGGTTGAAAGTCATGACCTTATAGCAATAGATTTCGATCGGGGTTCTAAAAGAAGTGTTTCTTTCATCTTCAGGGGCCATCTTTATTTGGTTATATCGAGATGAGGCATCCATGAAAAAGAAGACTACTTGAGATGAGGAAATGTCCACCATCAACTCTGAGATTGGTAGTGGAAATTCATCTTTTGGACATGCCTTATTTAAATCCCTAAAATCGACACATATGTGAATTTGGCCATTCTTTTTCTTAACTGGGACCATGCTGGCTAACCAGTTAGGGTATTTTTCTTCTCAAATAATGCCAACATCGATTAGTTTCTTGACTTAATAAATGACCTATTATTCTATGTCTAATCGCATGCATCTAGGAGCTTCCTTGATAGGGTTAGCAATAGGCTCTATTGCTAGTTTATGGACCACTATGTCAAGAACTAATCTTTGCATCACATCATAACTCCCAAAGCGGTCCTTACACTCAATCAATAGCGACTAAGTCATTGGTTTCAATTTCATTCAACAAAGAATTGATGTATGTCGAGCGTGAATCTTCTTCAATTCCTAAGTTGGTTTCCTTGAGCTCATTGATGGTTGACTTGATCTCTTCTTGAACTCAGTGATGCATCCTTGATTTTAAAATCATCTTCATCATCAAGTTTCTAAGCATAACTCCTCATATGAGTTAATGTGATTTGAAAAAAGTTCTATCAGATTCCAAATGATTCATGATGACTATGTAGTAATCATCATCATCAATTGGACACACTATACTGAATCCTAGTCCTAATCTTGATTGAGAGCTTTTGCATTTGTTCTTCCATATTCTTTCAAAATAGTCTGACCCGTGCTTTGACCAAGTATGTGGGATTAACCCTTTCTTTGCTAAATTATGGACACAATGAAGTACCAATCAAAGGTAATTCTATTAAATCTATATATGAATCATCCTCAAGTTCTACATAAACTTCTTAACTTTAGGATGATGCTCGAAAGAACCTCGAGTCTTCACACTGTGGATGACTTAGGGCTTAACTACCAAACCCTCAACTTTTGGAGATGAAAGTGGTTAGAGCTAAGGTTCCAAACTAATGCCTAACTATTTCACATATAGACTTTGATACACTTATGCTTTGCTTTGGATCCTGGTCTTCATCAGTACCTAGGTCAAGTTTCACCTCCAAAAAAATCCACAGTAGAGAAGAGCTAGCTGGTGTGCTAACCATATAAGACTCATCCTATGAACTAGATTCTAAGTCTATATGGATAGCAGGTGTACTCTTGGTTCTTTATTGCATATGTTATTGGGTAGAGGTTTTCACCCCTAGATGCCTAGACCTCTTCCTTTTCCTGGTGGAGGTCAAGTCATCCTACCCATATGTTTTAATGGAGTAATGAACTGAGGATGAAATCTAATGTTAGGCTCTACTTCTTTCTCTAAGTCTATTTTTGCTCCCTTTTATTTTCTTTTTATTTTCTCATTTATTTTCTTTTTCTTTTTCTCTTTCTTTTTTCTTTTTATTTTTATATTTCTTTTATTTTTAAACTTTGGCCAAGTTTGTGAGAATATAATTATTGATTTTGAGGGAGGTAGTAAGCCGCATCCTCATATATACTGACCTCGTGAACTATAAATTTCTTGAGATCTCCTTTGACACAGTAGATTATCCCACCTCTCATGAACTTCATACTTGCGACATGAGATGGAACTATGTTGTTCTCTTGTATCCATGGTCTCCCAAGCAAAGCTTTGAAAGATGTATATGAGTTTATAATGTGAAACTTGGCTTCAGTCTTCCAATCATTTATCTCTAAGGGGGCCACTATGGAGCCTAAGGCCTGTTGACCTCACTTTTAGAGTGCGAATTAATTCTTCCCATCTTAGACTTGGGAGTCTTCTAGACACTAAGACTTACGTAGTCATAAGACACTTCTAACAATTAAGTAAACACTTAACCTAAGCCTAAAAACTTATAAGGGTTAACCATAGAACTAGGTTATGCTTTAGGGATTAGGATAATCCACCTACCCTACAATCCAATCCATTCCATGTTCACCTTCTCAAACCAAATCTCAAGTTTAGTTCAAACATCAAATTCAAATCCAAATCGAAACCAAAATTCCAAAACCAAATGATTGAAGCACATGATTAAATCCAAACTTGAAACCCTTCCTAAGCCCTATGACCTATCACATGGACTTAGCCAAATATTAATCCAAATCAATACAAAATCAGTTAATTTTCCCAAAATGAATTTATATCTTCAATCATCTTCTTAAATATAAATCAAATCTACATTAAAATGATCAAAACTAAATCAAATTAAATCAAAACCCTTCCTAAGCCATATGACCTATCCCATGGACTTAGCCAAATCTTAATCCTACAAGTCAAACTCAATTGATTTTCTCACAAGTCATATTTTTAATCATCTTCACAAATTTAAATGAAATATACATTTAAATCAACAAATAAATCAAACTAAAACAAAATCCAAACTAAGCCACATGACCAACTCCATGGACTTAAATTCCTTCATTCCAAACTAAAATTCAATTGATTTTCTCATGAATCAGAATCAATCATACCTTCATCATATTCACAAATATAAATGAAATCTACAATCATCAAGCTAAACCAAAATAAACCCAAGTTAAACCAAACTTAATCCTTTTTACTTGAAATGTTCAAATGAACCAAAACCCATTTGAATCCAAGCCAATTGCAATTGAATTTTTATATTAATCCCAAATCCATATATAAACTCAACTAAATCAAACTCAACCCAAAATCAAGTTAACTAAACCTAATTAGTCCACTTGACCCAAAGTGGCCAATTTGACCTATTTGAGCTAAGTTCTAACCTACTCAAATTGGATTGAACCAAGCCCATCAAAACCTCCCAACATGATTGTTGATCACCCTAGGTTGGTCAATTGTCCAAATTGGGTCAAAATAAGTCAACTTGGTCATTAAAAATGGAATTTTTATTGATGGTAAATATTTTCAAACATGATTTATAATATTTCTTTAAGTAGAGTCCATTGATTGGATGCATTGGGTGCTCTCCCTTATGATTAATGAGCTGATAAGATCCTTTTAATATACCTTCTCTATGACAAAAGGGCCTTCCCAAGTGGGTTCAATCTTGCCTCCCATTTTACGATGGGCAACAAACGGTCTCCTTAGAACTAAAATAAGCTCTCCTACTTGGAAAGCTCTAGGATGGACCAACTTATTGTGAGCTTGAATCATTAGCTTTACAAAATGAAGGTTTTGGAATGCGAGTCTCTCCTCTTCGAGCTCTTCTAACCACTACTTTATGTTATTTATTATTATCTTGCTACCCACGCCTATCCTTAGTGATGGGAGTTGGACTTCTAATGGTAGAACGACTGCACCCATACGAAGGGAGAAAGAGTAGACAAAGTTGGAGTTCTATTTGTGGTGTGGTAGCCCACAAGGCTTCAACTAACAACTCATTCCACGCCGCTTATTGTCGAGTGTCTTCTTCAATATTTGGATAAGAGCTTTTTTGAAGGATTTTTCAAGTTTTGCCCTTGAGTAGTTCAGAATATCTCCAATCTATGTTGTGTCTCTAGGAAAAGTTGTTGATATCGATGCTCTTGAATGTACATTATCGATATAATTCATGAAGCACTCAACCTATATACAATATGGTTCTTAAAAAACTAGAGCACATACTGGACCTCTCTCACGGAATCTCATTCACTCTTTTGGAAAAATAGTTAGTAGTAGCTAAGATGAACCAATGACCCTTGGAGAAAGGAGGATCAATCGAATCCACTATGTCAGATCCCCAACACTCGAATAGCCATGAGGCCAATGTAAGATGTAGAATGTTGGGTGGTTGGTGTAGCACCACACTGTGTATTTGACATTGATGGCATCGCTTAGCCATATCCATGCAATCTTTGGTCATCGATGACCAATAGTATCCTAGTCTCTTGATCTTGGCTTTCATCTTAGGACCGGATTAGTTGTCTTCACATAATCCTGGGTGTACCTCGATCATGATCTTACGGGCTTCATGCTGGTCTAAACAATGTAACCCCTTATGATCGAAAGACTGCTGGTATAAGACACCATCCACAAGAGCATAGGAAAGTGCTCTCTACTTCATCTGATGGGCTTGGGACTTCTCTTGAGGTAATTTTCTTTTATTTCAGTATTCCATGAATGGTTGCCTTTAATCTAACTCTTCATCCTTCCTGGCAATGGTAAGTTCCCCTTTAAGAGAGTACTGTTTGAAGAGTTCAATATCAATAAGGGATAATACTTGTCAATTTTAGACCATTATTGATATGGACTCATCCTCCAGACTTGCCAACTCCTTAGCAAGCTTGACTAAATCATACGCTACAACATTCTCTCCTCGAGGAATCTTATAAATGGTAACCTCTGGGATTTGGGCCAACAACTCTATGGTATACTTATGGTAGTGATGGAGATTAGCCTTTATAACCTTATAGGATCGTGAGTAATTTGGTTGATAACTAACTGAGAATCCCCAAAGATGTTGATGTTCTAGATGCTTAGAGTAATGGCTAACCCATTGGAAATCGAGACTAATATTCGCCTTCATTGTTGGTGCAAGGATTGACAGATGATATGAGAATCTCACATCGTGCCTGAGTTAAGAGAACTATTCCGCCTTTCATAGAATAGTAGGTGGTTCTTTTCCTCTTTGAGAGAAAGTCACACCATCAAAGTACATCTCCTAGTGATGAATGCTAGTATCCCATAAGTTCATGATTTGTTCATCGGGAGATCATCACAAGAGTAGAAGGTGTTGCTAAGAAATCTGCTAGTGCTTGTCCTTTCACCACATGGAGGGGTACAAAGGTAATGTCAAATTATGAGAGGATCATGGACCTTGCAACCTCCTGATAGCCACCATGTCATGAGATATTGTAGTGGATTGATTGTAGAGATTAAGTTTACCTTATGAGAAAGCATGTAGTGCTGTGGCTTTTTGGATGCAAAGATTAAAGCTAGGAAATGCTTCTCAATGAGTGGATAATTACCCTCAACAGGGATTAGATGATGACTAAAGTAGTTGAGTGCATTTTTTTTCCCTTCATCATTGGCTTGGGCCAACAAAGCACCAAGTGAGTCATCTAATGTAGCAATGTAAAGTATGAGCGGCTTGCCCATGATAGGGGCTGCTAGAATCGGCTGCATCATTAGGTAATGCTTGATGTATTAGAAGGCATGCTCACACTTATCATCCCACTTGAACTTAGCATCATTTTTAACAAGTGCTGAGAATGTCTGACATCTTCTCTATAGGTTGGATATAAAGCATCTTTGATACGCCAACCAACCTTGGAATGATCTGAGTTGAGTTAAACTTTTAGGGGGTGGCATTTCTAATATCGCCTTAATCTTCTCTAGATTGATTTTGATTTTTCTGGTGTTAGACAACCAACCCAAGGAATTTCGCTAAAGATACTCTGAATGCATACTTAAGGTAGTTCATTTTGAGGTTAAATTACCTTAACTATTTGAAAACTACTCTCAAGTCAAAGAGATGGTATTCATTTTCTCTAATTTTGACCACAAGATCATCAACATAGAACTCAACTTTATGATGAATGAGTTCAAGATTCAAATCATAGCAAGATATACCATTAGCATTTTTTAAGGTTAAAAGTCATGACCTTATAGCAATAGATTATGATCGGGGTTCTAAAAGTAGTGTTCCATTCATCTTCAGGGGCCATCTTTATTTAGTTATATCAAGATGAGCCATCCATGAAAGAGAAGACTGAATGAGATGAGGCAATGTCCACCATCAACTCCGGGATTGGTAGTGGAAATTCATTTTTTGGACATGCCTTAATTAAATCCCTAAAATTGACACATATGTGAATTTAGCCATTCATTTTCTTAGCTGGGATAATGCTGGCTAACCAGGTAGGGTATTTTTCTTCTCGAATGATGCCAACATTGATTAGTTTCTTGACTTCATAAATGACCTGTTGTTCTATGTCTAATCGCATGCAAGGAGCTTTCTTGATATGGTTAGCAGTAGGCACTATTGCTAGTTTAAGGACCACCACGCCGAGCTAATCTACGCATCTCATCATAACTCGAAAGTAGTCCTTACACTCAATCAATACTAAGGCATTGGTTTCAATTTCATTTAACAAAGAATTGATGTAGCATCGAGCATATTCTTTAGTTCCTAAGTTGAATTCCTTGAGCTCATCGATGGTTGACTTGATCTCTTCTTTGAACTCTAGTAGTGCATCCATGATTTTGAAATCATCTGGATCATCTAAAGTTTTTAAGCACAGCTCCTCATATGAGTTAATATGATTTGAAAAAAACCTATCAGATTCCAAATGATTCGTGATGACTAAGTAGTAATCGTCATCATCAATTAGACCCACTGTATCGAATCCTAGTCCCGGTCTTGATTGAGAGCTTTTGTATTTGTTCTTCCAAGTTTCTTTCAAAGTAGTCCGACCTGTGCTTTGACCAAGTAAGTGGGATTAACCCTTTCTTTGCTAAATTATGGACACAATGCAAGTACCAATCAAAAGGTAATTCTATTAAATCTTTATATGAATCATCCTCAAGTTCTACATAAACTTCTTAACTTTAGGATGATGCTCCTAGAAAGAACCTCTAAGTTTTCACACTTGTGGATGACTTAGGGGCTTCCTTAACTACCAAACCCTCAGCTTTTGGAGACAAAAGTGGGTTAAAGCTAAGGTTCCAAACTAATGCCTAACTATTTCACATATAGGCTTTGATACACTTATGCTTTGCTTTGGATCTTGTTCTTCATATCTTGCTCAAGTTTCACCTCCAAATGAATCCAGAAGAGGTGGCCAGATATAAGACTCATCCTATGAGATTCTTAAGTCTATATGGATTCTGGTATGACATATGTTCTATTGGGTAGCTAATAAGGAGGTTTTTCACCCACAGGACCGCCTCAACTGGCCTCTTCCTCTCGGTGGAGGTCAAGTCATCCTACCCATATGTTTTAATGGAGCAATGAACTGTGGATGAAATCTAATGTTAGGCTCCACTTCCTTATCTAAGTCTATTTTCGCTCCCTTTTATTTTCTTTTTATTTTCTCTTATCTTTTCTTTTTCTTTTTCTCTTTCTATTTTCTTTGTCTTTTTCTTTTATTTTTAAACTTTGGCCAAGTTCGTGAGAATACAATTGTTGATTTTGAGGGAACTAGTAAGCCGCATCCTCATATACACCTCATGAACTATAAATCTTAAGATCTCCTTTGACAAGTAGATGATCCCACCTCTCATGAACTTCATACACCGATGTAGAAAGGATGGAACTATGTTGTTCTTGATGGTCTCCCAAGCAAAGCTTTGAAAGATGTATATAAGTCTATAATGTGAAACTTGGCTTGTCTTCCAATCAATCTCTAAGGGCAACACTATGGAGCCAAGGCCTGACCTTACTTTGGAGTGCCAATCTTCCCATCTTAGACTTGGGAGTCTTCTAGACACTAAGAGTTACCTAGTCATAAGACACTTCTAACAATTAGATAAACACTTAACCCAAGCTTAAATACTTAGATGGGTTAACCATAAGACTAGGTTATGCTTTAAGGATTAGGATAATCCACCTACCCTACAACCCAAATCCATTCCATGTTCACCTTCTCAAAAAAAATCTCAAGTTCATTTCAAACATCAAATTCAGATCCAAATCCAAACCAAAATTCCAAAACCAAATGATTGAAGCCCATGATCAAATCCAAACTTGAAACCCTTCCTAAGCCACATGACCTATCCCATAGACTTAGTCAAACTTAATCTAAATTAATCCAAAATCAATAAGTTTTCCCAAAATGAATTTATATCTTCACAAATATAAATCAAATCTACATTAAAATGATCAAAACTAAATCAAACTAAATCAAATTAAATCATCCTTCCTTTGACTATCCCATGGACTTAAATCTTAATCCTACTCATGTCAAACTCAATTGATTTTCTCACAAGTCAATCATATTTTCAATCACATTCACAAATTTAAATGAAATATACATTTAAATCAACAAAACTAAATCAAACCAAATCAAAATCCAAACCTAAGCCACATGATACAACTCCATGAACTTTGCCAAATTCCTTCATTCCAAAACCCAAATTCAATTGATTTTCTCATGAATCAATCATACCTTCAATCATATTTACAAATATAAATGAAATCTACAATCATCAAGCTAAACCAAAATAAATGCAAGTCAAACCAAACTTTTTTGACTTGAAATGTTCAAATGAACCAAAACCCATTTGAATCCAAGCCAATTGCAATTGAATTTATATATCAATCCCAAATCCATATAACCTCAACTAAATCAAACTCAACCCAAAATCAAGTTAACTAAACCCAATTAGTCCACTTGAGTGTGGCTTGACCTATTTGAGTTAAGTTCTAATCCTACTCAAATTGGATTGAACCAAGCCCATCAAAACCATCATGATTGTTGATCACCCTAGGTTGATCAATTGTCCAAATTGGGTCAAACCAAGCCAACTTGGTCATTTGACCAAGTCAACCGCAACCCATATGAACCCAAACTAGCCAAATTGTAACCTATAAATCCCTTGAAACTAATGATTCATACCTAATCAAAATCAATATTTGAATATGACTTGACCTTCAATTGAGTCAAACCAAACCCAATTGGCCCTCTTGACCTAAGTTGACCCAAATTGACCTAAAAGCCAAATTGAGTCAATTCAAAATATAAACTAAATTGATTGCAACCAATGGCTCAAGTTCATTCCAAATTAATTGTTGAACTTGACGAAAACCATGATTGGACCTAATTAAACCCAATTGACCAACTTAGCTCTAAGTGACCTAAAGATTCAAGTTATCCTATATCAATACCAAATCCAAATTAATTGAAACCAATGCCTACAATCATCTTCAATTGGTCAACTAAAGCCAAACCAACACCCAACCTAAGCCAATTTGGCCAATTTGGTCAAATTGGTCAACTTAAACCATTTAACCCAAATGAATTCAAATGAGCCAAAATCTAACCTAAGCTAAACTAAACCAAACCAATTGAACCAAAACATTTAGAATAATCATATGAACTTGACCCAACCTTTGGTTTGACCCAATTTGACCAATTGGCCAACTTGACCCAACCTAACCTAATTTGACCTAAATGAGTCAAATTGAGAAAAACCTAACCAAATCAACTCCAATTGACTAGAAATTTTTGCTAACCCACTTTTGGCTCATTTTAAATCTACCCAAATCAAATCCAATGCCAAATGAGCATTCTACCCTTAGGTCAAGGGCATAACATGCAACAAATCACCCATTTAATTGGTAATTTCCATTCCTTGGCCACTTCCTCAATGGTCCTCTAATGGTCCACCTAAGCACCCAAGACACTTCTTGGTCCAAGGGGTGGTTAGGCCATGACCCATGGGAGGTGAAATCACCTCACCCTCCCCATTGGAGAATTTGAAACCCATAGAACACCCATGATTCCTCCTTGGCAACCACCTCCACACCTTTAACCAACAAAGCAAAGCCAACTCACCTCCTCCTCGCCACCCATGACTTTGAAATGACCGAACTAGAAGCCAAACATAATCCCACCATTCGATCAAGATGAAGGGGGTATACACCCTCTCATTTCCACTTAAATACACGCAAAAATCATTCCTCAGAGCCCTATCCACCAAAGACGAGCCGCTAGGGCAATTCCTTAAGCTCCCAAGATCGTTCCTAGATTAGAAAATACCATTTCCGTCCGTCTCAAATTAGGACACTCTCATTTCTGACCTAACTTCTCATTTCTCCATCAAACTCAAATTAACTTTGCACACCCCTTCCCTAGGCCTCATCAAGAAAGAATGAATCATCTACCAAACTTCTTGAGCAGGTGGGGACTTTGATCAAAGCCAAGCTCCAAATCATCAATTTGTGGTCTTCCGAGGAACATGAATTGATGAATTGTCGCTCAACAGGGCTTCATCTCCACTAAGTGAAGCTTCCTTAATCATTTGAGCCGCCACCTTGAGTCTCGAGATTTGCTTCCAAAATCGATCCTTAAGAAAGAATGTGTTGGAACTTTTTGAGGAAAACTTGCATTTCATGTGATCTTGACTGTTGGATCCCCTCCGCTCGATATTATGAAGGTGTGGGATCCTTTTGGAGTTGATCTAAGCTTAGGTAAGCTTGGATAGCAATGCAATGACGGACCAATCTCTCACGATGCATTATGTCACACACATTCCATTCCACATGATAGACGTCATTTGATTACTAGATCGACCGATTTAATCTATTAAGATGTAGGATTAATCGTAGCCGATTTTAAATCGATGAACGAAATCCATTAATGAGAGAGCCCATTCACCGCCACATATAAGATTTAAGTAGCCAATCCCGTGGCACCAAGTGGAAAGTGCATCGCGTTAGTGCACCATGTGTCATCAACAGGATTAGACTTTAATTAGGCTTAATTAATCATTTTTAATGGTCAAAACTTCTAGAAATTATAAAAAATCATAGAGAAATAAAAAAATTCAAATAAATACTCATTTTAGAGGTATTTCTGAGGAGAATTAATTAACAATGATTTTAACTATATTTGAATAGTAATTAATGTTTAATTAAAGTTTAATTGAAAAATTAATTAGCTTAATTACTCCTTAATTACTTGAGCAATTAATCATAAATTTTGTGGGTTAATTTAATGGGATGACCTATGCCTCCCATGATTGTCTTGGGATTTATTGCTCACTTAATTAGAAAAATTGACTAATTAAACCTTAAATATTCTTTTAAGTTAATTAATGATTAATTAATCCCATAAACAGTAATAAATTGGTTCATTAAGTTTATTAATCATTGTTCAATAGTAAGTGAACTAAGGAATAGGGTTGGGACCCTTTCACCAAGTTCATTTCACCCTTTTAAAATGAAATTAATTAAGATTTAACTAATTAATTAAATCACTTGATCAAATTGAAATAATAATCACATCATACCTTAATTAATTAAACCATGTGGTAGATCTTTAGGTGTTTAATAACCTAAAGGAGTTTAATGAAATTATGGTTAGTCCACATGCATGGGAAAACCATAAGAGTTATTAATTAAGTCCCTTAATCAAATTAACTATTAATCAAGAGCCAATTGCATTAGGCCCCTTTTATTTTCTAGGATCATTGCAAGTTTATTTTCCATGCATATCATGTTGGATAATAATTATTTAGTTAACTACTTTAAGGTGACATAGGGTAATTAATTCATCTAATTAGGGGTTCAACTTAATTTACCCATAAAATCAACTTCATTACATTTCCTTAAATTAAATCAAATCACTAATGTCCGAATGGGTTTAAAACAACAAGTGATGATTTCTCTTCTCCTCTTTAAATCAAATCAAATCCAAAACGTAATTAATAAAGAAGCTTTGGTTTGCTTTCAATAATCTTATTTGATTTGATTGTCCTTAAGAACTAGTTTGGTTGAATGAATCATATGCTTATATTTGATTCTCCTCTTCCAATCATGTTAAATTTGGTATGTCATTTGATTTCATGCATCCATCTTTTCAAAATCAATTAAAATAAAATGGACTTCCTTTATGTAAGCTTGCATGTGTTGATTTAATTTAATATAGGCTATTATCACTATTAAATCCAAATGTATTTTTCAAAAGCTTATAAATGAATAATAATATGTGTTATGATCTTAGTTATAAATACATAAGAAATGCATGTGCTTATAGCTTAATGTGTTGATTTATATAAGATTGAATGCTAATGAGTATATAGTCTGACTTCCTAAGAACAAGGATTTTAGCTACAAAAGGTCATTTGATTACCTCACTTCCTAGTTTGTTACTTGGTTAATGAAATCGAAAAGAATAAATGTTGAATTTGAATTTGTTCTCAATAAAAAAAAACCAAAAACCCTAAACCCTAAATTAAAACTTGAAACCTAAACCTAAAACTTAAACCCTAAACCATAAACCCTAAAAATGCTAAACCCTAAACCCTAAAAATCTAAACCTAAACTAAATAAAACCTAAAAAAAAAATAAAATAAAATAAAATAAACTAAACTAAACCTAAAAATAAAATAAAATAAAACTTAAAATTAAAAAAAAAAATAAAATAAATAAAACCTAAACTAAACTAAAAAATAAAACAAACCTAAAAAATAAAAACCTAGATAAACTAAAACTAAACGAAAATAAAAAAATAAAATAAACCTACAATAAAAAAAATAAAAGATAAATAAAAACCTAAACCTAAAAAATATATCTAAAAAAAATAAAAAAAATAAAACATAAACCCTAAACAAAAAAAACCTAAACCTAAAATAAACAAAATAAAATAAACATGAACCTAAACCAAAATAAACTAAACTAAAATAAATAAAACCTAAACCTAAACCTAAAATAAACTAAACTTAAACCATATATAAAATAAAATAAACTAAAATAAACCTAAACCTAAACTAAAAAAAACCATAAAAATAAACCTAAAATAAAAACATTAACCTCAACCTCAAAAATAAAATAAAAACCTGGCCCTAAACCTAAAAATAAAAAATAAAACATAAACCTAAAAAATAAAATAAAAATAAAACTAAACTAAAAAACAAACATAAACTTAAACCTAAACCTAAAAAATAAACTAAAAGAAAAACCTAAACTAAAATAAATAAACTTAAAATAAATAAACTAAATTAAATAAAAATAAAGAATAAAATAAAGAAACATAAATACAAAATAAACTAAATAAACTTAAACCTATCGATTTACTTAATTATTTTTTTTTAAAAAAACCCTAAACCCTAAACTTAGAACCCCAAACCCTAAAAAATCTTAAACCCTAAACCCTAAACCCTAAACCATAACCCTAAACCCTAAACCCTAAACCATAACCCTAAACCCTAAACCCTAAACCTTAAACCCTAAGGACCCTAAAGCCTAAACCCTAAACCCTAAACCCTAAACTAACCCTAAACCTTGAGCTAACCCTAAACCTAAACCCTAAACTCTAAACCCTAAAAGCCCTAAACCTTAAACCCTAAACTAAACCTAAGAACTTAAACTCCTAAACCCTAAACTAAACCTAAACCTAAACTTAAACTAAACCTAAACTAAAAAAACTAAACCTAAACCTAAAACTAACTCTAAAAATATAAACTCTAAACCATAAACCACTAAACTAACCCTAAACCTAAACCCTAAACCCTAAATAATAAACCCTAAACTCCTAAACCCTAAAACCATAAACCCTAAACTTAAATCTAAAACTTAACTTAAACTAAACCCTAAACTTTAAAACAAAACCTAAACTAAATAAAACATAAATAAAATAAATAAATAAACCTAAACCTCAAAAGAAAACCTAAACTAAACCTAAACCTAAACTTAAAAATAAAATAAAATAACTAATTAAAATAAACTATAATAAAATAAATAAAAACATAAACTAAACTAAATAAAATAAAATAAACTAAAGAATAAAAAACCTAAATAAAATAAAAAACTAAACGTAAATTAAAAATAAAATAAACCTAACATAGAATAAAATAAAACTAAATAAAAACCTAAACCTAAAAAATGAAAATTAAAAATAAACCTAAACCCTTAACTAAAAAAAATACCTAAACCTAAAATAAAAATAAAATAAACAACATAAAACAAACCTAAAAAAAACTAAAATAAACAAAACTAAAATAAATAAAACCTAAAACTAAACATAAACCCTAAACTAAATAAAATAAAATAAACTAAAAATAAACCTAAACCTAAACTAAAAATAAAACAAAAATAAACCTAAAATTAAAACCTAAAACTTAAACCAAAATAAAATAAAATAAAACCTAAACCTGGACCTAAAGAAAAAATAAAAGCTAAATCTAAAAAAGAAAATAAAACTCAATCCAAAAAAATAAACCTAAACCTAAACCCAAACCTAAAAAAATAAACTAAAAAAAAACCAAAACTAAAATAGAATACCTAAAAAAATAAAACCTAAAATAAATAAACTAAACTAAATAAAAAAATATAATAAAATAATAATAAAAAAAATAAACTAAATAAACAAAAGAAGAAATGATGAATCAATTTGTTCTTGAAAAAAACCAAAACCCTAAACTAAAACATGAACTATAAACCTAAAACCTAAACCCTAAACCTTAAACCCTAAACCCTAAAAACTCTAAACCCTAAACCCTAAACACAAAACACTAAATCCTAAAACCCTAAACCCTAAACGCTAAACCCTAAAACATAAACCCTAAACCATAAACACTAAACCCAAAAAAAATCCTGAACCCTAAACCCCAAACCCTAATCCCTAAACCCTAAACCCTAAACTAAATAAAACATAAAATAAAATAAATAAAAAATTTAAAACCAAAATAAAAAAAAACATAAACTAAAACCTAAACCTAAACCTAAAAAGAAAATAAAATAAAATAAAACTAATTAAATTAAAATAAATAAAAAATCTAAACTAAACTAAAAAAATTCAAAACCTTAATAAAATAAAACTAAACCTAAAATAAAATAAATAAAATAAACCTAAAATAGAATAAAATAAAACTAAATAAAACCTAAAGCTAAACAATAAACCAAAAAATAAAACCTAAAATTAAATAAAAATAAAACCTAAACCCTAAACTAAAAAATAACCTAAACTTAAAATAAAAATAAAATAAACCTAAACGAAAACTAAAATAAACTAAATTAAAATAAATAAAACCTAAACCTAAACCTAAATCAAAAAAATAAAAAAATAAAACTAAAAAAATAATCCTAAACTAAAAATAAAACTTAAAAATAAACCTAAAATAAAAACCTAAAACCTAAACCTAAATAAATAAAATAAAAACATTAACATAAACTAAATATATAAAATAAAACTTAAACATAAAAAATAAACTAAAATAAAACTAAAAAAAAAAAATAAACCAAACCTAAACCTAAAAAAAAAATAAACAAAAATAAAACCTAAACTAAAATAAATAAACCTAAAAATAAATAAACTAAACTAAATAAAAAATAAACCTAAATCAAAATAAAAAATAAACTAAATAAACTGAACCTTTGTTTATTTAACTTAAAAAATTTAAAATAAAAAATTTAAAACCCAATATAACCCTAAACCCTAAACCATAAACCAAGCCCCAAGCCTAACCCTAAACCCTAAACACTAAACCCTAAACCCTAAACCTTAAACTCTAAACCCTAAAACATAAAAAAGCATAAACCTAAACTAAAAAACATAAAAAAATAAATAAAAAAACCTAAACCCAAATAAAATAAATAAAATAAAATAAAATGAAAACATAAACTAAAACTTAAACTTATACCTAAACCTAAACCTAAACCTAAAAAGAAAATAAAATAAAAAATAAAAACAAAACTCAAATAAAATAAATAAAAACTTAAACTAAACTAAAATAAAAATAAAAAACCTTAATAAAATAAAAATTAAACCAAAAATAAAAATAAATTAAACCAAAATACAATAAAATAAAAATTAAAAAAAAAACCTAAACCTAAATAATAAATCTAAAAATAAATAAAAAATAAAACCTAATCCCTAAACTTAAATGAACCTAAACCTAAAATAAAAATAAAATAAACCTAAAGCTAACCTAAAATAAACTAAACTAAAATAAATAAAACCTAAACCTAAACTAAATAAAATAAAATAAACTAAAAATAAACTTAAACTAAAAAATAAAACCTAAAATTTAAACTAAAAAAATAAAATAAAATTTAAACTTAATCCTAAAATAAAAAATTAAACCTAAACATTAAAATAAACCTAAACCTAAACCTAAACCTAAAGAACAAAAATAAACTAAAATAAATAAATCTAAATTAAATAAACATAAATAAAATAAAATAAATCTAAATCAAAATAAAAAATATACTAAACAAACCTAAATCTTTGAGTTTAAATAATTTAAATAAAATTAAAAACATTAAAAAATAAAAAAATAATTAAAAAAAACTCTAACCCTAAACCCTCAACCTTAAAACCCTGAACCCTAAACCCTAAACCCGAAACCCTAAAACATACAACCGTAAACCCTTAACCCTAAACCCCAAACCCTAAACCTAAAACATTAAACCCTAAACCCTAAACCCATAAACCTACAAAACTAAAAAAAAAAATAAACCTAAACTAAATAAAACCTGAAAATAAATTAAATAAAAAACCTAAACCTAAACCTACAAAAAAAATAAAAAAATAAAAACTAAACTAAAATAAATAAAAAACCTAAAAATGAAAACTAATCCTAAAAATAATTTAAATAAAATAAATAAAAACCTAAACTAAAATTATAAAATGTAAACCTAAAAATAAAAAACCTAAATAAAATAAAAATTAAAAATAAAAATAAAAAAAAACCTAAAATAAAATAAAATAAAAACTAAACAAAAACCTAAACCTAAAAAATAAACATAAAAATAAAACCTAAAAATAAATAAAAATAAAATATAAACCCAAAACTTAAAAAAAACTTATACCTAAAATAAACAAAATAAAATAACCTAGTCCTAAACTAAAATAAACTAAACTAAAATACATAAAGCACAAATGTCAACCTAAACTAAACAAAGCCTAAACCTTAAATAAAATAAAATAAACTAAAATAAACATAAACCTAAACTAAAAATGAAACCTAAAAAAGACCTAAAATTAAAACCTAAACCTAACCTAAAAAAAGAATAAAATAAAACCTAAACTTAAACCTAAAAATGAAAAATAAAACCTAAACCTTAAAAATAAAATAAAAATTAAACTAAACTTAAAAATATAAATAAACCTAAACCTAAATAAAAATATAAACTAAAATAAAAAACCTAAACTAAAATAAATAAACTTAAACTAAATAAAAAAAATAAAATAAACTAAAATAATTAAGAAATAAACTAAATAAACCTAAACCTACTGCTCACTTAATTTAAAAAAAATAATCCTAAAACCTAAACCTACCCTAAACCCTAAATCCTAAGCCTAAACCCTAAACCCTAAACCCTAAAACTATAATAAACCCTAAAGCCTAAACCTACAACCCTAAACCCTAAACCCTAAAGCCTAAAGCCTAACCCTAAACCATTAAATAAATAAAATACTAAACCCTAAACCCTAAACCCTAAACTAACCTAATCCCTAAACTAAACCTAAATAAACCCTAAAACTAAGACTTAAACCCTAAACCCTAAAAAAGCAAACCCTAAAACCATAAACCATAAGCCTAAACCTAAACTAACACTAAACCCTAAACCTTAAATGCTAAAACCTAAACTAACCATAAATCTGAAACCCTAAAAAACCCTAAACCTTAGACCCTAAACCCTAAAAGCATAAACCCTAAAACACTAAGCCCTAAACCCTAAACCCTAAATATCAAACCCTAAACTTAAACCTAAAGTAACTAAATAAATTAAAAACTAAACCTAAACCCTAAAACCAAATAAACCTAAACCTAAACACTAAGAATAAAACCTACGACAGAACATCACCAAAGCTTAGTCTAGATCTCTGGAGGTAATTGTAGTGGTGGGTGATTTGGAGGTGTGGATATGGAGGTGGTGGTCGAGTAGTGGTGGACGGAGGCTAGAGGAGCATGGAGGTTAATGGTGGAGAGGAGAGATCGGGATATGATGGTGGATCTCAAACTGAGAGGCGCATGGTTAGAACCGAGAAATAAGAACAAAATATCCGATCCGCTTATGTCTTTATAGTAGAGACAGTTCTAATTATCTAGGGTTATTGATTTGATATATAAATTTTATCTACATCATTTGTGTCTTAGAAAACTTGATGTGTTACTTAGTTGATGAAATCAAAAAGATGAAATGTTGAATCTAAATTTGTTCTATGTTTAAAGAAATATCAAAAACCCTAAAGCCTAAACTAAAACCTGAACCCCCAACCTAAAACCTAAAGCCTAAACCCTAAACCATAAACCCAAAAAACATTAAACCTAGAACCCTGAACCCTAAACCCTAAACCCTAAACTCTAAATGATAAACCCCAAACCCTAAACTAACCCTAAACCCTAAACCTAAACTTAAAATTAACTAAACTAAACCTAAACTAAATAAAATAAAATAAACTAAAATAAACCTAAACCTAAACTAAAAATAAAACCTAAAAATAAAACAAAATAAAACTTAAACCTAAAACTAAAAAAAAATAAAATAAAAACATAAACCTAATCATAAACGTAATAAATAAAAACTAAACCTGAAAAGTAAAATAAAATAAAAAACCCAAACTAAAATAAATAAACTAAATTAAATAAAAATAAAAAACAAACATAAACAAAATAAATAAAAATAAACTAAATAAACCTAAACCTATCACTTAATTTAAAAAAATCCTAAACCCTAAAGCCTAAAATAGTAAATAAACCATAAACCCTAACCCTAAATAAACCCTAAACCTAAAACGTAACCCTAAACCTAAACCCTAAACCTAAAACCTAAACCAAAAAAAAAAAAAATATAAAAAACTAAACCTAAATAAAATAAAATAAATAAAATAAAATAAATTAAACTAATAAAAAAATAAACAAAATAAAATAAATAAAACCTAAACTAAACTTAAAAAAACTAAAATAAACCTAAGAATAAAAACTTAAAGAAAATAAAAACTAAATGTAAAATGAAAAAAAAATAAACCAAAAATAAAAAAAATAAAAATTAAATGAAAACCTAAATGCAAAAAATAAACCTAAAAATAAATAAGAAATATAACCTAAACCCTAAAATAAATAAAAAACTAAACCCAAAATAAAAATAAAATAAAAAATAAAATAAACCCAAACTTAAACTAAAATAAACTAAACTAAAATAAATAAAACCTAAACTTAAACATAAAAGAAACTAAACCTAAACCTAAACCTAAACCTAAACTAAATAAAATAAAATAAACCTAAAATAAAAACCTAAAACCTAAACTTAAAAATATAAAATAAAAACCTAAACCTAAACCTAAAAGTTAAAACTAAAACCTACACTTAAAAAATAAAATAAAATAAAACTAACTAATAATTAAACCTAAACCTAAACCTAAACCTAAAAAATAAACTAAAATAAAACTTAAAGTAAAATAAATAAATCTAAAATAAATAAACTAAACTAAATAAAATAAAAATAAACCAAAAAAAAAATAAAATAAAATAAACTAAAATAAATAAAAAATAAACTAAAATAAACTAAACCAAAATTTACTTAATTAAAAAAATCATAAACCTAAATCAAACCCTAAACCCTAAACTAAACCCTAAACCCAAACCCTATACCTAAACCTAAAAGCATAAACCCTAAAACCTAAACCCTAAACCTAAACCCTAAACCCTAACCCTAAACCATAAATCCCAAAACCCCAAACCATAAACCTAAACCTAAAGTAACTAAATATATTTAAAAATAAATCTAAACCCTAAAACCAAATAAACCTAAACCAAACCTAAACCTAAGAATAACGTTAAAATAACATAACCTAAGATCTAAAGTGGAGATAAGGCTAAAATCACATGGTAAGATCCGGTGCATATGGAGGTGGTGGTTGGAGCAAAATATGGAGGTGAAGAGCAAGGAGGTTACTAAAGCTGGGAGAGATCGAGATATGATGGTGGATCCGCTCAAAGGCTTGGTTAAAACTAGAGAAACTAAAGAATAAAACTGCTATGGAAATGTGTCTATAGTAGAGACCCTAGTTATCTAGGTTTTGATTTACTCTAACTCATTTTTTATCTCTGTCATCACTTTCATCTTAGAAAACTTGGTGTGTTACTTGATTGATGAAATCAAAAAGACAAAATGTTGAATCTGAATTTGTTCTATATTAAAAAAAAACTAAAAGCCCTAAACAAGAAACTAAAATTGCCAAATCTAAAATGTAAACCCTAAACCCTAAACCCTAAAACCCTAAACCTAAAACCAAAACCCTAAACCCTAAAACCCTAAATCCTAAATCCTAAACCCTAAACCCTAAACCCTAAACCCTAAACTATAACCTAAACCTAAACCCTAAACCCTAAAAAAAAAGCTAAAACCTAAACCTAAACTAAATAAAAATAAAATAAAATAAAAAAGCCTAAACCAAAAAAAAAAATAATAAAATAAAAAATAAAAAACATAAGCAAATGTTTAAACCTAAACCTAAACTAAACATAAACCTAAACTTAAAAAAGAAAATAAAATAAAAAATAAAAAAACTAAAGTAAAGTAAAATAAATAAAATCTAAACTAAACTAAAATCATAAACCAAAATAAAAAACCTAAACAAAATAAAATGTAAATGAAATATAAAAATAAACCAAACCTAAAATTAAATTAAATAAAAACTAAATAAGATAAACCTAAATAATTAACCTAAAAATATAACCTAAAAATAAATAAAAAAATAAAATCTAAACCCTAAACTAAAAAAAACTAAACCAAACATTAAAATAAAATAAGCATAAACTTAAACTAAAATAAATTAAACCTAAACCTAATCCTAAAATAAACCAAAACCTAAACCTAAACTAAATAAAATAAAATAAATTAAAAAAAAACATTAACCTAAACTAAAAAATAAAACATAAAATAAACCTAAAATAAAACCTAAAACTAAAGCTAAAAATAAAAAAATAAAATCTAAACCTAAAAATAAAATAAAAATAAAACTAAATAAAATAAACTAAACCTAAACCAATACTAAAAAAAACTAAAATAAAAAAACCCTAAACTAAATTATATAAACAACCTAATAAAAAAAACTAAACCCTAAACTCTAAACTAAACACAAAATCCTAAACCTAAACTCTAAATCATAAACTCTAAACTAACCCTAAACCCTAAATCATAAATCATAAACTAACCTAAACTAAACCTAAATAAAAATCATAAACTATAAAAAATAACTAAACTAAACCCTAAACCTAAAGCTAAAACTACCTAAAAAACTAATAAAATAAAAATAAACCTAAAAACTAAAACTAAAGTTTAAACCTAAACTAAACATCTAACCTAAACTACCTAAACTAAACCTAAAATAAAACTCTAAAATAAACCTAAACCTAAATAAACTAAACTAAACCTAAAAAAAATAAAAACCTAAACTAAACTAAAACCTAAACTAAACACTAACTAAAATAAAAACCTAAACCCTAAACCTAAACCCTAAAATAAAATAAACCTAAACTAAAATAAAACTATAAACCTAAACCTAAAACTATAAAAAAATTTAAACTAACTAAACCCTAAACATAAAATTTAAACCTAAACTCAAATAAACTCTAAATAACCTAAACTAAATCTAAAACTAAATAACCTAAACCTAAATAAAACTATAAATACTAAAATAAACCCAATACTAACCTAAATAACCTAAACCTAAATAAAAAACCTAAACTAAACCTAAAACTAAACACTAAACTATAAACCTAAAACCTAAACCAAACTAAATAAAACCTAAACCCAAACCCACCTAAACCTAAACTATAAACCTAAACCTAACCTAAAACAAAGTTTAAACCTAAATCTAAACTAAACCAAACCTAAACCAAACCTAATAAAAACCTAAAACCCTAAACTAAAACCTAAAACTAACCCTAAACCTAAACCTAAAATAAACCTAAAACCTAAAATAAAACCTAAACCTAAACTAAAACTAACCTATAAATCTAAACCTAAAAATAAACCTAACCTAAAAAATTTAAACCTAACCTAACCCTAAAACTAAACCTAAACTCAAACTAACTAACCTAACCTAAATAAAACCTAAACCTAAACTAAACCAACTAACTAACCTAAACCCTAAAAATAAACCCTAAAACCTAAACTAAACCTAAAAAACCCTAAACTTAAACCTAAACCTCCTAAATGTAAAACCTAAAACCCTAAACTCTAAACTCTAAACCCTAAATAAAAAACTTAAACCCTAAAATTAACCCTAAACCCTAAACCCTAAAAACTAAAACCCTAAACCCTAACGCCTAAACCCTAAACCCTAAACCCTAAAACCTTGAACCTTAAACAATAAACCCAAAACCCTAAACCATAAAACATACAAACCTAGACTGTAAACCCTAAACCCTTAAAAATGTAAACCTAAACTAAATAAAACATAAGAATAAAATAAATAAAATACCTAAATTTAAACAAAATAATAATAAACTAAACCTAAACCTAAAATAAAATAAAATGAAAATAAAAAAGTAAACTAAAATAAAAAGATAAAACCTAAACTAAACTAAACAATAAAATAAACATAAAACTAAAACCTAAATAAACTAAAACTAAACATAAAATAAAAAATAAAATAAAACTAAAATAAAATAAAATAAACTAAAAAAAAATCTAAACTTAAAAAAAATAAACCTAAAAATAAATAAAAAATAAAACCTAAACCTTAAACTATAAAAATTCTAAACTTAAAATAAACATAAACCTAAATTAAAATAAACTTAACTAAAATAAATAAAACTTAAACTCTAAATTAATCCTAAATCCTAAACCTTAAACCCTAAACCTAAATCATAAACCCATACCATAAACCCTAAAAACATTGATAAACCCAAAATCAATCCCTTCGATGGAGATTATTTGGATTTTGATAGACCCTTTCAAATTGTTAAAAATAAAACCCTACAAAGCAAAATTTTCTAATAATAACTTCACTAAACCACTCGCTCTTCTTTCACCCCACACAAGTAATGTGTCATCATTTCTCTCCTCTCTTTCCTTTCTTTTTCCTTTTCTCTTTGGTTGTCCCCTGATTAATTTTCTTATTTGGAATATCGGGTTGTGGGTCTCTTCTAATCGTGTTCTAGTCTTTGTCGTGTTCATAATATCAAGTTACTTGTTCTTATTGAACCTTTCATTAATTCTTCTAAGATTGCTTTTGTCGCTAGATCCCTTGGTTTTCATAATTTCTTAATCTTAATAATAAAATTTGGTGCTTTTGGCACAACTCCATCACCATTTCAATCATTGATGATCTTGACCAATAATGTCAAAATCCCTTAAGTGACTTAAACTTTTGGCTCTTTTATCTATGCTTTTTTAATAGGGTAAACATCCTTTGGAATCACTTAACCTTATCCTCCTAACATTCCGGTTGGTTGGAGGTGATTTCAATACTATCATAGCTAGTAAAGATAGGACTCTAACCTTCATTCCATGTAGGACTTCTCAAATATGATCCTAAATCTAATCGACATTGCTTTCCAGGTCTAACTTCATACAACTCTAGACTTTGGAAATCTTGATAACCCTCTTTAATTCTCTTTGGATCAATCCCTAAACCATTGTTGAGCATTTGAGCGAACTTTGTCTAACCATGCTCTTTTGATTTCCTTCAAAATCCTAACCCGCCTACTCCCTCTCCTTTGATTTCAAAATATGTGGACCCAACATAGTGACTTCACCAATGCCTCTCACTAATTGGATGGCCCCATTTTCGGATAATTGTTAAAGGTATGACTCATCTTTGGCTTAAGCTCAAAAGACTTAAAAAAATCTCAATTGGTGGAACAAACACATTTTAAAACCTTATCACAAATCTTAAAGCTATGGAATAAGAGGTTTGTTCTCTTGAAACTCTCATCGATCCCAAATAAACTTGAGGAGTTGAACATTGCCAAGAATAACGGTTAATTATCAAAACATGGAAGAAACCTATTAACCAAAAAATAGCAAACATACTAAAAACACCGGTATTTTCATGCCATTTAAATAAAAAGCCTTAAACTCGATTAAGAAAATTAAGAACTCTAATGGTGAATGGATAAAAAAATGATATTATGGATATACATCATTTCCAAACTTTATTAAATTCTAATCCGTTAACTTTATCAAACACCCATCTTATCCCTTCTATAAAAACAATGAGGATAATCATTTACTCACTATGTGTCCTTAAGAGGAGATTAGTAATACTCTTAAGAACATGAACACTAACTCTTCTATAATACGACTAATTTCTAAGATTGTTGGCCATTTATTAAAACCCGACTTAGTTGATGGTGTTATTGATTTCTTTGATGGCAATCATATTCCCAAATACTTTAGCACTTCTATTGTCCTTATTTCCAAAACTAACAATCTAATTAAAATTTCTGCACCTTTTTCAAAACTCATTGCTAAATTAATAAATAATACTTAGCCCTTTGCTTAAAATCATCTCAAATCAAACCGGTTTTGTTAAACCTAAATATCGATAATATTCTCAAATTCATGACATTGATGTCCCTTCTAGGAGGCAACATCTTATTCAAACTGGACATCTTATTCAAAGCCTAAAGCCTTTGACAATCTCTCATGGGATTTTCTCTTTCAAATCCTAATTTGTTTCTAGTTTTATCTATTATAAAAAGGTGTATAATGTCCTTTTGGTTATCATGAATGGTGAGTTCATAGGTTTCTTTCCATCTAGCCATGGTTTGAGGCAAGGTGACCCACTATCACCTTCTCTTTTATCATCGCTATTGAATACTAAAGGAGCCTTAATGATCTTTTCGCTAATAATCCTAATATGTCTTTTAAAACTCATGGAGGTTTCCTATTTCATCTATTTGCAATGATTTCATTATCTTCTAAACCCTTCAACATGTTAAAACCATTAAGAACCTCCAAAAATGATTTTGGTAAAGTTAGTGGTCTTTTCTTAATGAAGGAAAATGCGTTTTATTCCTTCAACTAAGATTCCTCCTAATAGACTTAACCAAATATCGAATTACTAATTTTAAGCAAAATCAACTCCCTCTTAATTACCTTGGGGCTCCGCTTTAAAGGCCAAAAGATCACACCTTGATGATCAAATTCAAAAATTTCTAACAAAATTTTGGTTTTGGGAATTTCATTTACTCTCTTCTATTTACCTTGATCAAGAGCACTAAATTCCATGCCTATATACCTAAAACCATTGTGCCTACCAACTCTACCATCAATAAATTGAGCTCTCTAAACAATTTAACCAATACCTCCTCTAAAAGAATGCACCGTCATCTTGTCTAAAAGTTGTGGTACTCTGATGAGGAGGTCTAGGATGTAAATCCATAAAGAAGTTATCAATGCCTTCTCATACAAACTTTGGTGGAATTTTAAAGCAAAATAGTCTTTGGGTGAATTTCATGACTTCTAAATATTGCCGGGTAAACATCCTCTCATTTGTCCCTTTAAATCCTTCTATAGAAGACTTTGTTCAAATGGGATAATCCTTAATTTTTGGGGCATAACCGCAATTCCTTCTTTAAGACAAATGGATCCATTGATGACTTACTCTACACTCACTCCACTGCTATAGTTAATTCACAAAACCATAAGTGGAACACTAAAAAATTAATATTCCTTCCACTTTCTTAAATATAATTACTAATATTCCTATCACTCCTAATAATCATGATCATTATCTTTAAGCTATCTCATAATGGGATTTCAACCCAAAAATGTGTGGCTTCAAAGACACCTGGATTCTTCTATTGTGTTCTCCAAAATTTGGAATAACAATATCCCTCTTACTGTCTAACTTGTAGTATCCTAAAAACTATACTGTTGACTCTTTGTTGTGGGGTAAAGGGTTTTATTTACCTAAATGTCAATGTTGTTCTCATATTGAGAATAACCATATGTTTTTGTTAATGGGGCTATTGCCTCTAAAATTTGGATTTGGTAAATCTATTCAAAAAATTTTAATTGTTCTTTTACTTTATATCAACTTCTTGAAGTTTACTTTGACAATGCAATTAAAGGTCATATTAAAATCATAATCGCCATTACTCTTATTTGGTTCATATGGATGGACCAAAACTAAACATCGTGGATTCTATGAATCACATAGGATTATTGCTAGAACTAAAACAAAATTTGTGACTTGTTTTTAATTCATCACAATATTCTAAATAAATAAACTAATAAATCCTCAACCTAAACCAAAAAAAATGATAAATGGTTTTTTAAAACCTCTTGATCATATTATTAAAATTAATACCGATGGCTCTCCTCTCATAATGGCTCGGTTGTGGAGGCATTTATTCTATGGGTATAGTTATGTGCATTTGCTTATCCCTTATTTCCAAAACTATCCCTTATAAAACTTATACCCACAAAGCTCTAAATTTGTCTTCAAAATGACAATATTTGGAAACGCTTCAATTGACCTTTTGACTTCTACCAATATAAATGCTTGTTTGTACTACCTAAAAACTAGGGCTCTTCTCTAATAATTTTACCATCACTCATGTTTATGAAAGTAATTTGATTACCTTGCAAATAAAGATTAACAAAATATCATCTTCTTTGATCAATTTACATTACCCAAATACTTACATGGTTCTAACTTGGACAATTATGGGCTTCCTTACCTTAATCTAATTCTCCTCTTCCTTTTTTTTCTTTTATTTCCTTGTGTTCTTTATGGATACTCCTCATAGATATCAATGTCTAATGACTTCCCTTTACCCTTCTCCCTTAGGAAGACTATTTAAATAAATGTTGAAATATATGCACATCAATCTCTTGAATTAACCAAGTTGAGCTAATTAAACATCGGTTTTATAACCGCAATCCTAATAATTTCATTGATACATTCATTTCTAAACGAGAGAATTAACCATAAAGTTATCTAAATTTTAAAATAACTAACCATTTTTTCTCACTAAATATGGCTTGGAGCATTGTTGTAGTTTTATTTTGATGATTATAGTATTTCTTTGGTGATGCTTACATTGGGACTCTTTCCTCAAAGGCCTAATTCATAAAGGTTTCAACACTTATCTAAAGGATTTAACTAGACTTTCTAAACCTATCTTATATAATGCCTAACCTAAAGATGCTTTGCAAAAGAAATTGTAATACCTTCTCTTAATGGTTATTTTGGTCTAAATCTTAATTGAATGGATTGGGTTTAATTACTTTTGGGTTTGGAGGTTTCTGCCATGGTTGTTTGTTGATTTGTTGATTTGGTTTGTTAATCTCTTTGGATTCGTAAATTTATTCTAACCGCTTTCCTAGTTTTCCTCGCTATTTGTCATCTTGAAACCCTTAAAGTTCTTTACCTTTATTATCTTAAAATTCCTCAAATGATGTCTTTACTAATCATCTTCTTATTTTATATTCTAAACTTACAATGTTGCATTTGTTGCTCGATGGGAGTGACTGATGCATTATTTCTATTCCGCTCATTCCTAATCATATTTAAACCATTGTTATATTGTAATCCAAATCTATTGGGTTTGTGTTGTTACCTTCTTGGATTGGAGTGTCATCTGAGGTACTATACATGTTACCTATTATTGTTTTAAGACTTTGGATGTTTGTGGATTTGGTTTATCATTAGTTGTCTCGCTATTGTCTTAACCCTATAGTATCCCTTCGCTTGTATACTGATCATTGTGCCTAATCAACCGCTCTACTTGATCTTAACCTAATTTGTATACTCAATGATTGCTATTATGGCAACCTGTGGGTATTTCGCAAATTGTAAATAATTGGGATATTGTTAAATGAATGTTCCTTATGTGGTAGCTTGATTTTCAAATAATTTGTCTCCTGACATTATCTTTTATCTCTTAATCTACTTTAATGCTATAATTTCGTGGTAACTTAGGACTTTAGATTTACCTTTCACCTTTCTTAATAAATGCATGAGGTTGCTTTGTTTGGCTTGGTTCCAAACAGATGCTTCACTTCATTTCTATGGTCCCTCATCTTGATCCTATTAATGGGATTCGCAATGTTGGCTCCATCACATTTGCTTCCTATTCTCTTATATGGTGATGATATTGTCATTAGGTGTGTTTGTAATCCACTCAATCATACCCTACAACACCTATCTCCTAAATTTGTTATGATCTGTGATGTTTTACCCATTTTGGTTTGGTAGTAGCTCTTGTGAAGTAACCCTTCTCCCCTTTGATGCACTTTGCATCCCATCCCTGTGTGAAATTTTTCTATCCTTTCTTTTCTAAATTTTAAACTTTGCATTTTACCATCATAACCTACTATAACGCTCTAATCCCCTAAATTATAACCTCCTTCCATTTTCTAATGTTTACCACAAACCTAAGTCCTATAAAATAAATTTGCTTTTGGTTTATTATGCTAATCTAATCAGATCTTTGATTGTTTTAAAGTTCTATAAAATTTATATTTACCTATAATAAAAAGTTTATCCCTAACCTTAACTCTAATAAAATACCTCATACTTCTAAAAAAAAAACCTAACACTAACCTAAATCTAACCCAAAACACTAAACCTAAAACCTAAATTAAACCTAAACTAAAATAAACCTAAACTAAATCTAAAACCAAAACCCTAAAGTTTAAAACCATAAACCTAAACTAAAACCTAAACTAAACCCTAAACCTAAACCCTAAACCTAAAAAATAAAACTAAAAAAAAATAAACCTAAATCTTAAATAATAAATCTTAAAAAACACTAAAAAAACCTAAACCTAATAAAAAAAAATAAACTATAACCTAAACTATAAACTAAATAATAATAAACCTACCTAATAAATAAATAAACCTAAAATCCTAAATCCTAAACCCTAAATAAAATAAACCTAAAAATAACCCTAAACTAAATTATAAAACCTAAACCTATAAAACCCTAAACCCAAAACCTAAACCATAAACCTAAACCATAAACTTAAACCTAAACTTAAACCCTAAAAAACCTAAAACCTAAAATTAAAATAAATTAAAAAAAACCTAAAATAAAATAATAAATTAAAAAACCTAAACCTATAAAATAAAATAAAACTAAACCTAAACCTAAAAAAAAAAATAAAATAATAAAAACTAAATTAAATAAAATAAATAAACTTAAATCTAAAAATAAAATAAATAAAATAAAATAAACATAAAATAAAATAAAATAAACATAAATTAAAACTAAATAATAACCTAACCTAAAAAATAACCCAAAATAAAATCTAAAATAATTAAAGAACTAAACCTAAACCCTAAATAAAAATAAACCTAAATAAAGAAAATAAACATAAACCTAAACTAAAATAAACTAAATAAATAATAAACTTAAACTAATCCTAAACTAAAACCAAAACCCTAAACCCTAAACCCTAAAACCTTAAACCTAAACCTTAAACCCTAAACCTAAACCCTATCCTAAACCCTAAACCCAAACCCCAAAAACCAAAAAAAAAACCCAAACCCTAAACCCCTCTCGCGATTTTGCTCTCTATGGATTGGCCTTATTGTCGCTTCAGGTGCTTTCTCTCTGAGCAATCGTATCTGCTCCCCAGATGTGACGCCCTTGATTAGAACAATGGAGGCTCGTCTTAATCTCGCCGCTCTCGACGCCTAAGACGCTTCGACTCAATGTTTTCTCGATTCGACTGCACCTAATCACCAAGTTAAATCATTCAAACATGCTTTATCTATAATGTGTTCAGATCAGGATGTTGAGAAACTTGCTAAGCCCTTCGAAGTTCACTTTGGTGGGTAAATTCTCCCTTACGCCTCAATCTTGATAATATTCACTCTTTCTTTCATAGTTTAAAATTATCTACTTTCTATCGCCGATCGATCCTCACATTCTTATTCAACTCTCAAATGATTTAGATTATTCACGGTTTTTGCTCATTCTACTTTGTGCATAATTGTCAAATGCGCTATTGAAATGGTCGCCTCTTTGATGTCAAAGAGGAATCTCCCATTGTCCCTCTTTGGCTTGCTTTTCCTAACATGCAATACATTATGTCACTCATCAAGTTTTTGTTGGGCCTTTTGGTAGGCCTCTCCAAATAGACCAAGCAACGGCCACTAGATAGCCATCTATCGCCATAGATTCTCGTTGAGATAGACATCACAAAAAAAATATCCCAAAGAGGTTTGATTGGCTCCAAAAAATTTGGATATAGTAAAAAAGTCAATTTCAAAATTTTCTTATCTTTTGCACTCACCGCAAAGATTCACGCACATCACTCGTAATGCTTTGTGCTTCATCCTAATCTCAAAAAAATTTACCACGAATATGAATACCATTAATGGAACTGGGAAAACCAATACTCTAGCATATGTGCCTAAAGATACTAAAAAAGAACCTCTCCTCCCTACACCTCCTACTAATCTGTCTAGTGGAAAACACTCTGACCTTGGTACTAAAATAGCCATTGAGGGGTGTGACGATACCAATGGAAATTTACCTAACCTCACCCCTGCTTGTAATAATCTGGTTTCCCATGATAGCTCTTTGCTTCATTTAAATCCTATTGAAAATCTGAATGGTAGCCTTATATTGGACACCCAATTAAACAATTTGAATGGGAATCATATAATGGACCAAAACAATGATGACCCTATGGCGTAACATATTGAGAAAGATATTTGTATTTAATGGTGCCGTAACTTCCCCATCTATTTCCTTCAGAGTGATAATCAATTGAACCCAACTCACACTTTATCCGATAATAAGAAGGTGAAATCCCTCTAAAACATTGATAGATTATTCTACTATTTTGGAACCCAAAAAATCAATCCTTTCGATGGAGATAATTTGGATTCTGAGACCCTTTCAAATTGTTAAAATAAAAAAACCCTACAAAGAAAAAAATTTTCTAATAATAACTTCACTAGAACCACTCGCTTCTTCTTTCACCCCACACAAGTAATGTGTCATCATTTCTCCTCTCTTTCCTTTTCTTTTCCTTTTCCCTTTGGTTGTCCCCTTATGATTAATTTTCTTATTTGGAATATCCGGGTTGTGGGTCTCTTCCCCGTCCAGAATCGTGTTAGAGTCTTTAATTTCATAATATCAAGTTACTTGTTCTTATTGAACCTTTCATTAATTCTTCTAAGATTGCTTTTGTGCTAGATCCCTTGGTTTTCATAATTTCTTCTTCAATCTTAATAATAAAATTTGGTGCTTTTGGCACAACTCCATCACCATTTCCATCATTGATGATCTTGACCAATTGGTTAATGTCAAAATCTCCTTAGGTGACTTATCGCTTTTGGCTCTTTTATCTATGCTTCTTGTAATAGAGTGGTAGGAACATCCTTTGGAATCACTTACGACCTTCGCTCTGCTAACCTTCCCGTTGGTTGGAGGTGATTTCAATACTATCATAGCTAGTTCGAAAGAAGGGAGGATGTTCTCCTAACCTTCATTCCATGGAGGACTTCTCAAATATGATCCTTGATTGCAACTGACATTGGTTTCACCGGGTCTAACTTCACGTGGCACAACTCTAGACTTTGGCAGCCTTGATAGGACCCTCTTTAATTCTCTTTGGATCAATCGGGCTCACTACCATTGTTGAGCATTTGAGCGTAACTTTGTCTACCATGCTTTTTTGATTTCCTTCAAAAATCCCCTAACCCTCTACTCCCTCTCCTTTCAGATTTCAAAATATGTGGACCCAACATAGTGACTTCACCAATGTCGCTCACCAATTGATGGCCCCTATTTTCCGGATAATTCTGTAAAGGTATGACTCATCTTGGCTTAAGCTCAAAAGACTTAAACAAAATCTCAATTGGTGGAACAAACACATTTTTAAAAAACCTTTTCACAAATCTTAAAGCTATGGAACAAGAGGTTTGTTCTCTTGAAGAGGTCTGCATCATCCAAACTTGAGGAGTTGAACATTGCCAAGAATAACTTGGTTAATTATCAAAACATGGAAGAAACCTATTACGCCAAAAAGCAAGCAAACATATTGTCGATGGTGACGTAAACACGTGTATTTTCATGCCATTTGTAATAAACGGAAAGCCTTAAACTCGATTAAGAAAATTAAGAACTCTAATGGTGAATGGATAACCGACATAAAATGATATTAAGGATTCACATACATCATTTCCAAACTTTATTAAATTCTAACCGCTCGGAACTTTATCAAACACCCATCTTATCCCTTCTATGACAATGAGGATAATCATTTACTCACTATGTGTCCTTCCAAGAGGAGATTAGTAATACTCTTAAGAACATGAATGACTGTCATTCGGCTATACCAATTCTTTTCAAAGATTGTTGGCCATTTATTAAAACCGACTTAGTTGATGCTATTGATTTCTTTGATGGCAATCCTATTCCCAAATACTTTTCAAGCACTTCTATTATCCTTATTTCCAAAACTAACAATCAATCTTGGGTGATTTTAGATCGATTACTTTTGCACCTTTTTTCAAAAAACTCATTGCTAAATTAATAAATAATAGCTTAGCCCTTTGCTTCCTAAAATCATCTCCCCAAATCAAACTGGTTTTGTTAAACACAGCAATATCGATAATATTCTTCTTGCTCAAGAGTCGGTTCATGACATTGATGTCCCTTCTAGAGGAGGCAACATCTTATTCAAACTGGACATCGCTAAAGCCTTTGACAATCTCTCATGGGATTTTCTCTTTCAAATCCTGAATTTGTTTGGTTTTTCTCATAGTTTTATCCGAATTATAAAAAGGTGTATCACGAATGTCTGGTTTTCGGTTATCATGAATGGTGAGTCCATAGGTTTCTTTCCTTCTAGCCATGGTTTGAGGCAAGGTGACCCACTATCACCTTCTCTTTTATCATCGCTATTGAATACCAAGGAGCCTTAATGATCTTTTAATAATCCTAATATGTCTTTAAAACTCATGGAGGTTTCCTTATTTCTCATCTTAGCTTTGCAGATGATTTCATTATCTTCTCAATCCTCTTCAACATGTTAAAACCATTAAGAACCTCCTAAATGATTTTGGTAAAGTTAGTGGTCTTTTCTTAATGAAGGAAAATGCGTTTTATTCCTTCAACTAAGATTCCTCCTAATAGACTTAACCAAATATCCGTAATTACTAATTTTAAGCAAAATCAACTCCCTCTTAATTACCTTTGGGGGGGCTCCCTTTAAAGGCCAAAAGATCACACCTTTTGATGATCTAATTCAAATTTCTAACAAAATTTCAGTTTGGGAATTTCATTTACTCTCTTTGGTGGTGGTGCTTACCTTGATCAAGCACTCTAAATTCCATGCCTATATACCTTCTTCAAACCATTGCCTACCAACTCTACCATCAATAGAATTGAGCGTCTCTTAAACAAATTTTTAGGGAACCAATACCTCCTCTAAAAGAATCTGGTCATCTTGGTCTAAAAGTTGTGGTACTCTTGAAGAGGGAGGTGCATGTAAATCCATCAAAGAAGTTATCAATGCCTTCTCTACAAACTTTGGTGGAATTTTAGGAGCAAAATAGTCTTTGGGAATTTCATGACTTCTAAATATTGCGGTAAACATCCTCTCATTTGTCCCTTTAAATGGGGTGATTCTCCTGTGGAGAAGACTTTGTTTATGTAGAATCCTTAATTTTTTGGGGCATAAACTCTAGCAATTCCTTCTTTTGGCAAGACAACTGGAGTGGTTATGGATCCATTGATGACTTACTCTACACTCACTCCACTTTCGCTATTAGAGTTAATTCATTCTGGCAAAACCACAAGTGGAACACTAGTAAGATTCTTGATATTCCTTCCACTTTCTTAAATATGATTACTAATATTCCTATCACTCTAACAATCATGATCAGTTATCTTTAAGCTATCTCATAATGGATTTCAACCTTAAAAATGTGTGGCTTCACACTAAAGACACTCAGGATTCTTCTATTGTGTTCTCCAAAATTTGGAATAACAATATCCCCTCTTCTTACTTTGTTCTAACTTGGCGTATCCTAAAAAGCTTTATTCCTGTTTATTCTTTGTTGTGGGGTAAAGGGTTTTATTTACCCTCTAAATGTCAATGTTGTTCTCATATTGAGAATGTTAACCATGTTTTTTGTTAATGGGGCTATTGCCTCTAAAATTTGGATTTGGTATGACGATCTATTCAACACTTGTCAATTTTAATTGTTCTTTTACTTTATATCAACTTCTTGAAGTTTACTTTGACAATGCAATTAAAGGTCATATTAAAATCATAATCGCCATTACTCTTATTTGGTTCATATGGATGGACGATGAAACTAAACATCGTGGGATTCATATGAATCACATGAGGATTATTACTAAAACAAAATTTGTGACTTGTTTAAAGCCAATTTAATTCATCAAACATTTTAAAAGTAAATGTGCAATAAAGCGGGCCTCAACTTTCCAGACCAGCCTTACTAACAAAATGATAGAATGGTTTTGGAAAAACCGTCTTGATCATATTAATAAAATTAATACTGATGGCTCTGTCTCTCATAATGGCTCTGGTTGTGGAGGCAATTTCAGGGATTCTAAGGGTATAGTCCTATGTGCATTTGCTTATCCCCTTATTTCCTTATCTTGAGCTTATGGCGGTCCACAAAGCTCTAGAAATTTGTCTTCAAAATGGGGCTCAATATTTGGATAGAGGTGGGCGCTCTTCTCTTGATTGACCTTTTGACTTCTACCAATATGAGCAGCGCTTGTTTGTACTACCTCCTCAAGCAAACTAGGGCTCTTTCTCTCATTTTACCATCACTCATGTTTGGCTGAAGGTGTCGTCTAATTACCTTGCAAATCACGGGTGCGAGATTAAACAGTATCATCTTCTTTGATCAATTTACATTACCCAAATACTTGCGTGGTCTGGTTAACTTGGACAATTATGGGCTTCCTTACCTCAGAATCTAATTCTCCTCTTTGCCTCCCTTTTTTTTTTGTTTCCTTGTGTTCTTTATGGATACTCCTCATAGATATCATTGATGTCTTGTGTGCTCTTTGCCATGACTTCTTGCCTTTACCCCTTCTCCTTTAGTTGGAAGATTTTATTTTTGGCATTTACTTATGGGAGATGTTGAACTATATGCACATCAATCTCTTGAATTGGAACCAGTTGAGCCTTATGTGTTATTCTTGGTTTTATAACCCAATCCCATGGGAATTTAATTTCATTGATAAATTCATTTCTAAACGAGAGAATTAACCATTCTTTGGAGGAAGTTATCTGTTTTGATGGGCTTAGATTTTAGTACTAACTTCTTTAATTTTCTCACATGTATGTGGCTTGGAATCTGGTTGCAATTTTATTTTGATGATTGTAGTATTTCTTTGGTGATGCTTACATTCCTTGGGACTCTTTCCTCCTTAAAGGCCTAATTCATAAAGGTTTCAACACTTATCTTTGAAAGGATTTTGGTTGGTGTTGGGCTTGAGGACTTCTTGCATGTCCTTGCTTATATAATGCTTAATCTCGGCATGCTTTCTGCAAGGGAAGAAATTAATACCACTGGTCTCTTTTAATGGTTATTTTGGTGCGAAATCCTTGTCTTGAATGGATTGGGTTTAATTACTTTTGGGTTTTGGAGGTTTCTTTCCATGGTTGTTTGTTGATTTGTTTGTTGATTTGGTTTTAATCCCTTTGGGTTGGCTCTTGATTTTTTTATGTTTGCTTCTCCGATTTCCTCTTGCTATTTTTGCCATCTTGCACACTCTTATCTTAGCAAGTTCGGTTTTGGACCTTTATTGTCTTAAAATTCCTTTGGTAATGATGTCTCTTTGGAATCATCTTCTTATTTTATATTCTAGTGGCTTATAATGTTGCATTTGTTGCTCGATGGGAGTGACTTTTGATTGCGGATTATTTACATGGTTCTTTGCTCATTTTGGTAGCGTGAATCATATTCTGATCATTGTTTATATTGTAATCCTTCATCTGGGTTTGTCTTTGTTACCTTCTTGGATTGAGTGTCATTTTGTTTGCGGTACTATAGTCGATGTTATTCTGTTTTTAAGACTTTGGATGTTTTGGATTTGGTTTCTGATTAGTTGTCTACACTCTTGTCTTAACGCTATAGTATCCCTTTTAGTCTTTGTATTGTGCGAGATCACGTACTGTTTTGTTCTACTTGATCTTAACCTATGGTTTGTATATCTCAATGATTGTCTATGGCGCTGTGGGTATTCTGCAAGGATTGTGGGCTGAATTGGGATATTATTTTGTTGTTATGAATGTTCTTACGTGGTAGCTTTTGATTTTCATCGGTTGTCTGTTGGTGGCGACATTATCTTTTATCTCTTAATCCTGTACTTTAATGCTATAATTTTATGGTAACTTAGGCGGGACTTTCTGGTTACCTTTCCTTGTTTGGTTTCTTAATCTGAATGCATGAGGTTGCTTTGTTTGGCTTGGTTCCAGGATGCTTCACTTCATTTTATTATGGTCCCTTGAGATCCATTAATGGGATTCAATGTTGGCTCCATCATTTGCTTACTATTCTCTTGATATGGTGATGATATTGTCGATTAGGTGTGTTTGTAATCCACTCAATCACCTTCTGGATTTTGCTATCTCTACATTTGTTGTTTATGATGGTATGATGTTTCACTCCATTTTGGTTTGGTAGTAGCTCTTGTGAAGTAACCTTCACGAAGTTTGGATGCACACTTTTGCATCGCCCCATCTAGTGTGTTGACACGAGCCTTCTCTATCCTTTCTCTTTTCTTTTGCAAACTTTGCATTTTGATCATCATATTGTCTGCTTACTATAAGCTCTAATTTTTTGGTAAATTGTTGCGGACCTCCTTCCTTTTCTCTTGCAGTTTACCAGTGGCATCATTCTCAAGTCTGGGTATTGGTCTAATTTGGTTTTGGTTTATTATGCGAATTTAGCTATCTTTTGATTGTTTTAAAGTGTTCTATTGCTTTTACCGATTTTAGACTGGGATTTACTTGTCAATGTAGCTCTTTGAGCAGTAGTTCTGAGTTTATCCCTTTAAGGACCTTGTAACTCTTTGTGGTAATAAAATACACCTCATGGGGCTTCCTTAAAAAAAAAAATCAAACTAAACCCTAAACCCTAAACCCTTAACTCAAAAAACCCTAAACCCCAAATCCTAAACCCTAAACCCTACACCCTAAACTGAAAACCCTAAACCCTAAAAACATAAAAACCTAAACCTAAACTAAATATAACCTAAAAATAAATTAAATAAAAAAGCCTAAACCGAAATAAAATAAAAATAATAAAAATAAAATAAAAACCTAAACTAAAACTTAAACCTAAACTCAAACCTAAACCTAAAATAAAAATAAAAATAATAAAAACTAAACTAAAATAAAATAAATAAAAACCTAAACTAAACTAAAATAAAACAAACCTAAAAGTAAAACCTAAACATAAAAGAAAAATAAAATCAACCTAAAATAAAAACATAAACCTAAACCTAAAATAAATAAATAAAAAATTAAACCTTGACTAAAATAAACTAAGCCAAAATAAATAAAACCTAAACCTAAACCTAAAATAAACTAAACCTAAACAAAAACCTAAAATAAATAAAATAAAATAAACTAAAAATAAACCTAAACCTAAAGATAAACCTAAAATAAAACCTAAAACCTAAACCTAAAAAAAGTAAAATAAAAACCTAAACATAAACCTTAAAAAATAAAAATAAAACCTAAACCTAAAAAATAAAGTAAAAATAAAACTAAATAAGAAAAATAAACGTAAACCTAAACCCAAACTTAAAAAATAAACTAAAATAAAAAACTTAAACTAAAATAAATATGCTAAGCAAAATAAAAGTAAAAAATAAACCTAAACAAAATATAAATAAACTAAATAAACCTAAACCCATTTGCTTTCTTTAATTAAAACCATAAATGCTAAACCCTAAACCCTAAACACTAAATCCTAAACCCTAAAACCTAAATCAAACACTAAAACTAACTTAATCAAACCCTAGCCTACAACCCTAATCCCTAAACCATAAAACCCTTAACCTAAAACCCAAAACCTAAAACCCTAAACACTAAACACTAAATCAGAACCCTAATTAAACACTAAACCCTAAGCCTTAACCCTAACCTATCCCAAAACACTAATCCTAAACTATAAACTTAAACTTTGAAACTATAAAACCCTAAACTAAACCCTAAACACTAAAACCTAAACTAAAGTTTAAACCATAAACCCTAAACATTAAGCTAACCCTAAACTCTATGATAACTCGAAATCCTATACCCCAAAAACCTTAAACCCTAAAGCCTAACACTAAGCCTGAAACCTAAAACTTAAACCGTAATATTAAACCCTAAACTGTAAAACCCTAAACCCTAAACCCTAAACCCAAAATTCAAACCCTGAACCTACAACCCTAAAACTAACCCTAAATTAAACTCTAACGCTACTCTGCTTTTAAGAAAACCCTAAATGCTAAACTTAAACCCTAAACACTAAATCCTAAACTTAAACCTAAATCATAAATACTAAAACTAACTTAATCCTAAACCTAAGTAAACCCTAAACTAAACTTAAAACAACTAAAACCCTAAACCTAAACTAAACACTAAACACTAAACTATAACTACTTATACTAAACTTAAGTTTAACCCTAACCTTATAAACCTAATCCTAAACTATAAACTTTAAAATCTAAACTTAAATCATAATAAACCCTAAAATTAAACTTAAACACTAAAACCTAAACCTAAAGTTTAAACTATAAACCTAAAATATTTAACTAAACCAAGATATTCAAAATCCTAAACCTAAAACTTAAACCTAAAAGTTTAAGACTAAATTAAAATAAACTTAAACCCTAACCTAAACCCTAAATCAGAAACTATAAACCCAAAACCTAAACTAAACTCTAACCCTAAACTACAACCTAAAAAAAACCTTAAACCTAAATTCTAAACTCAAACCTAAACCATAAAACCCAAACCATAATCCCTAAATCAGAAACTAATGTTAAACCTAAACCCTAAACTAAATCCTAAAACCTACAACCCTAAACCCTAAACCCTAAACCATAAACTATAAACCTAAATCATAAAACCTAAACCCTAAAACTAAAATTAAACTAAATAAAACCTAAAAATAAAATAAATAAAACCAAATCCTAAATAAAACCTAAATTAAAATCTAAATATAAAACAAGATGCAAAATAAAACAAAATAAACATAAAATAAAATAGAAAACTAAAAAATAAACCTAAACCAAAAAAATAAACCTAAAAAATAAAACTTAAAATAAATAAAATTAAACCTAAAGCCCTAAACTAAGAAAAACCTAAACCTAAAATAAACAAAATAAAATAAACATAAACCTACATTTAAATAAACTAAACTAAAATAAATAACGCCTAAACTCTAAACCCTAAACACTAAAAACCTAAAAACAAAAACCTAAACTAAATAAAACCAAAAAATAAAATAAATAAGAAAACTAAACCTAAATAAAATAAAATAAAAACCTAAACCTAAACCTAAAACTAAAAATAAAGTGAAATAAAAAATATAAAATAAAATAAATGAATACCTAAACTAAACCAAAAAATAAAGTAAACCTAAAATTAAAACCTAAAAACTAACCATAAACCCTAAGCTCTAAAACTAAATGGTAAACCTAAACCCTAATCATAAACCCTACTAAACCCTAAATCCTAAACCCAAAACCTAAACTAAAACCTAACTTAAACCTCAACTAAACTAAACCTAAAACCCTAAAGCCTAAAGCCTAAATCAGAAAAATAAACAAATTAAAACTTAAACCTAAAACCTAAACTAAACCTAAAACCTAAAACTAAAGCTAAACCTAAACTAAACCTAAACTAACCTAAACCTAAACTAAAACATTAAACTAAAACCTAAACCTAAACCTAACTAAATCTAAACCTAAACACTAAACCTAAACCTAAACCTAATCCTAAACCTAAGTCTAAATAAAATAAGTATTAAAACCTAAACCTAAACCCTAAACCCTAAACCCTAAGCCCTAAACCTAAACCTAAACCTAACTCCTAAACCCCTAAACTAAACCCTATAACCCTAAAAACCTAAATTAACCTAAACCCTAAAACCCTAAATCTAAACCCTAAACCATAAACCTTAAACCCTAAAAAATTAAAACCTAAACCAAAACTAAATAAAAATAAAAATAAATTAAAAGCCAAAACCTAAATAAAAAAAACATAACTAAAGTCTAAAATAAAACATAAACCTAAACCTAAACCTGAAAATAAATAAAAAAATAAAAACTAAATTAAAATAAAATAAATAAAAACCTAAACTAAACTAAAATAAATAAACCTAAAAATAAAAAAAAAACTTAAATAATATAAAACTAGATGCAAAATAAAACAAAATAAACCTAAAATAAAATAAATAAAATAAAAAAAAATTAAGAAAAAAATAAACCTAAAATAAAACTTAAAAATAAATAAAAAAATTAAACATAAAGCCCTAAACTAAAAAAAAATCGAAACCTAAAATAAATAAAATAAAATAAACATAAACCTACACTTAAATAAACTAAACTAAAATAAATGAAACCTAAACCCTAAATCCTAAACCGTAAACCCTAAAACCCTAAAACCCTAAACCCTAAACCCTAAACCCTAAAAACCTAAAAACCAGAACCTAAACTACATAAAACCTAAAAATAAAATAAATAAAAAAAACTAAACCTAAATAAAATAAAAAAAACCTAAACTAAAATATAAATCTAAACCTAAAAGTAAAACTAAAAATAAAATGAAATAAAAAATATAAATTAATAAAAATAAATAGATAAAAACATAAATTAAACTAAAAAATTTAATGAAAACCTAAAAATTAAAAACTTAAATAAACTAACCTAAACCATAAACCCTAAACCATAAAGCTAATCATAAACCCTAACACTAACTCTAAATCCTAAACCCTAAACCTAAAAGCCTAAACCTAACCTTAAACCTAAACTAACCCTAAACACTAAACCCTAAACCCAAAACCTAAAGTTTAAATCAAAACTAAAAACCTAAACCCTAAACTAACCTAAACCAAATAAAACTAAAACCCTAAACTAAACCCTAAACCTAAACTAAAATAAACCTAAAATCAAACTAAACCTAAACTCAACCTAAACTCTAAACCTAAACTAAACTCCTAAACTTAATAACTTCTAAACCTAACTAAACCTAAACTTAAACCTAAACCTAAACTAAACCTATACTAAACCTAAATCTAAGTTCTAAACTAAACTTAAATCCCTACCTTAAACTAAAACTAAACTAAACCTAAATCCCTAAACTAAATCCTTAACTCTAAACTTATAACTATAAGAAACTTAAAAACCTAAACACTAAAATATGAAATATAAACCTAAACCTAACTATAAACTAATCTAACCTAAACCTAACCTAACTTGCTCTAAAACCCTAAACATTAAAACTAAACTCTAAACTAAACCTAAACTCTAACTTAAACTAAAACCTAAATCTAAACTCTAAACTAAAATAAACCTAAATAAAACTAACCCTAAAACCCTAAACCTAAACCTTCAACCCTAAACTAAAACCCTAAACCCTAAACCCAAACTCTAAACCCTAAACCATAAAACATACAACCCTAGACCCTAGCCCTAAACCCTAAAAATGTAAACCTAAACTAAATAAAACCTAAAAATAAAATATATAAACTACCAAAATTTAAAAAAAATAATAACCTAAACTTAAACCTAAACATAAAAATAAAATAAAATAAAAAATAAATAAACTAATAAAATAAATAAAACCTAAACAAAACTAAATAATAAAATAAATAAAAAAATAAAACCCAAAATAAACTAAAAACTAAATTAAAATTAAAATTAAAATAATACTAAAATAAAATAAAATAGAAACTAAATAAAATCCTAAACCTAAAAATAAATAAAAAATAAAACCTAAACCTTAAACTAAAAAAACCTAAACCTAAAATAAACATAAAGCAAAATTAAAATAAACTAAACTAAAATAAATAAAACCTAAACCCTAAACCTTAAACCCTAAATCATAAACCCTAACACTAACCCTAAATCCTAAACCCGAACACCTAAAGCCTAAAACCTTGAACCTAAAACCCTAAACTAACATAAAACCTAAACCCAAAAATACACTAAAGTTTAAACCTAAACTAAAACTAAACCTAATCTAACCTAAACCTAACTCTAACCCTAAACTAAAAATTGAAAACCCTAAAGAAAAAAACTAAACCTAAACCTAAACCTAAAACCTAAAACCTAAACTTAAACCTAAACCTAACTAAACCTATGTCTAAACTAAAACTAACCCTAAACCCTACACTTAAACTCTTAAAATTAAACCTAAAACCCTATGTCTAAAAAACCTAAACTTAAACCTAAACTAAACCTAAACTAAACTAAACTAACCCTAAACTAACTTAAACTAATAAACTCTAAACCCTAAACCTAAATAACCTAACTAAAAGAAGTTTTAAACCTAAACTAACCTAATTATTAAACCTAAGATAACCTGCAAACTTAAAACTCTAAACTCTAAAGCTCTAAACACTAAACCTAAACTAACTAAAATACTAAATTTAAATCCTAAACCCTAAACTTAAACCCTAAACACTAACCCTAAACCCTAAAACTAACCTAAACCCTAAACTTAAACCTAACAACCCTAAACCTAAACTCTAAATGTTAAACCAAAAGGTTTAAACTAAAACCCTAAATTATAAAACCCTAACCTAAATCCTAAACCCTAAACACTAAACCATAAACTTACAACCTAGACTTAAACCCTACATCCCTAAAATGTAAACCTAAACTAAATAAAACCTAAAATAAAATAAATAAAAAAACCTAAATCTAAATAAAATAATAACCTAAACTTAAACCTAAACTAAAATAAAATAAATTACAAAAATAAAACTAAACTAAAATAAAATAAATAAAACCTAAACTAAACTATAAAAGTAAATAAACATAAAAAAATAAAACCTAAATAAATTAAAACTAAACATAAAATAAAATAAATAAACTAAAATAAAATAAAATAAAAAGTAAATAAAATCCTAAACCTAAACAAAAATAAAACCTTAACCTTAAACTAAAAAAAAAATGTAAACCTAAAATAAACATAAATATAAATTAAAATAAACTTAACTAAAATAAATAAAACCTAAACCTTAAACACTAAACCCTAAACCCTAAACCCCAAACCCTAAACCCTAAACCTTAAACCCTAAACTGAAAACCCTAAACCCTAAACCCTAAAAACCTATAAACCTAAACCTAAACTATATAAAACCTACAAATAAAATAAATAAGAAAACCTAAACTCAAATAAAATAAAAATAAAAATAAATAATAAAAACTTAAACTAAAACCTAAAACTATACCTAAACCTAAATTTAAAAAATAAAATTTAATAAAATATAAAAGCTAAATTAAAATAAAAGAAATAAAAACCTAAACTAAACTAAAAAAATAGAATATACCTAAAAAAAACCTAAATGTAAAATAAAAATAAAAACAACCCAAAATAAAATAAAATAAGAACAAAATAGCAGCCTAAACCTAAATAATAAACCCAAAAATTAAACCTAAAAATAAATAAAAATAAAACCTAAACCATAAACTAAAAAAAACCTAAACCAAAAATAAAAATAAAATAAACCTAAAGCTAAATTTAAATAAACTAAACTAAAATAAATAAAACCTGAACCTAAACCTAAAATAAACTAAACCTAAGCCCAAAGCTAAACTAAATAAAATAAAAAAAAATCCAAACCTAAAAAATAAACCTAAAATAAAACCTAAACCTAAGCATAAAAAAAAAGTAAAATAAAACCTAAACATAAACTTAAAAAAATAAAAATAAAACCTAAACTTAAAATATAAAATAAAACTTAAACCTAAAAATAAAATAAAAGTAAAACTAAATAAAATAAACGAAATGTAAACCTAAATCTAAAAAAATAAACTAAAATAAATAAACATAAAATAAATAAACTAAACTAAAAAAATAAACCTTAATAAACATATATAATAAACTAAATAAAAAATAAACCTATCGCCTTTAATTTTAAAGAAACCCTAAACCCTAAACCCTAAACAATATATCCTAAATCCTAAACTCTAAAAACTAAATAGATGCCTAAACCTACAACCCTAAACCCTAAACCTAAACCTTAACCTTAAACCTAGACCCTAAAACTAAAACCCTAAACTATAAACCAAGACTAAGCCATAAAACCTAATCATTAAACCCTAAATCCTAAACCCTAACTAACTCCTAACCCTAAACTAAAGTTTAAAGCCTAAAGTTTAAACTAAAACATTAAACAAAATTTAAACCTAAAACTTAAACCCTAACTAAAACCCTAAACTAATCTAAACTTAAACCTAACCTAAACCTAAACTACAAAACCCTATACCTAAAGAAAACACTAAACTAAAAAATCCTAAAACCTAAAGTAACCTAAAACCTTAAAACCTAAAATCCTAAACCCCAAACCCTAAACCTAAACCCTGCTCTAAACCTAAACCCTAACCTAAACCATAAATAAAATTAACTTAAACCCTAAACCTACAACCTAAACCTAAAACCTAAAACCTAAAGTTAAACCCTAAACCTTAAACCTAAGACACTAAACTAAACCCTAAACCATAAACCTAAAACCTATAAACCTAAACCCTAAACTAAACCCTAAACCCTAAACTCTAAACCATAAACCATAAACTATAAATAGTAAACCTTAAAAACTTAAAATTAAAATAAATTAAATAAAACTTAAGAATAAAATAAATAAATAAAACCTAAACCTATATAAAATAGAAACCTAAACATAAACCTAAACATAAAAATAAAATAAAATAATAAATAAAAACTAAATTAAAATAAAATAAATAAAACCTTAACTAAACTAAAAAAATAAAATAAACCTAAAAATAAAAAATCTAAATAAAATAAATACTAAATGTAAAATAAAATAAAATAAACATAAAATAAAAACTAAATAATAACCTATACCTAAAAAATAACCCAAAAATAAAACCTAAAAATAATTAAAGAACTAAACCTAAACCCTAAACTTAAAAAAAAACCTAAACCTAAAATAAACATAAACTTAAACTAAAATAAAGTTAACCGAAATAAATAAAACTTAAACCCTTAATCCTAAACCAAAAACCCAAAACCCAAAATCGTAAACCCTAAACCTTAAACCCTAAAACCCTAAACCCTAAATCCTAAACCCTAAACCCTAAAATCTACAACCTTATACCCTAAACCCTAAACCCTAAACCCTAAACCCCAAACCCTAAACCTTAAACCTTAAACCCTAAACCCTAAACCCTAAAAACCTAAAAACATAAACCTAAATTAAATATAACTAAAAAATATAATAAATAAAAACTTAAACCTAAATAAATAAAATAAATAATAAAAATAAAATAAAACCTAAACCTAAACCTAAACCTAAACCTAAAACAAAACAAAAATAATAAAATTAAATTAAAATTAAATAAAACCTACACTAAACTAAAACAAAATAAACCTAAAACCTAAACATAAAAGAAAAATAAAATCAACCTAAAATAAAAACTAAATAAAACCTAAACCTAAGCAATAAACTTAAAAATAAATAAAAATAAAACCTAAACCTAAAATAAATAAATAAAACATAAACCTAGACTAAAATAAACTAAGCCAAAATAAATAAAACCTAAACCTAAACTTGAAATAAACTAAACCTAAACAAAAAACTTAAACTAAATAAAATTAAATAAACTAAAAATAAACCTAAACATAAAGATAAACCTAAAATAAAAACCTAAAACCTATACCTAAAAAAGTAAAATAAAAACCTAAACCTAAACCTTAAAAAATAAAAATAAAACATAAACCTAATAAATAAAATAAAAATGAAACTAAACTAGAAAATAAACATAAACCTAAACCTAAACTTAAAAATAAACTAAAATAAAAAACCTAAACTAAAATAAATAAACTAAAAAAAATAAAAAAAATAAACCTAAACAAAACTATAAAATAAGCTAAATAAACTAAATAAACCTAAACCTACCCCATCAATTAACAAAACCCTAAACTAAACCCTAAACCTAAATAAACTAAACCATAAACACTAAAGCATCACTAAACAGCTACAACCCTAAACCTAACCTAAAACCCTAAACCTAAACTAAACCCTAAACACTAAACACTAAACTAAACCTAAACACTAAAACTAAAAAACCCTAAGCCCTAACCTCTAACCTTAAACTCTAATCCCTAAACTATAAACCTTAAAACCTAAACTAAAACTATGAATAAATACAAAACCTAAACCTAAACACTAAAACCCTAAACTAAAGTTTAAACTATAAACTGTTTAGCTAACCTAAACTTAAGATAACTAAACTATAAACTCTAAACCAAAACCCTAAAGTCACTAAACCTAAAACTAAAACCTAAACCTAACCTCCTATACCTAAACTCCTAAAATCTAAACCTTAAACCTAAACTAAACCTAAACCCTAAATAACCTAAAACTAACCCTAAACCTAAACTATTTAAACTCAAACTCTAAACTATAAAACCCTAAACCCTAAACCCTAAACAATAAAACCCTAAATGTTAAACCCTAAACCCTAAACCCTAAAACCTACAAACCCAAACCCTGAACGCCAAACCCTAAACCCTAAACTATAAACCTTAAACCATAAACCTTAATTCATAAAAAACTAAAAACCTAAACTTAAAACTAAATAACACTTAAAATAAAATAAATAAAAAACCAAAACCTAAATAAACAAAACCTAAACTAAAACCTAAACCTAATCCTAAAAATAAAATAAAATAAAAAATAAAATAAAAAAACCTAAACTAAACTAAATAAAATAAAATAAACCTAAAATAAAACCTAAACTAGATGCACAATAAAATAAAAAACCTAAAATAAAATAAAATAAAACTAAAAAAACCAAATCCTAAAAAATAAACCTAAAAAAAACTTAAAAATAAATAAAAAATTAAACCTAAAGCCCTAAACTAAAAAAAATCCTAAACCTAAAATTAATAAAATAAAATAAACATAAACCTTTACTTAAATAAACTAAACTAAAATAAATAAAATCTAAATCCTAAACCCAAAACCTAAACCCTAAAACCCTAAACCGTAAACACTAAACCCTAAACCCTAAACCTAAACCTAAACCAACCCTAAACTCTAAAACCTAAAACCAAAAAAAATAAATAAACCTAAAAATAAGTCAAAAAACTAAACCTAAATAAAATAAAATAAAAACCTAAAGTAAAATCTAAATCTAAACCTAAACCTAAACCTAAACCTAAAAATAAAATGAAATAAAAAAAATAAAATTAAGAAAAATAAAATAAATAAAAACCTAAACTAAACTAAAAAAATAAAATAAACCTAAAAATAAAAAAACCTTAATAAAATAATATCTAAACGTAAAATAAAAATAAACATAAAAAATTAAAATAAAAACTAAATAAAAACCTAAACTTAAACAATAAACCATAAAAAACCTAAAATTAAATAAAAATTAAAACCTAAACCCTAAACAAAAAAAAACCAAACCTAAACCAAAAATAAAATAAACCTAACCATAAACAAAACTAAAATTAATAAAACCTAAACCTAAACCAAAAATAAACTAAACCTACACTAAATAAAATAAAATAAACTTGAAATAAACTTAAACCTAACTAAAAAATAAAACCTAAAAATAAACCTAAAATAAAAAACTAAAACTTAAACCTAAAATAATGAAATAAAACCTAAACCTAAACCTAAAAAATATAAAATAAAATATAAACCTAAAAAAAATAAAATAAAATAAACTAACTAAATAAACATAAACCTAAACCCAAACCTAAAAGATAAACTAAAATAAAAATAAAACTAAAATAAAAAAAAAAACTAAAATAAATAAACTAAAATAAATAAACTACTAAATAAAATAAAACAAATCTAAATATAAATAAACTAAATAAATAATAAACCTAAACCTATAATTTAATTAATTTTTTGAAAAAATCCTAAACCCTAAATCCTATGCCCTAAATACTAAATCCTAAACCCTAAACCCTAAACCTAAATATAAACCTTAAACTAATCCTAAACCCTAATGCTAACCCTAATTCTAAATCCAAAACCTTAAACCCTAAACACCTAAACCTAAAGTTTAACTCAACTATAAATGCTAATCTAACCCTAAACTTGCAACCTAAACCTAAACCTAAAACCCTAAACCTAAACCTAAACACTAAACAACCTTAAACCTAAACCCTAAAACCTAAACCTAAACCCTAAAGCTCTAAACCTAAACTTAAACCTAAACCTAAATAAAAAAACCCTAAAACTCTAATAAACCCTATACCCTAAACCCTAAACCCTAAAGTATATAACCCTAAACCCCAAAACTCAAACCCTAAACCCTAAACTAACCAAAACCATAAACCCTAAAACTAAAACCTAAAACAAACATACTATAAAACCTAAAATAAAATAAGTAAAACCTAAACCTAAATAAAATAAAATAAATAAAAATAAAATAAAAAAATAAACTAAAGCATAAACTTAAATCTAAACCTAAACCTAAAATAAAATAAAATAAAAAATAAAAACTAAACTAAAACAAAATAAATAAAAACCTAAACTAAACTAAAAGATAAAATAAACTTAAAAGTAAAACATAAACATAAAATAAAAAATCAAACCTAAAATAAAACTAAATAAAAACCTAAACCTAAGCAATAAACCTAAAAATAAATAAAAAATAAAACCTAAACCTTGGACAGAAAAAAACCTAAATCTAAAATAAATAAATAAATACCTAAACCTAAACTAAAATAAACTAAACTAAAATAAATAAAACCTAAACCTAAAATAAAGTAAACCTAAAAATAAACCTAAACTAAATAAAATAAAATAAAGTAAAAATAAGCCTAAATCTAAAAATAAACCTAAAATAAAAACCTAAAACCTAAACCTAAAAAAGAGAAATAAAAACCTATACCTACACATAAAAATAAAAAATAAAACCTAAACCTAAAAAAAAGGAAAAATACAACTAAACTAAAACCTAAACCTAAACCTAAAAAATAAACTAAATAAAAACCTAAATTAAAATAAATAAACTAAACAAAATAAAAATAAAAAATGAACCTAAAAAAATATAAAATAAACTAAAAAAACCTAAACCTATCAATTTCTTTATTTAAAAATAACCCTAAATCCTAAACCCTAAACCCTAAACTACTAAATCCTAAACCCTAAAACCAAAACTAAAACCCTAAGAAACCTAAAAAACCTAACTTAAACTTAAACCTAAACCTAAACTTAAACCTAAACACTAAACACTAAATCAAACTCTAATCTAAATTAAACTAAACTAACTCCTAACCTAACTAAACTAAAGTTTAAACTATAAACCCTAAACTTAAACTTAAACTAAACTAAACTTAAATTTAAACTAAACTTAACTAACTATAAACCTAAACACTAAACCTAAACCTAAAACTAAACCTAAAAGTTTATTATTAAACTCAAAACTAAACCTAAACCCTAACCCTAAACCTAAACTTACATCCTAAACCTAAACACTAAACTATAAAAAACCTAAACCTAAAAAACCTAAACTAAACTATAAAATATATAACCTAAACCTAAACCTAAACCTAACTATAAACTAAAACTAAACCTTAAACCCTAAAAGTAAAACCTAAACCTAAACTAAATAAAACCTAAAAGTAAAATAAATAAAACATAAACCTAAATAAAATAAAAACCTAAACTAAATCCTAAACTTAATCCAAAACCTAAACCTAAAAATATAATAAAATAAAAACCTAAACCTAAAAAATGAACCTAAAAATAAAACATAAAAATAAATAAAAAATTAAACCTTAACCCTAAACTAAAAAAAAACTAAACCTAAAATAAAAAAAATAAAATAAACATACACCTAAACTCAAACAAACTAAACTAAAATAAATAAAACCCAAACCCTTAACCTTAAACCCTAAACCCTAAACCCTAAACTCTAAAAACCTAAAAATAAAACCCTAAACTAAATAAAACCTAAAAATAAAATAAGTGAAAAACCTAAACCTAAATAAAATAAAAAAATAAAATAAAATAAAAACCTAAACTAAAACCTAAACCTAAATCAAAAAATAAATAAAATATAAAATATAAAATTAACTAAAAAATAAAAAATAAAAGCCTAGACTAAACAAAAAAATAAAATAATACCTAAATGTAAATTAAAAATAAAATAAAATGAAAACTAAATAAAAACCTAAACCAAAATAATAAACATAAATAAACCTAAACCCTAAAAAAAATAAAAAAAACTAAACCTAAAAAAACACCTAAACTTAAACTAAAATAAATAAAACCTAAACCTAAACCTAAACCTAATATAAACCAAACCTAAACTTAAACCTAAAAAAATTAAAATAAAATAAACTAAAAATAAACCTAAACCTAAACTAAAACCAAAAAAAACATAAACCTAAAAAAATAAAATGAAAACCTAACCTAAACCTAAAATAAAAATAATAAAATAAAATAAAAATAAACTAAACTAAAAATAAACATAAACTTAAACACAAACTTATAAAATAAACTAAAATAAAAAAACTTAAACTAAAATAAATGAACATCAAAAAATAAAATAAATTAAATAAAAAAATAAACCTAAATAAAAATATAAAATAAACTAAATAAATTGAATAAACATAAACCTAAGGTTTACTTAATTTAAAAAAAAAAACTCTATACCTTAAGCCCTATATGCTAAACAAAAAATCCTAAACCCTAAACCCTAAACCCTAAACATACAACCCTAAACCTACAACCTTAAACCCAAACCCTAACCCAAACCCTAAATCCTAAACCCTAAACCCTAAAAACACTAAACTCTAAAGCCTAAACCCTCAACCTTAAACCCTAATCTAATGATAAACCCTAACCTAACCCAAACACTAAACCCCAAAACCCTAAACCTAAAACCTAAACATCAATCCTAAACCCTAAACCCTAAATCCTAAAACCTAAACCTAAATTAAATAAAACATAAAAATAAAATAAATAAAAAAACCTAAATCTAAATAAAAGAAATAAAATAAAATAAAATAAAAACTAATACTAAAGTAAAGTAAATATAAAACCTAAAACTAAAAATAAAATAAAAAAATAAAAAAAAACTAAAATGAAATAAATAAAAACTTAAACTAAACTAAAAAAATAAAATGAATTTAAAAATAGAAAACCTAAATAAAATATAAACTAAACGTACAATAAAGTTAAAATAAACCTAAAATGAAATATAATAAAAACTAAATAAAATCCTAAACCTAAACAATAAACCTAAAAATAAAGGAAAATTAAAACCTAAACCCTAAACAAAAAAAAGCCTAAACCTAAAATAAAAATAAAATAAACCTAAACATAAAAAAGTAAAATAAAAACCTAAACATAAACCTAAAAATAAAAAATAAAACCTAAACCTAATAAATAAAATAAAAATAAAACTCAAATAAAAAAATGAACCTAAACCTAAACCTAAACCTAAGAAATAAACTAAAATAAAAAGCCTAAACTAAAATAAATAAACCAAAAATAAATAAACTAAACTAAATAAAAATAAAATGTAAACTTAAATGAAAAAGAAAGTATACTAAAATTTTAAATAAATAAACTAAACTTAATATACTAAACAAACCTAAACCTACTGGTTTACTTAATTTAAACCTTTAAAAAACCCTAAGCCCTAAACCTTAAACCATAATCCTAAACCTTAATCCCTAAAAGCATAAACCCTATAACCTTAAACCCTAAAGCCTAAACCCTAAACCCTAAACCCCAAACCCAAACAACCTAAAGTAACTAAATAAATTAAGAAATAAACCTAAACCCTAAAGCCTAATAAACCTAACCTAAAGCTAAACCCTAAATGGGCGTAACCTTGACAATAGAACATCACCATCAACCGTGCTCGCTTAGATCCGTGGAGGCGAAGGAAGAGGTGGTGATTATCATTGTGGTGATGGAAGTGCCGGTGGATATGGAGGTAGTGGGCGTGGTGGTTATGAAGGCGGATGGAGGTTACAACCATGGTGGTGGAAGGAAAGATCGTGATATGATTGTGATCCGCTATTTGAGAGGTTGGGGTGGTTCTGATGGGAATTGGAGAAACTAAAGAACGGTCGATCCGATCTGCTGCTTACAAAACTGTGTCTTTACTGTAGAGATGGTTCTAGTAATCTAAGGTTCTTGATTTGCTTAATGTGTGCACATTTTTTATCTATGTCGTCACTTGTGTCTTAGAAAACTTGGTCTATTACTTGTTTGATGAAATCATAAAGAAGAAATGTTGAATGAATTTGTTCTCGCTAAAAAAATCCAAAAACCCTAAACATAAAACCTAAACCCTAAACCCTAAACCTTAAACCCTAAAACCTAAAAACCCTAAACCCTAAGCCCTAAACCCTAAAATCTAAACCCTAAACCCTAACCCCAAAACCCAAAATCTTAAAACATAAACCCTAAACCCTAAACCCTAAACAAACCCTAAACCCTAAAAATCTAAAAACCAAAACCCAAACTAAATAAAACCAAAAAATAAAATAAATAAAAAGCCTAAACCAAAATAAAATTAAAAAATAAAATAAAATCAAAACATAAACTAAAACCTAAATCTAAACCTAAACCTAAACCTAAACCTAAACTTGAAAAGAAAATAAAATAAAAATAAAAACTAAACTAAAATAAAATAAATAAAAAGCTAAACTAGACAAAAAAAAAAGAAAACTTAATAAAATATAAAACTAAACCTAGAATAAAATAAAAAATCTAAAATAAAATAAAATAAAAAATAAAATAAACATAAATAAAAAAAGATATGAAATAAATAAATAATAAACTAAATAAACTTAAACCTACGAGTTTATAAAATTTTAAAAGAATACCTAAACCATAAACCCTAAACTCTGAACCCTAAATCTACAACCCTAAACCCTAAACCGTAAACCCAAAAACCTTAAACCCTATACCCTAAACCCTAAAACCTAAACCGTAAAACACTAAACCCTAAACCCTAAACACTAAACCTTAAACTCTAAACCCTAAAAACCTAAACCCGAAACCTAAAAATAAAATAATAAAAAAATAAAAACTAAACTAAAATAAAATAATAACCTAAACTAAACTAAAAAATCAAATAAATCTGAAAGTAAAAAACATAAACAAAATTAAATCTTAAAGTAAAATAATAATAATAAAAACCTAAAATAAAATAAAGTAAAAGCTAAATATAAACATAAACCTAAAAGATAAACCTAAAAATAAAACCCAAAAAAAAAAAAAAAACCAAAACCATAAACTTTAAAAAAACCTTCACCTAAAATAAACAAACTAAAATAAACCTAAACCTAAACTAAAATAAACTAAATTTTAAAAATAAAAGCTGAACATAAACCTAAAATAAACTAAACCAAACTCTTAACTAAATAAAATAAAATAAACTAAAAATAAACCTTTAAAAAAAAAATAAACCCAAAAATAAACCTAAAATAAAACCAAAACCTAAACCAAAAAAAACCTAAACCTGAGAATAAAAAATAAAACCTAAACCTAAAAAATAAAATTAAAATAAAACCAAACTAAAAAAATAAGCATAAACCTAAAATAAACAAACTAAACTAAATAAAAAATAAAGATAAATAAAATGAAAAAATAAAATAAACTAAAATAAATAAAAATAACCTAAATAAACCTAAACCTAGTAGTTTTAATTTTAAAAAATAAAACTCTAAGCCCTAAACCCTAAACCTAACCTAATGTAACTAAATTAAAAAATAATCACCATTAAACCTAAACCTAAACCTAAACCCTAAGAATAAAGTAACCTTGATGGTCAAACATCACCTTAACTAGATCAATCCGCATCCGAGGAGGCTAAGGTGGAGGCGGTTATCGAGTGGTGTTGGGGGATTTGGAGGTGCTGGTGGATATGGAGGTGGTCGGGGTAGTGGTGGTCATGGAGGTAGGAGGAATGATGGAGGTTACAGCCTTGGTGGTGGCTGAAGGGAGAGATCGAGGATATGATGGTAGATCCCACTACTCGAGATGCCAGGGTGGTTGTGATGGGAACTGGAGAAATTGATGAATGGTCGATCCGATCTGTTCCTTACTTAACTGTGTCTTTAAGAGAGACAATTCAAGTTATCTATGGTTTTTTATTTACTCTATGCATGCTCATTTTTACTTATGTCATCGCATGTCTTTGAAAACTTGGTATGTTACTTGGTTGATAAAATAAAAAACAAGAAATGTTGAATCTAAATTTGTTCTCTGTTAAGAAAAACCAAAACCCTAAACCCTAAACCTAGAACCTAAATCCTAAACCCTAAACCCTAAACTATAAAAACCATAAACCCTAAATCCTAAACCTTAAAACCTAAAACCTAAACCCTAAACCCTAAACCATAAAACTAAACTATAAACCTAATCTCAAACTAAACCTAAACCTTAAACCTAAAACTAAATCAAAACTAATATAAACCCTAAACACTAAACCTAAAACACTAAACCCTAAAACACAAAACCCTAAACTAACCCTAAACCCTAAACAACTAAAACTTAAACCCTAAAGAAACCTAAATTTTAAATAAACTAAACACTAAACACTGTTAACCCTAAAACTTAAACCTAAACCCTAAACCTAAAATCCTAAACCATAATGCTAAACATTAAACCTAAACCTAAACTCTAAACCCTAAACCCTAAACCCTAAAACCCTAAACCATAAAGCCTAAAGCCTAAACCTAAACCTAAACCCTAAACCCTAAAAACCTAAAAACCTAAATCTAAACTAAATAAAACCTAAAAATAAAATAAATTAAAAACTTAAACCTAAACCTAAAAATAAAATAGAATAAACTTTAAAAAGTATATTAAATTAAAATAAATAAAAACTTAAACTAAATTTAAAAAATAAAATAAACCTAAGAATAAAAAACCTAAATAAAATAAAAACTAAACTTAAAATAAAAATAAAATAAACCTAAAATAAAATAAAATAAAAACTAAATAAAAACCTAAACTAAAAAAATAAACCTAAAAATAAAACCTAAAAATAAATAAAAATTAAAATCTAAACCCTAAACTAAGAAAAACCTAGACCTAAAAAAAATAAACAAAATAAATAAACTTAAACTTAAACAAAATTAAACTAAACTAAAATAAATAAAACCTAAACCTAAACCTAAAATAAACTAAACCTAAACCATAAAGTAATTAACATAAAATAAATTAAAAATAAAATCTAAAAATAAACCTAAAACCTAAACTAAATGAAACCTGAAAATAAAATAAATAAATAAAGTTAAACCTAAATAATAAAATAAAATAAAATAAAAACATGAACTACAACCTAAACCTAAACCTAAACCAAAAAAGAGAATAAAATAAAAACTAAACTAAAATAAAATAACTAAAAACATAAACTAATCTAAAAAATAAAAAACCTAAATAAAATTAAAGCAAATCCTAATATTAAAATGAAATAAAGCTAAAAAAATAAAATAAAAACTAAATAAATACCTAAACCTAAAAAATAAAACCTAAACCCTAAACTAAAAAAATAAAACCTAAAATAAAATAATAAGAAAATATACCTAAACCTAAACTAAAATGAACTAAACTAAAATAAATAAAACCTAAACCTAAACCTAAACATAAACCTAAACTATATAAAATAAAATAAATTAAAAATAACTTAAACCTAAACTTAAAAATTAAACCTAACTTTAAACCTAAAGTAAAATCCTAAAACATAAACCTAAAAATAAAAATAAAATCCAAACCTAAAAAATAAAGTAAAAATAAAACTAAAGTAAAAAATAAACATTAACCTAAACCTAAACCTAAACCTAAAAATAAACTAAAATAAAAAACTAAGCTAAAATAAATAAACCAAAATTAAATAAACAAAACTAAATAAAAAAAAAGCCAAATTCAAAATAAAAAATAAAATAAACTAAAATAAATAAAAAATAAACTAGATAAACCTGAACTTATATGTTTATTTAATTAAAAAAAACCCTAACCCTAAACCCTAAACCCTAAAACTAACCCTAAACTTGCAACACAAAACCCTAAACCCTAAATCCTAAACATACAACACTAAACCTACAAAACTAAACCCTAAACCCTAAACCCTAAACACTTAACTAACCCTAAACCCAAATAAAATAAATAAATAAAAATAAAAAACCCTAGCCCTAAACCCTAAACCCTTAAGTTTCAACCCTAAAACCCTAAACCCAAAACCCTAAACCATAAACCCTAAATCCTAAACCCAAAATCCTAAAACCTACAACCTTAAACCTAAACCCTAAATATCAAACCATAGACCCTAAACCCTAAACCCTAAAAACCTAAAAACTTAAAAAAACCTAAACCTAAACTAAATAAAACCTAAATATAAAATAAATAAAAAAACTTAAACCTAAATAAAATAAAATAAAATAAAAACCTAAACTAAAACCTAAACCCTGACCCAAACCTAAACTTAAACTTAAATATAAAATAAAATATAAGTTAAAACTAAAACTAAATTAAAATAAAATAAATAAAAACCTAAATTAAACTAAACTAAAAAATAAACCCAAAAAAACCTTAATAAAATAAAAACTAAAGGTAAGATACAAATAAAATAATCCAAAAATAAAATAAAAACTAAATGTAAGATATAACTAAATAAAAGTAAACTTAAACCTAAGCTAAAAAATAAAAATAAAAATAAAAATAACCTAAAACCTAAACCTAAAAAAATAAAATAAAAACCTAAACTTAAACCTAAAAAATAAACTAAAATAAAAATGTAAATTAGAATAGATAAACCTAAAATAAATAAATTAAACTAAATAAAAAATAAAGCTAAATAAAAATAAAAAAATAAAATAAACTAAAATAAATAAAAAATAAACTAACTAAACTTAAACCTATCGATTTTCTTAATTTTTTAAATAAAACCTAAACCCTAAGCCACAAACCCTAAACCTTATATCCCAAAACCTTAAACCCTAAACCCTAAACCTTAAAACTAACCCTAAATCCTAAACCCTAAACCTAAAACCCTAAACCCTAAACTAACCCTAAACCCTAAACCATAAATAAAAAAAATAAATAAAATAAAAAAATCTTAACCCTAAACCCTAAAACCCAAAACCATAAACCCTAAACCCTAAACACTAATCCCTAGACCCTAAACCTTAAAACCTACAACCCTAAACCCAAAGAAGCTTAAAACCTAAACATAATTAAATAAAACCAAAAAATAAAATAAATAATAAAACCTTAAACAAAACTAAATAAAAATAAAATAAAATAAAAACATAAACAAAAACCTAAACATAAACCTAAACCTGAAAAGAAAATAAAATAAAACAAACTAAACAAAAATAAAATAAATAAAAACCTAAACTAAACTAAAAAATAAAAAACTTAAATAAAATAAATACTAAAACTAAAACAAAAATAAAATAAACCTAAAATAAAATAAACATAAAATAAAATAAAATAAAAACTAAATAGAAACCTAAAAGTAAATAAAAATTAAAACCTAAACCCTAAACCAAAACACCTTAACCTAAAATAAAAATAAAATAAACCTAAACTAAAATAATTATAACATAAACCTAACCTAAAAAATAAAACCTAAAATAAAAAGCTAAAAGCTGAACCTAGAGAAATAGAATAAAAACCTAAGCCTAAACCTAAAAATAATAAAATAAAACCTAAACCTAAAAAACAAAATAAAAATAAAACTAAACTAAAAAATAAACCTAAAAAATAAACTAAAATAAAAAAACTTATATTAAAATAAATAAACCTAAAATAAATAAGCTGGACTAAATAAAAATAAAAAATAAACCTAAATAAAAATCAAAAGTAAAATAAACTAAAATAAATAAATAATAAACTAATAAACTTTACCTAGTAGTTACTTAATTTAAAAAACCATAAACCCTAAATCCTAAACCCTAAAACCCAAAACCCTAAACCCTAAGCCCTAAACACTAAACCTACAAACCTAAACCCTAAACCAAGAAACCCTAAGCCCTAACCCTAAACCCTAAACCCTAAAAGCGTAAACCCAAAACCCAAAACCATAAACCCTAAACCCTAAACCCTAAACCCTAAACCCTAACCGTAAACCCTAAACCCTAAACCCCAAACCCTAAACCTATACCTAAAGTAAAAGTAAAACCATAAAACCTAATAAACCTATACCTAAACCTAAACCCTAAGAATGGATGAACCTTGATGGTAGGAATATCACATCAACTAGCTCAATCTAGACTGTGGAGGCTAAGGATGTGGCGATTATCACAATGGTGGTGGGGATCTGAGGTTTTGGATATGGAGCAATGGTTGTTATGGAAGAGAGAGGAATGATGAAGGTTACAGTCATGGTGGTGGAGGAGGGAGAGATTAGGGATATGATGGTGGATTCTACTACTCGAGAGGCCGGGGTTATTTTGATGGGAATTGGAGAAACCAAGAACCAAATTTGACCGCTTCTTATGGACTATGTCTTTACACTAGACATTCTAGTTATCTAGTGGTTTTTATTTTTGCTATCGCTTCTTTTATCTATGTCATGTCATCCCTTGTGTCTTAGAAAACTTGGTGTGTTACTTGGTTGATCAAATCAAAAAGAAGAAATGTCGAATCTAAATTTGTTCTTTGTTAATAACTAAAAACATAAAACCCTAAACTAAAACCTGATCCCTAAACCTAAAATGAAAATGCCAAACCCTAAAACCCCTAAACCCCAAACCCTAAATCGTAAACCTTAAAACCCTAAACCCTAAACCTTATACCATAAATCTTAAACCTTAAACCCTAATCCTAAACTGTAAACCCAAAAAACAAAAAAACAAAAAAAGAAAACCCCTAAATCCTAAACCCTAACCCCAAATCTTAAACCTTGCACTAATCTTAAACCCTAAACCCTAAACCTTAAACCCCAAACCTTAAAACCTATACTAATCTTAGACCCTAAACCCTATACCCTAAACTATAAAAAGCTAAAAACTTTAACCTAAAGTAAATAAAATCTAAAAATAAAATAAATAAAAAAACCAAAACCAAAATAAAATAAAAAATGTAATAAAATAAAAACATAAACTAAAACATAAACCTAAACCTAAAAATAAAATAAAATAAAAATAAAAACTAAATTAAGTTAAAATAAATAAAAACCTAAACTAAACTAAAGAATCAAAAACTCAAATAAAATAAAAACTAAACCTAAAATAAAATTAAAATAAACCTAAATTAAAATAAAATAAAAACTAAATAAAAACCTAAACCTAAAAAATAAAATTAAAAATAAAAGCTAAAAATAAATAAATAAATAAATCCTAAACCCTAAACTAAAAAAAAATAAACCTAAACCTAACCTAAAAAAATTATACCTAAAATAAAAACCTAAAACGTAAACCTAAAAAAAATCAAGTAAAAACCTAAATTTAAACCTAAGAATAAAAAAATAAAACTTAGCCCAAAAAATAAAATAAAAAAACTAAACTAAAAAATAAAACTATACTTAAAAAATAAACTAAAATAATAAACCTAAAATAAAATAAATAAATCTAAAATAAATAAATAAACTAAAGTAAAAAAAATGAAAATAAACCTAAATAAATATAAAAATAAAATAAACTAAAATAAATCAAAAAAATAAACTAAATAAATATAAACCTACTAGTTTACATAGTTTAAAAAAAACCCAAACCCCAAACCCTAAAAAAATCCCTAAACCCTAAACCATAAACACTAAACCTACAACCCTAAATCATAAACCCTAATCCCTAAAACCCTATACCCTAAACCCTAAACCCTAAACCCTAAAACCTTAAACCCTAAACCATAAACCTTAAACCCTAAATCCTAAACCCTAAAACCTATAACCCTAAATGCAAAACCCTAAACCTCAAACTCTAAACCCTCAACCCTCTAATCCCTAAACCCTAAATCTTGAAAACTTAAAAACCTAAACCTAAACTAAATAAATAATAAAAATAAAATAAATAAAAGAACATAAACCTAAATAATATAAAATAAATAAAATAAAATAAAAACCTAAACTAAAACTTATACCTAAACCTGAACTTAAACTGAAAAGAAAAATATAATAAAATAAAAATCAAAACTAAATTAAAATAAAATAAATAAAAAACTACACTAAACAAAAAAATAAAATAAACTTATAAATAAGAAACCTAAATAAAATAAAACCTAAACGTAAAATAAAATAAAATAAAATTAAACAAAACTAAATAAAAACCTAAACCTAAAAAATAAAACTAAAAATAAAAGCTAAAATAAATAAAAATTAAAACCAAATCCCTAAACTAAAACAAAAAACCTGAACCTAAAATAAATAAAATAAAATAAACCTAAAACTAAACTAAAATAATGGAAACTAAAATAAATAAAACCTAAAGTAAACCTAAAAATATAAAACCTACATAAAATAATAACTATATGAAAAATCAAAAAAAAATAAAATAAAAACTAAATAATATCCTAAACCTAAAAAATAAAACTTAAAAAAAAAATATAAACCATAAAATAAAAAAAACCCTAAACCTAAAATAAAATGAAATAAACAAAATAAAATAAACCTAAACTAAAATAAACTAAAAAGAAATCTAAACCTAAACTAAATAAAATATAATAAAAATAAACCTAAATCTAAATAAAAAAAATAAAAGCTAAAAGTAAACCTAAAATAAAAACCTAAAACCTAAACCTAAACTTAAAAATAAAAAATAAAACCTAAACAAAAAAAAAGAAATAAAAAATAAAACCAACTAAAAAATAAACCTAAACCTACACATGAACCTAAAAAATAAACTAAAATAAAAACTAAACTAAAATAAATAAACCAAACTAAATAAAAATTAAAAAAACAAAAAAAATAAAATAAATAAAATAAATAAAAATAATTTAAATAAACCTAAATCTACATGTTTACTTAATTTAAAAAATCCTACACTTAAAAACTAAACCCTAAACCCTAAAAAACTAAACTTTAAACCCAGAGCCTAAAACTAAACCCTAAACCCTAAAGCCCCAAAGATCCCTAACCCTAAAAACCTAAACCCTAAACCTAAAATGTTTAAAAAAAAGTAAATAAAATAAAAAATAAAATAAAATAAAACTTAAACTAAAACATAAACTAAACCTAGAAATAAAAAAAAAATAAAGTAATAAAATAAAATAAACTAAAAAATAAGCATAAACATAAACCTTAAAAATAAACTAAAAAAATCAAAACTAAAATAAATAAACATAAAATAACTAAACTAAGCTAAATAAAAATAAAAAAAATAATCCTAAATAAAAATAACACAAAAAATAAACAAAATATAATAAATAAACCTAAACCAACCAGTTTACTTAATTTTAAAAAAACCTCAAAACCCTAAATCCTAAACCCTAAACCTTAAACCCTAAACACTAAACCCTGAACCTACAACACTAAACAAGCAACCCTAAACCCTAAACCCTAAACCCTAACCCAAAGCCCTCAACCCTAAAACCTTAAACCCTAAACAATAAAATAAACCTAAACCCTAAAACCTAATAAACCTAAACCTAAACTTAAACCCTAAGAATGGGCAGAACCTTGATGGCAAGAACATCACCATCAACCAAGCTCAGTCTAGATTTGGCAGTGGAGGCAAAGGCGAAGGCGGCGGTTATTGTAGTGGTGGTGGTGGATCTGGAGGAGCTAGTGGATGTGGAGGTGGTGGTCAGGGTAGTGGTGGTCATGGAGGGAGAAGGACTGACAGAGGTTCACCTTGGTGGCGTACGGGAGAGGTCGAGGATATGATGGTGGATCCCACTACTCGAGATGCCGGGGTGGTTCTGATGGGAGCTGGAGAAACTGAAGAACGACTGATCCGATCTGCTGCTTATGGAACTGTGTCTTTCTAGTATAGATAATTCTAGTTATCTAGGGTTTTTGATTTACTCTATGGATGCTCATTTTTGTTCTATGTCATCGCTTGTGTCTTAAAAAGACTTGGTGTGTTACTTGGTTGATTGAATCAAAAAGAAGAAATGATGAATATGAATTTCTTCTCTAATAAAAAAAAAAATAAAACCTAAACCCTAAACATAAAACCTAAACCCTAAACCTAAACCCTAAACATAAAACCTAAACCTAAACCCTAAACCAAAACCATAAAATAAACCTAAACCCTAAACCCTAAACTCTAAACCTTAAACCCTAAGAATAAAAAACCTAAATAAAATAAAAACTAAATGTAAAATTAAAATTACATAAATGTAAAATAAACCTAAAATAAAATAAAATAAAAATTAAACAAAATCATAAACCTAAAAATTAAACCTAAAAATAAACCCTAAGAACAAATAAAAAATAAAACTTAAATCCTAGACTAAAAAAAACTCTAAACATAAAATAGAAATAAAATAAGCAAAAAAAAAACTTAAACCTAAACTAAAATAAACTACACTAAAATAAATAAAGCCAAAATAGAAACCTAAAATAAACTAAACCTAAACCGTAAACAGATAAAATAAAATAAACTAAAATAAACCTAAACGTTATCTAAATAAAAATTAAAACTAAAATAAATAAAAAAACCTAACCTAAATAAAATAAAAAACAAAGTAAAATAAAAACATAAACTACAACCTAAACATAAACCTAAACCCAAAAAATAAAAATAAAATAAAATAATAAAATAAAATAAAATAAAATAAATAAAATCAAAACTAAAATAAAAATTAAAAACCTAAATAAAATAAAAACTAATCCTAAAATAAAAATGAAAAACCCAAAATAAAATAAAATAAAAATTAAATAAAAACCTAAAAATGAAAAATAAAACCTAAAATAAATAAAAAATAAAACCTAAACCCTAAACTTAAAGAAAAAAGCTAAACCTAACATAGAAATAAAATAAGCCTTAACCTAAACCTAGACTAAAATAAACTAAACTAAAATAAATAAAACGTAAACCTAAACTAAACTAATCCTAAACCTAAACCTATACTAAATAAAATAAATAAATAAACAAAAAAATAAAACCTAAAATAAACCTAAAATAAAACCTAAAATCTAATCTAATATAATAAAATAAAACCTAAACCTAAAATAAAATAAAAAATAAAACCTAAACCTAAAAAATAAAATAAAAATAAAACTAAAGTAAAAAATAATCATAAACCTCAAAAATAAACTAAAATGAAAAACCTAAAATAAAATAAATAAACCTAATTTAAATAAACTGAACTAATTACAAATAAAAATAAACTGAAATAAATAAAAAGTAAACTAAATAAAAAAACTGGTTTCTTAATTTTAAAATATAAGAAAAATTAAAATAATAAAAACCTTGCCTCTAAACCCTAAACCCTAAAACTAACCCTAAACCTATAACCCTAAACTTAAACCCTAAACTATAACTAACACTAAACCATAAAGCAATCCTATAACCCTAAACCTACAATAAAATCCCTAAACCCTAAAGTGTAAACTAACCATAAATCTTAAATCTTAAACCCTAAACCCTAAACAAAAAGAAATAAATAAATAGAAAAACCCTAACCTTAAGCTCTAAACCCTTAAACAAACCCTAAACTCTAAATTCTTAACCTACAACCCTAAACCCTAATTCTAAAACTGATTCCTAAACCTAAAAAACCAACAACCCTACCAAACCCTACTAACCCTACCATAAACCCTACTACCCTAAACCCCAAACCCTTAACTTAAGCCTAAACTTAATAAAAAAAAAATAAAATAAATAAAAACTAAACTTAAATAAAATATAAAAATTATATTAAATAAAACCTAAACTAAACCTAAACCTAAATGTCAATCTAAACATAAACCTAAACCTAAAAATAAAAAATAAAAAAATAAAACTAAATTAAAATACATCAATAAAAAACTAACTAAAAAAAATAAAATAAACCTAAAATAAAAACCTAAATATAATAAAATTAAATGTAAATATAAAATAAAATAAAATAAAAATTAAATAAAACCTAAACCTAAAAAAAAACTAAAAATAAAACCAAAAAAAATAAAAATAAAACCTAAACCATAGACTAAAATAAAAATATACAATAAACAAAATAAAATAAACTAAACCTAAATTAAAATAAACTAAAATAAATAAAACATAAACCTAAACTAAACTAAACCTAAACCCAAAACTAAATAAATAAAATAAACTAAAATAAACCTAAACCTAAACAAAAAAAAATAAAACCTAAAAATAAAATAAAAACAAAACCTAAACCTAAACCTAAAAAAATAAAATAAAACCTAAACCTAAACCTAAAAATAAAATAAAACTAAAACTAAACTATAAAATAAACATAAACTTAAACCTAAACCTAAAAAAATATAAAATAAAAAAAAAACTAAAATAAATAAATAAAATAAATAAACTAAACTAAATAAAATAAAAATTAACCTAAATATAATAAAATATAATAAATAAAAATAAATAAATAAAGCTAAATAAACCTAAACTATCTTTTCTTAATTTAAAAAAAAACTAAACCTAAACCCTAAACCCTAAACCTAAACCCTAAATCCCAAACCATAAAACCCTAAAATCCTAAACTAACCCTGACAAACCCTAAATAAATAAAAAATAAAAATCCCCAACCCTAAACACTAAACCTAACCCTTAAAACGAAACCCTAAAACTAAACCAACCCAAAAACTCAAACCTAAACCCTAAAACTAATAACCCTGAATGCCAAACCCTAAACCCTAAACCTTAAACTAATCCTAAACCCTAACCCTAAATAGATAAAAGCTAAACCCTAAACTAAATAAAACCTAAAAATAAAATAAATAAAAGAATATAAACCAAAGTAAAATAGAAAAAATAAAATAAAATAAAAACATAAACTAAAGCCTAAACCTAAACCTAAACTTAAACCTAATCCTAAAATGAAAAAAAACTAAATTAAATAAAACCTAAACTAAATTAAAAATTGAAAAACCTAAATAAAATAAAAACCAAACTTAAAATAAAAAAATAAAATAAAGAATAAGATAAATTAAAATTAAATAAAAACCTAAACCTAAAAAACCTAAAAATAAATAAAAAATAGAACCTAAACCTTGTAATAAAAAAAACCTAAACCTTAGATAAGAATAGAATATAGTTAAACCTAAACTAAAATAAATAAAACCTAAACCCAAACCTAAAATAAACTAAACCTATACCTAAAGCTAATCTAAATAAAATAAAATAAACTAAAAATAATCCTATACCTAAACTAAAAAATAAAACCTAAAAAAACCTAAAGTAAAAACCTAAAACCTAAACCTAAGCAAATAAAATAACAACTTAAACCTAAACGTAAAAATAAAAAAATAAAAACTAAACCTAAAAAATAAAATAAAATTAAAAATAAAAATAAACTAAAAATAAACCTAAATAAAACCTAAACTAAAATAAATAAACCAAAAATAAATAAACTAAATTAAACAAAAAATTAACCTAAATAAAATGTAATAAAGAAACTAAAATAAATAAAATAAACTACATAACCTAAATAAACTTAAACCTACCCGTTTACTAAATTTTAAAAACCATAAACCTAATTCCTAAACCCTAAACCCTAAACCCTAACCCTTAAAACCCTAAACCCTAAACCCTAAACCCTAAACCTAAACCCTAAACCCTAAACTTGAAACAACCTAACCCTAAAAACCACTAAACCCTAAAACCATAACCTTAAACCCTAAACCCTAAATGCCAAACCCTAAACCCTAAACTCTAAACCTAAGCTCAGCCTAAACCCTAAACGCTAAACCATAAAAAGCTAAAAACCTAAACTTGAAAAAAATAATACCTAAAATAAAATAAATAAAAAGACCTAAACCATAATAAAATAACATAAATAAAAGAAATAAACATAAACTAGAACTTAAACTAAACCTAAATGATAAAAGAAAATAAAAACTAAACTAAAATTAAATAAATAGAAACCTAAACTAAACTAAAAAAATAAAATACCTAAATAAAATAAAAAACTAAACCCAAAATAAAAATAAAATAAACCTAAAATAAAATAAATTTAAAACAAAATAAAAAACTAAATAAAAATAAAATTAAAAATAAACCAATAAAATAAAATAAAATAAATGAAAATAAAAAAAATAAACTAAATAATCCTAAACCTACAAGTTTACATAATTTAAAAAAAACCTAACTAAACCCTAAAACAAACCCTAAAACCTAAACCCTAAACCTAAACCCTAAAACCAAAACCTAAAACTAAATTAAATAAAACCTAAAAAAATAAATAAAATAATAAAAAACCTAAATAAAATAAAAGAATAAAGAAAATTAAAACCTAATCCTAAACCTTAAACTTAAGCCTAAAAAAAAGTAAATAATTTTAAAAATTGAAATTAAACTAAAGTAATATAAATAAAAATCTAAACTAAACTAATAAAATAAAATAAAGCAAAAAATAAAAAATCTAAATAAAATAAAAAACTAAACATAAAATAAAAATAAAATAAACATAAAATAAAATAAAATAAAAACCCAAACCAAAAATAAACCTAAAAATAAAACCTAAAAATAAATAAAAAAACACAAACTAGAAACTAAAAAAAACTTAAACCTAAAATAAACAAAATAAAATAAACCAAAACCTAAACTAAAATAAACTAAAATAAAATAAATAAAACCTAAACCTAAACGCCAAATTAAATATAATAAAATAAACTAAAAATAAACCTCAACTTAAACTAAAAAATAAAACATAAAAATAAACCTAAAATAAAAATCTAAAACCTAAACCTAAAAAAATAAAATAAAACCTAAACCTAAACCTAAAAAATAAAATAAAAATAAAACTATACTTAAAAATAAACATAAACCTAATATATAAACGAAAATAGAAAACCTAAATAAATGAACTAAACTAAATAAAAAAATAAACATAAATAAAAATTAAAAATTAAATGAACTAAAATAAATAAAAAATAAACTAAATAAACCTAAACCTACCAATTTTTTTAATTTAAAAAAAAAACCCTAAACCCTATGCCCTCAATCATAAACCCTAAACCCTAAACCTAACTTAAAGTAATTAAATAAATTAAAAAATAATCCTAAACCCTAAAACCTAATAAACCTAAACCTAAACCTAAACCTTAAGAATGGGCATAACCTTGATGGCAAGAACATCACTGTCAACTAGGCTCAGTCCAGATCTAGCGGAGGAGGAGAAAGCAGAGGAGATAGTTATCGCAGTGCTGGTGGGTGATCTGGAGGTGTTGGTTATGGAGGCACATGGATCGACGGAGGTTACAATCGTGGTGGTGGCGGAGGGGAGAGATTGGGGATAAGATGGTCGATCCTCCTACTCAAGAGGCTGGGGTGGTTTTGATGGGAACTAGGCAAACTAAAGAACGCTCGATCCGATCTGCTGCTTATGGAACTTTGTCTTTATAGTAGAGATAAATCTAGATATCTAGGGTTTTTCATTTGCTCTATGCGTGCTCATTTTTTATCTATGTCATCACTTGTGTCTTAGAAAATTTTGTGTGTTGGTTGGTGAAATCAAAAAGAAGAAATGTTGAATCTAAATTTGTTCTCTGTTAAAAAAATTAAAAACCCTAAACCCTAAATGTAAAACTTAAACCTTAAACCTAGGCCTAAACTCTAAACCCTAAAACCCTAAAGTGTAATCTAATCCTAAACCATAAACCAATACACCACCCACCCTCTAACCTAGCCTAAACCTAAACCTAAAACCCTATGCCATAAACTAACCTAAATCCTAAACCCTAAACACTAAAACCCTAAACCATGAGCTAAACCCTAAAAACCAAACCCTAAACTAACCTCTTAACCCTAAACTTTGGACCACAAAACCCACAAACCCTAAAGCCCAACACTAAACACTAAACCCTAAACCCTACCTGACCCTAAAAAACCCTAAACCCTAGCTAAACCATGACCAAAACCCTATAAACATAAACCTAATTGCTAAACTTAAACTACTAAATAAAAAAAAATAAATAAAAACCTAAACTAAACAAAATAAATAAAATAAACTAATAAAAATAAATTAAATGAAATAAATAAAAACACAAATTAAACTACAAAAAATAAAATAAACTAAAGAATAAAAAATAAATGTAAAATAAGAATAAAATAAACTTATAATAAACCTAGAAGAAACTAAAATAAAAAATGAAGAAAAACCTAAACCTAAAAAAATAAACCTAAAATAAAACCTAAAAATAAATAAAAAATTAAATCTAAACCCTAGACTAAAAAAAACATAAACCTAAAGGAAAAATAAAATAAACAATATAAATTAAACCTAAACCTAAACTAAAATAAACTAAACTAAAATAAATAAAACCTAAACTTAAACCTAAAATAAACTAAACCTAAACCCTAAACTAAATAAAAGAAAACAAATAAAAAATAAACTTAAACCTAAATTAAAAAAAATAAAATAAACATAAAATAAAAACCTAAATCCTAAAATAAATAAAACCTAAAATAAAAATAAAAAAATTGAAACTAAAATATAATAAAAAATTAAAATAAAATAAAAACATAGACTAGAACCTAAAACTAAAACTAAACCCAAAAATAAAATAAAATAAAAATTAAATACTAAAATGAAAAAAATAAATAAAAACCTAAATAAACAAAAATAAAACTAAATAAAATAGAAACTAAAGCTAAAATAAAAATAAAATAACCTTAAAATAAAATAAAATAAAAACTAAATAAAAACCTAAACCTAAAAATAAAACCTAAAAATAAATAAAAAATAAAACCTAAACCCTAAACTAAAAAAAACCTAAACTTAAAATAGGAATAAAATAAACCAAAACTTAAACTAAAATAAACTAATCTAAAATAAATAAAACCTAAACATAAACTTAAAATAAACTAAACCTAAACCTAAACCTAAACTAAATAAAATATAATAAACCCAAAATAAACTAAACCTAAACTAAAAAAATGAAACCTAAAAAATAAGCCTAAAATGAAAAATAAAATAAATAAAATAAAATAAAATAAACTAAAAAGAAAAATAAAAATAATAAACCTAAACCTAAAAAATAAACTAAAATAAAAAAAAAAACTAAAATAAATAAACCATAATTAAAAATAAACTAAAACAAAATAAAACTAAACCAAAATCAAAATAAAAATAAAATAAAACTAAACCAAAATCAAAAAAAAATAAAACAAAACAAAACAAATAAATAATAAACTAAATAAAATAAAAGCTAAATTCATGATTTTTAAAAATTAAAAACAAAAAAACCACCACTAAACCCTAAAACTAACCCTAAACCTAAACCCTAACAAACCTAAACAATAAATCATAAATAAAAAAAATAAAAAAAAAATAAAAAAGGCCTAAACCCTAAACCCTAGGCCATGACCTGACCCTAAAGCTAAACCATAAATCCTAAACCCTAACCTATACCCTGGACCCCAAACCCTAAACCTAAACCCTACCTACAACCCAAATCATTATAAACCCTAACTAAACCCTAAATGGTAACACCCTATTATAAAAACAAAACTAAACTAATTAAAACCTAAAATAAATAAATAAATACTTAAACCTAAATAAAATAAAATAAAATAAAATAAAAGACTAAACTAAAACATAAACATAAACTTAAAAATGAAATATAATAAAAAATAAAAAGTAAATTAAAATAAAATAAATAAAAACCTAAATTAAACTATAAAATAAAATAAACTAAAAATAAAAAACCTAAATAAAATAAAAACTAAACGTAAGATAAAATTAAAATAAACCTAAAATAAAAACTAAGTAAACACATAAACCTAAAAAATAAACCTAAGAATAAATAAAAATAAAATGAAATAAAACTAAAAATAAAATAAATTAAAAAACCTAAACCTAAATATAATAAAAAAAGTAAAATAACATAAAAACATAAACTACAACCTAAACCTGACCCTAACCCCAAAAAGAAAAATAATAAAAAAAATAAAAACTAAACTAAAATAAAATAAATAAAAACCTAAATAAAATAAAAATTAAACTAAAATAAAAATAAAATTAACCTAAAATAAAATAAAATAAAACTAAATAAAAACCTAAACCTAGTAAATAAACCTAAAAGTAAAACCTAAAAATAAATAAAAAATAAAACCTAAAATAAACTAAAAAAAACCTAAACCAAAATAAAATTAAAAAAAACAAATAAAATAAACGAAACCTAAAAAAAAAAACTAAACCTAAACTAATCTAAATAAAATAAAATAAACTAAAATAAACCTAAACCTAAAGAAAAAATAAAACCAAAATAAACCTAAAATAAAATCTAAAACCTAAACTAAAAAATATAAATCCTAAACCTAAAAAAATAAAATAAAACCTAAACCTAAAGAAATAACAAAAAATAAACTTAAAATGTGAACCTAAAAAAAAAAATAAACTAAAGTAAAAAACCTAAATGAAATAAAATAAAATTAATCTAAATAAAAAAATAAAATAAACTAAAATAAATAAATAAATAAAATATACCAAATAAACCTAAACCCTCGGTTTACTTAATTAAAAAAAACCTTAAACCCTAAAACCTAAACCCTAAACCAAGAACCCTAAACCCTAAAAAAACTAATACTGATAAACAAACACTAAACTCTAAAACCAAAAAAAAAACAAAAACATGAAAACCCTAAACAAACCTAAACCCTAAGCATAAACCCTAAAACCCTAAACCTTAAACCTAAACCACGAACCATAAACCCTAAACCCTAAACCCTAAACCTAAACCCAAAACCCAAAACCTTAAACCTAAACCTAAAGTAACTAAATAAATTAAAAAAATAAAACTAAACCCTAAAGCCTAATAAACATAAACCTAAACCTAAACCTTAAGAATGGCAAGAACCTTGACTGCAGGAACATCATCGTCAACCAGGCTCTGTCTAGATTTGGTGGTGGAGGTGAAGGCAGAGGTAGCGATTATTGCAGTGGTTTTGGGGGATCTGGAGATGCTAGTGGATATGGAGGTGGTGGTTGGAGCAGTGGTGGTTATGGAGGCGGGAGGGCGACAGAGGTTATAGTGGTGGTGGCGAGGAGAGATCGGGGTTATGATGGTGGATCCCTCTACTCATGAGCTCGGTTGTTTTTTGATTGGCTGAGAAAGCGAAGAATGGCGATCCGATCTACTAGTTATGAAATTGTAGCTTTATAGTAAAAGAATCTAGATATCTAGAGTTTTCATTTGCTCTATCGTGCTCATTTTTTATCTATGTCATCACTTGTGTCTTAGAAAATTTTGTGTGTTCGTTGGTGAAATCAAAAAGAAGAAATGTTGAATCTAAATTTGTTCTCTGTTAAAAAAAATTAAAACCTTAAACCCTAAATGTAAAACTTAAACCTTAAACCCTAAACCCTAAACTCTAAACCCTAAAACCCTAAAGTGTAATCTCTAATCCCTAAACCATAAACCCAAAAACCTATACACCAAACCCACAAACCTAAACCCCCAACCACAGCCACCAAACCCCAGCCCAAAACCACAAATAAACCTTAAAACTAACCCTGACCTAAACAGCACTAAACCCTAAACTGGGCTCCACCACCACCCTTGACACAAGCCTGACCCTAAACCCTAAACCACTAAACCCTGAGGCCAAACCTACAGGCCACTGACCCTGAACCTAGGCCCTGGCCTGACCACTGAGCCCTAAACCCTGCCAGCCAAAACCCTGATTACACATGGCCTTAACCCTGATTGCTAAACTTACTAAACTAAATAAAACCTAAAACTAAAATAAATAAAACTACCTACAAAGATAAATAAAATAAAGTAAAAATAAATTAAATGAAATAAATAAAACCTAAATTAAATTACAAAAAATAAAATAAACTAAAGAATAAAACTAAATGTAAAATAAGAATAAAATAAACCTATAATAAAGGAAGCTAAAATAAAATGAAGAAAACCTAAACCTAAAAAAATAAACCTAAAATAAAACCTAAAATAAATAAAAATTAAATCTAAACCCTAGACTAAAAAAAACATAAACCTAAAGGAAAAATAAAATAAACAATATAAATTAAACCTAAACCTAAACTAAAATAAACTAAACTGAAATAAATAAAACCTAAATTTAAACCTAAAATAAACTAAACCTAAACCACTAAACTAAATAAAGAAACAAATAAAAAAAACTTAAACCTAAATTAAAAAAATAAAACCTAAAAACAACATAAAATAAAACCTAAATCCTAAAAATAAATAACCTAAAATAAAATAAAAAAATTGAAACTAAATATAATAAAAATTAAAATAAAATAAAAAAAACATGGTGAGACCTAAAACTAAAACTAAAAAAAATAAAATAAAATAAAATTAAATACTAAAATCAAAAAAAATAAATAAAAACCTAAACTAAACAAAAAATAGAAAAACTAAATAAAATAGAAACTAAAGCTAAAATAAAATAAAATAATAAAATAAAATAAAATAAAACTAAATAAAACCTAAACCTAAAAATAAAACCTAAAATAAATAAAAATAAAACCTAAACCCTAAACTAAAAAAACCTAAACTTAAAATAGATAAAATAAACCAAAACTTAAACTAAAATAAACTAATCTAAAATAAATAAAACCTATAAACTTAAAATAAACTAAACCTAAACTAAACCTAAACTAAATAAAATATAATAAACCCAAAATAAACATAAACCTAAACTAAAATAGAACCTAAAATAAGCCTAAATGAAAACCTACATATAAAAATAAAATAAAAAAATCCTAAACCTAAACATAAAATAAAATAAAACCTAAATCTAAAAAAAATAAAATATAACTAAAGAAAATAATAAACATAAACCTAAACCTAAACCAAAGATAAACTAAAATAAAATGGCTAAACTAAGATAAATAAACCATGATTAAATAAAACTAAACAAATAAACTAAACCAAGATCAAAATAAAAAAAGATAAAAAAATCAAAATAAAATAATAAAACAAAATAGATAAATAATAAACTAAATAAAGCTAAACCTTCTAATTCATGATTTTAAAATTTAAAAAAAAACAAAACCCACTAGGCCTACCACTAAAAGTAACCACTGAGCCCTAGGCCCTAGGCCTGACCCTAGGCTGAACAGATCATGACCATAAATAAAAAGATAAAAGGTAAACCTAGGCCCTAAACCTAGCCATGACCTGACTGAGGCCTGAAGATCCTAAACACAACTGCCTTGGACAGGCCCTAAACTAACTGGGCCACAACTGGCAAATCATAAATTGTAAACCCCAAAATACTAAAACCCTAAATGGTAAACCACAGACCCTAAATTATAAAAGAAATCCTAAAAACCTAAACTAATTAAACCTAAAATTAAATAAATAAATAAACTTAAACCTAAATAAAATAAAATAAAATGAAATAAAAGACTAAACTAAAACATAAACATAAACTTAAAATGAAATATAATAAAATAAAAGTAAATTAAAATAAAATAAATAAAACCTAAAAATTAAATATAAAATAAATAAATAAAATAAAAAACCTAAATAAAATAAAAACTAAACGTAAGATAAAATTAAAATAAACCTAAAATAAAACTAAGTAAACACATAAACCTAAAAATAAACCTAAGAATAAATAAAAATAAAATGAAATAAAACTAAAATAAAATAAATTAAAAACCTAAACCTAAATATAATAAAAGTAAAATAACATAAAACATAAACTAGAACCTACGACCCTAACTTAGAAAGAAAATAACAAAAAAAAAATAAAACTAAATAAAATAAAATTAATAAAAAACCTAAATAAAATAAAATTAAACTAAAATAAAATAAAATTAACCTAAAATAAAATAAAATAAAACTAAATAAAACCTAAACTGGTAAATAAACCTAAAAATTAAAACCTAAAAAAATAAATAAAAAATAAACCCTAAAATAAAAAAAAACCTAAACTAAAAAAATAAATTAAAACAAAATAAAATAAACGAAAACCTAAAACTAAACTAAACCTAAACTAATCTAAATCTAAAATAAAATAAACTAAAATAAACCTAAACCTAAACTAAAATAAAACCAAAAATAAACCTAAAATAAATACTAACCTAAACCTAAAAAAATAAAATAAAATCCTAAACTAAACCTAAAATAAAAAAATAAAACCTAAAGAAATAACAAAATAAACTCAGCTAAAATGTGAACCTAAAGCTAAACCTAAAAAATAAACTAAAGTAAAAAACCTAAATGAAATAAAAATAAAAAATTAATCTAAATAAAAAAAAATAAAGTAAACTAAAATAAATAATAAATAAACTAAATATACCAAATAAACCTAAACCCTCAGGTTTACTTAATTAAAAAAAAACCCTAAACCTAAACCCTAAACCAAGAACCCTAAACCCTAAAACCTAAACCCTAATCACTAAACACTAAACTCTAAACCCTAAAAATCACCATAAACATGAACCACCAAACCTAAACCTTAAACCCTAAAGCAGCAAACCCTAAAAACCTAAACCTAAACCTAACCATAAACCTAAACCCTAAACCCCTAAACCCACCAACCCAAAACCAAACCTAAACCTAAAGTAACTAAATAAATTAAAAAAATAAAACTAAACCCTAAAGCCTAATAAACATAAACCTAAACCTAAACCTTAAGAATGGCAAGAACCTTGACTGCAGGAACATCATCGTCAACCAGGCTCTGTCTAGATTTGGTGGTGGAGGTGAAGGCAGAGGTAGCGATTATTGCAGTGGTTATGGGGGATCTGGAGATGCTAGTGGATATGGAGGTGGTGGTTGGAGCAGTGGTGGTTATGAAGGCAGGAGGAGCGATGGAGGTTATAGTCGTGGTGGTGGCAGAGGGAGAGATCGGGGTTATGATGGTGGATCCCTCTACTCATGAGCTCAGGTTATTTTTGATTGGAACTGGAGAAACTGAAGAATGGCCGATCCGATCTACTAGTTATGAAATTGTAGCTTTATAGTAAAGATAGTTCTAGTTATTTAGGGTTTTTGATTTACTCTATGCATGCTCATTTTTTATTTATGTTGCCACTTGTGCCTTAGAAAACTTGTTGTGTTACTTGGTTGATGAAATAAAAAAAAGGAATGTTGAATATGAGTTTATTCTCTGTTAAAGAAAAACTAAAATCCCTAAACCCTAAACTAAAGCTTGAACCTTAAACCTAAAACTTAAAACCTAAACCTAACAATTTGTTAGAGCCTTTTGCTATGTTGGTTGAACCTTTGTTGATCATTTTGAATGGGACTTTTTGGTTTTTGATGGTTGGTGGTTGCCTTTATTTGTGTGGTTGTTTTGTCTTCTGGTGATTTACACTGGTTGTAGCTTATGTTTCCTTCAGTTGATGGTTTCATTTCTAAGCAATTTAGTCATTTATGGTTGCTCACCCTGGTTTGGCTTGGTGAATGCTTATTGTTGGGACTTTGGCTTGAGGGCTCCTATCTGGGTTTTAATTGGCTATTTCTCAATTAATTGGCATTGGTCTGGTGCTTGCTGATGGCTGGTTTTAGTTTTCCCTAGTTTAAAGCTTGGATGGGTATTTGGTTAATGGTTGTTGTTGGTGTTCTGACTTTGTTCTAGCCTTTCTCTAGGTAATTGTGATTAATCTATTGTGGTTTTTGTTTGGTGGTTTTGGTGCTAGCTGGTTGTTGGTCGGTTGCTTTTTGTTTAATGATGATGGATCTAGAACTCTATGGACTGCTTGGTTTGGAAGTTTACTTGTATCAGGTATGCTGGCTATGATGGCTTTAATGTTACTCACATCTTCTCTGTGGTTGGTAGCATTACATATGATTGTAACCCTTCTTTATGAAGTTTGGATGCTCATATGTATTGTTGCCTCTTAAAATGATCCTAACTGAGCTTGAGCCTTTTTTTCTAAGCTCTCTCCTTTTCCTCTTTTTATCTTTATCATTTCTAGGTATGACTTTTTCCTTTATAGTGTTTTACAAATTTTTTTTGCAAGTTGGAACTTTATAGAGGGAATGGTCATTGCTAAGTCAACCCAAGTGATGTTGCTGTGGATATTGCTTATCCCTTTCAAATGAATCATGAACTACTCTCATCCTTTTAATTTTAGGATTTGTATGTCTTACTCTATGTATTATTCTCTTATGCCTTTTAGGCATTGTATTTGCTCAATTATTTTCTTTTCTTTATCAAATATACTTAGATGGGGGTTTATCTCTCTAGATTTCTTGTAGCCTTTAATTTTTTAAAATTTTAGATCTTTAACCCTTTTATAGACATTGTATATTTTCCTTTTATGGTAATAAAATTCTAACTTTCCCAAAAAAATACACTAAACCCTAAACCTTAAACAACCCTAAACCTAAAACCTAAACCCTAAACCCAAACCCTAAACACTAAACCCTAAACACAAAACCCAAAAACCTAGACCCTAAACTCTAAAACACTAAACCCTAAACCTTAAACTAACCCAAAATTGAAAAGCCTAAACATTAAACCCTAAATGCTAAACCATAAACCTTAACCCTAAACCAAACCCTAAAAAACATAAAACCAAAAATCCTAAACCCTAAACCCTAAACCCTAAACCCCAAACCTTAAACCTAAACATAAAGTAGCTAAATGAATTAAAAATAAACTTAAATATTAAAACCTAATCAACCTAAACCAAAAACTAAACCTTAAGAATGGACAAAACCTTAACGGTAGGAACATCACCATCAACCGCTCGGTCTAGATCCTGGGTGGGTGGCGAAGGTGGAGGCGTGATTATCTGATGGTGGTGGGGATTTGGAGGTCTTGGCGTTATGGAGGGAGGAGCGCGAAGGTTACAACCGTGTGGTCTTTGGAGGAGAGATCGGGATATGATGGTGGATCCGCTCAAGATGTCGGGTGGTTCTAGATGGGAACTAAAGAATATGATTTAATCTGCTACATATGGAACTGTGTCTTTATAGTAGAGATGGTTCTAGTTATCTAGGGATTTTGATTTGCTCAATGCGTGCTAATTTTTTATCTATGTCATTGCTTGTGTCTTAGAAAACTTGGTGTGTTACTTGGTTAGTGAAATTGAAAAGAAGAAATGTAGAATCAAAATTTGTTCTTTATTAAAAAAAACCAAAAACCCTAAACTGTAAACTAAAACATGAACCTTAAACCCTAAACAATAAACCTATAATCGTAAACCTTAAACCATAAACCCTAATCCCTAAACCCTAAAACCTAAACTCACAAACCCTAAACCTAAACCCTAAACCCTAAAGCCTAAACCCTAAACCTAAACCCTAAACCTAAAAAACTAAACCTTAAAACCTAAAAACCTAAACCTAAACTAAATAAAACCTAAAAATAAAATAAATAAAAAAACCTAAATCTAAATAAAATAAAAATCTAAACTAAAACCTAATCTTAAACCTAAACCTAAAATGAAATAAAATAATAATGAAAAACTAAATTAAAATAAAATTAATAAAAACCTAAATTAAACTAAAAAAATAAAATAAGCTTAAGAATAAAAAACCTAAATTAAATAAAAACTAAATGTAAAATAAAAATTAAATATACTTAAAATAAAATAAAATAAAAACCTAAACCTAAGAAATAAACCTTAAAATAAAACTAAACCCTAAAAAAAACCAAAAATAAAAATGAAATAAACTTAAACTTAAACTAAAATAAATAAAACTTAAACCGAAACTTAAGGTAAATAAAATAAACTAAACTAAAAATAAATCTAAACCTAAAGTAAAATATAAAACCTAAGAATAAACCTAAAATAAAAACCATAAACTTAAGCCTATTAAAATAAAATAAAAACCTAAACCTAAACCTAAAAATAAAAAATAAAACCTAATACTTAAATAATAAAATAAAAATAAAACTCAACTAAAAAATAAACCTGAAGCTAAACCAAAACTTAAAAAATAAAATAAAATAAAATAAAAAAACATAAACTAAAATAAAGAAACTAAACTAAATAAAAATAAAAAATAAACCTAAATAAAAATAAAAAATAAAAGAAACTAAAATAAATAAAATATAAACTAAATAAACCTAAACTCTTGGTTTACTTAATTAAAAAATAATAAACCCAAAATCCTAAACCCTAAACCCTAAACCCTAAACCTACAACCATAACTCTAAAAACCTAAACCAAAAAAAGCATAAACCATAAAAACCCTAAACAACCCTAAACCTAAAACTAAAACCCTAAACCTAAACCCTAAACCTAAACCTAAACCCTAAACCCTAAACCTAAAGAAACTAAATAAATTAAAAATTAAACCCAAACCCTAAAACCTAATTAACCTAAACCTAAACCTAAAACCCTAAGAATGATATATCCTTTTGATGGAGGTTAAGATTATTTCTTGTTGGTACTATTGAGATTTAGTTGCCCTTTAATTTTGGTGGCTCTGTCCTCTTATTAGTCTACTATTTTGTTTGTTTTAGGATGGCCTGGAGATTGGCAGGCTTCGGAGCTTGCTCGTTTGCCTTTTTTCCCCAGCCTCTATTTTTTCTGTGAGGGTTTATTTGTTGGTGGTTGTTTGATGGCTAGGGATTTTTCTTAGCCTTTTGGTTTTTGGTTTTGGATATCTGGCATCATGATTGTTGGTTAGGCTGGGCTTTTTTCTGGGTTGAGTTTACACTCTGAGGTACACCCACCATCTAGTTTTTGTTCCCTTTTTTTGGTGGTTTTTGAAGTTTTTTGTGGTGTTTACTTATTGGTTGGATGGCCCATTGTCTTATCATTTCTTTCTATTGTGGGATGAACATATGTGGCTTTTCTTTATTAGTAGCTCTATTTATTTTGGCCCGATTCTTATTTGGTTGGTGGGTGGCCTTGATGGCTAATTGCAGCTGTGCTATTGATTGGTGGATCTGTAGAATTTTTGGTTCTTTACCTTTGGTATTTATTTCATTTAGGTGGCTTTAATGGTGGCTATTTCTTGGCTATTGTCATGTTTGGTTGGTTTCTTTGCTCTAGTTTTACTGGATGTTTTGCTGGTTAGTTGCCTATTTAATCTAGATGATAGATACTGGAACTTGGTGAGCTTTTGGTTGTTGGCTATTTGGTTTAATTGAGGTAAGTTGGTTATGATGGTTTGGGATGTTTCCCCTATTATCCTTTTGGCTGGTAGCACCATATGTGATTTTAACCCTTCTTATGAAGTTTGGATGCTCACATATCATGTTTCCCCTTGAGAAGAATGTGAGCGAGCCTTATCTAAGATTTTATCATTTATTCCTTTTGTGTACTTAGCTTGTCCTTATTTCTAGATGTTTATCCCTATCTTAAGTTCTTTGCAGGTTTGGGGCAAGTTTTAGGCATGTAGGTGGTTTGTGCATCTCTTAGAAGATTTCAGGATATAGATGGTTTTGGCTGCCCTTCTTGGAATTTGGTGTTGTTTCCTTCTTCATTTTTGTCTTTTCTTTATTTTGCTTTGGTTTTCTTGTAATAGTTAGGAAATTTATTTCTTTAGGATAATTGTAGCTCTTTGAGTAGTAGTTTAAAGATTTTTCCACTTTAAGGACCTTGTATCCCTTTCTTTTTGGCAATAAAATTCTCCCACTTTTGATTTAATAAAATACCCTAAGAATGGGCAGAACCTTGATGGCAAGAACATCAACATTAACTAGGCTTAGTCTAGATCTAGCGGTGGAGGTGAAGGCAGAGGTGGCAGTTATGATAGTGGTTGTGGGGGATCTGGAGGTGCTGGTGGATATGGTGGTGGTGGTCGGAGCAGTGGTGGTTATGGAGGTGGGAGGAGCAGTGGAGGTCATAGTCATGGTGGTGGCGGAGGGAGACATTGAGGATATGATGGTGGATCCTGCTACTCGAGAGGTCGAGGTGGTTTTGATGGGAAGTAGAGAAACTAAAAATAGATCGATCTGGCTTATGGGCTGTGTCTTTACAACGAGGGTTCTAGTTATCTAGAGTTTTTTCTACGCTCTTGCTCATTTTTTATCTATGTCATCACTTGTGTATTAGAAAACATGGTGTGTTACTTGGTTGATGAATTCAAAATGAAAATATGTTGAATCTAATTTTGTTCTTTATTAAAAAAAATAACCAAAAACCCTAAACCCTAAATTAAAACTTGAACCCTAAAGCTAAAACCTAAACTCTAAACACTACCTTAAACCTTAAAAAAAACCCAACTAAAACCCTAAAACCCTAAACCCTAAAACATAAAAAACCTAAACCCTAAACCCTAAACCCAAAATAAAAAATAAAAATAAAAAACAGACCTAAACACACTAAACTAACCTAAACCCAACCTAAAAGCTAAAACTTAAACCTAAATAAATAAAACCTAAAATAAAATAAATAAATAAAACTAAATAAAATAGAATAAAATAAAATAAAATAAAATAAAATAAAATATAAACTAAAAAAACTTAAACTAAAAAGAAAATATAGAAACTAAACTAAAATAAAATCAATAAATTCTAAACTAAACTAAAAAAAAAATAAAAAGAAATAAAATAAACCTAAAGAAATAAAATAAACTTAAATATAATAAAATAAAAAAATAAAAATGACCAAAAAAAATAAACTTAAAAATAAATAAAAATAAACCTAAATCTAAACTAAAATAAAAATAAATAAACCTAAACCTAAACTAAAATTAACTAAACTAAAATATATAAAACCTAAACATAAACCTAAAATAAACTAAACACACCTAAACTAAATAAAAAATAAAATAAACTTAACTAAACTAAAAATAAAACTTAAAAATAAACTTAAAAAATCGACTTAAACCTAAAAACTAAAATAAAATTGAACCTAAACCTAAAATATAAATAAAATCAAATAAAATAAAATAAAACTAAACAAAAAATAAACTACCTAAATGTAAACCTGAAAGATCACTTAATTTAACAAAAAATAAAAAAAAGAATAAAACCTGAGCTAAACCCCAGACCATAAATGTTAAACCTAAATCCACAAACCCTAAACCATAAACCACCGAGCACTAAACATAAACTCTAATAAAAAGGCCAGGCCTAGGCCAGCCAGGCCACAACCCTAGGCCCTGAGCTAACCCTGACCTAAACCTACCCTGACCCTGGGCCACATGACCACACACCCAAAACCTAAGACCTAAGATGTGAGCCATAAACCCTAAAACCTAATAAATAATAAATAAAATAAAATAAAAAACCTACTAAACCTAAACCTAAAGCCTAAACCTAAAATTAAAATAAAAGAAAAAAAAACAAACTAGATAAAATGGATAAACCTAAACTAAATAAAAAATAAAATAAACCTAAAATAAAAATAATAAACTAGAAATAAAATAAACTACATAAAAGCCTAAAAAATAAACCTAAAATAAAAATAAATATAACTAAACCCAAACTAAAAAAAACTAAACCTAAAATAAAAATAAAATACAATTAATGAAACCTAAACTAAAATAAAAAAAATAAATAAAACCTAAACCAACCTAAAATAAACTAAACCTAAACTAAAATAAATAAAATAAAATAAAAAAATAAACTGATAAACTAAAAATTAAAACCTAGAAAAAGCTAAATAACCTAAAACCTAAACTAAAAAAAAATAAAACTAAACTAAACCAAAAAATTAAAATAAAATAAAATAAACTAAAAATAAACCTAAACATAAACTAAAATAAACTAAATTAAAAAAACTTAAACTAAAATAAATAAACTAAACTAAATAAAAAAAATTATCCTAAATAACAATTAAAAATAAAATAAACTAAAATAAATATATAAAAAATCAAATAAAGTAAATAAACCTAAACCTATAGGTTTACTTAATTTTTTATTTAAAAAATGCTAAACCATAAACTAAAAATTAAAACCCAAAATAAATAAGAATAAAGAACATAAATAAAATAAAACTAAACATAAAATAAAAATAAAATAAACCAAATATTAACCTAAAATAAAAACTAAATAAACTCCTAAACCTAAAAATAATTAAATAAAAAACCTAAACCCTATACAAAAAAAACTAAACCTAAAATAAAATGAAATAAATAAATTTAAATAAACTAAACTAAACTAAAATAAACTAAACCAAAATAAATAAAACCTAAACCTCAAACTTAAACTAAATAAAATAAAATAAACTAAAAATAATCCAAATCTATACTAAAAAAAACCTAAAATTAACCTAAAAGAAACATAAACCTAAAATAAAATAAAACCTAAACTTAAACATAAACCTAAAAATAAAAAATAAAATAAATCTAAAATAAAATTAAAATAAAACTCAACTAAAAAATAATAAAGCTAACTAAACCCAAAAATAAACTAAAATAAAACTAAAATAAATAAAATTAAACTAAATAATATAAAATAAACATAAATAAAAATAAAATAAAATAAAATAAATAAAAATAAATTAGATTACTAAATAAACTAAACTGGGTTTTAATTTAAAAAAAACTCTAAACCAAAAGCTCACCTAAACCCTAAAGCCACCCACTAAACCCAAACACTAAATCTAAAGCTAAACACTAAACCCTAATCCTAACACACCTAAATCATAAAACCCTGGACCTAAACCCTAAACCCTAAAAACCTAAAAACCTAAATTAAATAAAACCTAAAAATAAAATATTAAAAAAACATAAACCTGAATAAAATAAAAAATAAAATAAAATATAAACTTAAACCAAAACCTAAACTCGAAACTAAAATAAAAAAATAAATTAATAAATTAGACTAAAATAAAATAAATAAAACCTAAACTAAACTTAAAAATAAAATTAAACCTAAGATAAAACCTAAATAAAATATAAAAAATAAACTAAAAATAAAATAAAAAAACTAAATAAAACCTAAACCTAAAAAATAAACCTAAAAATAAAACCTAAGAATAAATAAAAAATAAAACCTAAACCCTAAACTAAAAAAAAACCTAAAACTAAAATAAAAAATGAAATAAATATAATAAAATAAACTAAACTAAACTTAAATAAAATAAACTAAAATAAATAAACTTATTAAATAAACTAAACCTAAACCATAAACTAAATAAAGTAAAATAAACTAAAAATAAAGATAAACTAAACTAAAAATAAAACCTAAAATAAACCTAAAATAAAACCTAGAACCTAAAAAAAAAAAAAATAAAAAAAGCTAAACCTAAAAAAAAAATATACTAAACTGAGATAAACTAAAATGAAAACTTAAACTAAAATAAATAAACTAAATAAATAAATAAAATTAAACTAAATAAATAAAATAAACTAAATAAATCTAAACCTGAGGGTTTGATTTAAAGAAGATCCTAAATCTTAAACCTAAACCCAACTAATCCACATCACATGACCACTCCAAACCACTAAACCTAAACCCTAAATCCCAGGCCATGAGCTGACCACTGACCACAGGCCACCCAGATCCTGACCCAACCCAGGCCCTGAGCCTGAAACCACAATCTGGCCTCTGACCACTAACACTGAGCCATAGGCCCTGGGCACTGAGCCACCCTAAAGGCCTGACCCTAAACTGGCACTCTTAGGCCACTACCACTAAACTGTCCTAAAATAAATAACCTAAGGCCACTAGCCACTAAACCCTAAACTAAACTCTAAACCCTAAACTAAACCTAAACTTTAAAACAAACTGGGCTAAACCTAAATCAAAAACCTAAACCCCAAACCCTAAACTAAACTTAAAATAAACCTAAACTAAACCCTACCCAAAACCTAAACTAAACTAAACCTTAAACCCAAACCCTAGGCAAAACTAAACACTGTAACCCTAGTTCTCCCCTACGGCGCTATGTCAATTTCATTTTCCCCTTCGTTTGTGCATCCCCATCTCATGTTTTTGGTGGATCCTTCATCATTCTCAACCATTTTCTAGAGTCTTTTGAATCTCACGGCGCTCATGATGTGTCTCTTACGAATATACTGGTGAAATCAAACCCATGGATTACATCTTCCAATTCGGATGATTCGGCTAGGGCATCCAATTTTTTAGGGATTCTTGAACCCAATGCCATTTCTTCTATTTAATCCTTTAAGGATGCACTTTCTAGTAAAATTTCTACCTCTTCTGACTGAATGAATCTGATTTTGACTTCTTTTTGAGATATGCTTATGATCATGTATTTGAATCATGATGTCAAAAAGCTTACAAAACCTTTCAAATTAACTTTGGTTGGAGAATTTGTGTTGCACCAGCTAAATTTGGAAATGATCCGATCCTTTTTTCATAACTTTAAACTTTCAGGTGCTTTCTCTATTGGCTTGATCGATCTAAGACATATTTTGATTCAACTTATGAATGATTTGGATTATTCAAGGGTTTTCTCGTGTTGATCTTATTTTTTCTTTAACTTTCAAATGAATTTGTTGAAGTGGTCTCCCCTTTTTTCTATAAAAGATGAATCACCTATTATTCCTGTGTGGTTAGCTCTTCTAAATATGAGAATCTACCCGCCAATTTTTATTTGCTATCAAGGCTCTTTTTGGTCGGCCACTCCAAATTGATCAGGTGACTGCTGTGAGATCCTGTCACTCTGTTCCTCGTATATTGGTTGAACTTGACATATCTAAAAAAAATCCTAGGGAGGTCTAGATTGGATCTAAAAAGTTTGGTTATTTACAAAAGGCTGAATTTGAAAATTTTTTAGTTTTATGTTCCCATTACAAGATACATGGTCATGATAATTGAGTGTTTTGTTCTTTAGCCCCATCTTAAAATAAAATGAATGATCATAACTCAAAATTAGCTTCTAAAAAAGTTAATAAAACTATTTTTGTGTCTAAAAATAACTTAAATGTTGATATTAGGTCAGATTTTTTGGAATCTTATGATGTTCCTAAAATTGTTGATTCTACTTCTCATTAGACCATGACAAAGGTACTAATAATGTTGAAAAGATGGTTTGCCCAATAATCTATACATTAAAGGGCTGAAAAAATGATGATTCATTCTCTAATGAGTCTATTCACCGCTTCTTTCGCATTAATTGATGAGAATGAGGATTTAAATGATAACTTGAATGTAGATGAAATTCTTGAGCAAAACATTTTGACATTGGTAATTGTGCTTTAAATGATATAATTTCTTCTCCTTCCCCTAATTCCAAGATTGATCTTCATTCTAATCCCACTTTTCAACAAAATGTTGATTTGGAAGAGAAGGAAGTTGTGATTAGAGATGTTCTTGTTGATCCTTATCCTATCAATAATATTTTTAATCAATCTATATCTGATGGTGACACTTTGGATAAAAATAGAAAATTCCAAACTATCCTTAAAAAGAATACTAAAAACTCTAAGATGTAACCTCCTACTCTTGCCAGATCTACTAGATCTGGATCCTCTTCACATAAATAATGTGTTGTTTCAATTTTTTACTTAGAAGAGGATTTGTTATTCTTTCTCTCTCTCTTTATTATTATCCTTTAATTTCCTTTTACAATTTTATTTATGTTTAATTCTTTTATTTGAAATGTTAGAGGGATTGGTACCTCACTATTCATAATCGTATTAGAAATCTCTATAAAATTAACAATATTTCTTCATATTGTTATTGAACCTCTTATACATGCGATAAAATCAATCATGTTGCTAGAATGCTTGGCTTTAGTAACTTTTTCTCTAACATCAATAATAAAATTTGGTACTTTTAGAATAGCTTCTTAAATGTTTTAATTTTAAATGATGTACAACAAGTTATCAATGCTCAAATTTTTTTTGGTAACTCTTGTGTGCAGGGTTCTTTTGTTTATGCTTCTTGCAATAGAGTTGGTCGAAATGTTCTTTAGGAGAATTTGAGAAGTTTTACTCTTTCTGTTAACAAACCTTGGTTGGTTGGGGGTGATTTCAACACTATTCTATATTCTTCAAAAAGAAGGAGTGGTTGCTCTCCTAATATTCATTATATGGAAGAATTTTCTAATATGATTCTTGATTGTAATCATTTTTACATTGATTTTAAAGGCTCTAATTATACTTGGCAAAACTCTAAGCTCTGGAAACATTTAGAAAGAATTCTTTTGAACTCTTATTGGATTAATCAATGGAATCTTACCTCTATTAACCATTTTAGTAGAACTTTATCTGCTTATGCCCCACTTTTGGTTTATGTTAAAGAAGACTCTAAAATATTAAACATCTCTCCCTCTTTCAGATTTTGAATATGTATATTCATCATTTAGATTTTCTTAAAGTCGTGGCCATTAATTGTATTGCCCCTTCACACTCTGATAATTTAATTAGGGGTATGAATAGATTATGGTTTAAGCTTAAAAGGCTCAAAGAAAGTTAGGTTTTGTGGAACAAACATTATTTTAAAAATCTTTTTGCTAATATAAAAACATGGAACTTTTGGTTTGTGATCTTGAAAATGATGTTTTCACTCACTCTTCTAAGCTTAAGGATTTGAATGAAGCTAAAGATAAACTTGTTAATTATCAGAATATGGAAGAGACCTATTGGCAGAAAAAAAAAGCTACTAGTAAACATATTACTGATGGGGACAAGAATACCATGTATTTTCATGCTTTATTTAATAAAAAGAGAGCTTTAAATTATATCAAAAAAATTAAAAATGATATTGGAGATTGGATCACTGATATTAATGTTATTGAAGATTATGTTATTAACCACTTTAGAAATATGCTTAATAAAAGCCACTCGTATGAAGCTTTTTCTAATTCACATTTAATCCCTCTATTATTATCAATGATAATCATTGGCTTACTAGGTTGCCTGCTGAAGATGAGATTGGTAAAATTCTCAATAGCATGAACTTTGATTTCGTTGCTAGTCACGGAGGGTTATATGACTCAATTTTTCAAAATTGTTGGTCTATTATTAAGCATGACTTAATCGATGCTATTGTTGATTTTTTATTGGTAATCCTCTCCTTAAATATTTTATCAAGCACTTCCATTATTCTCATACCTAAAAGATAATCCAAATTCTTGGAGTGATTTGGACCTATTAGTCTTTGCACTTTCTTTAAAAATTGATTTCTAAAATTCTTACTAATAGACTTAGTCCTTTACTTCAAAAAAATTTCTCTCTCAAACGCCTTTGTTAGAGGGAGATCTATATCGATAACATTCCTTGCTCAATACCTTATTCATGATTTGGATGTTCCAACTAGAGGTGGTAACATCCTTTTAAATTAGATATTTCTAAAGCCTTTGATAATATCTATTAGGATTACCATTTAAATATCTACATTTATTTGGTTTTTTAATAATTTCATTAACCTTATTAAAAATTGTATTAATAATGCCTAGTTTTCTATTCTTCGTGAAGTGAAGCTTCTTCCCTTTTTTCATGGATTGAGACAAGGAGGTCCTTTGTCCCCTTCTTTGTTTATTATTATTGGAATACCTTTCTAGGAGTTTAAATGATTTATTCAATAACAACCCTAGCATGTACTTTAGAACTCGGTGGTATCCTTTCTCATCATTGCTTTACTAATGATTTCATTTATTTTGTAATGCTTCTTTTCATCATATCAAAAGACTTAAGAAATTTTTAAATAATTTTGGTAGAGAAAGTGGTCTTTCTATTAATGAAAGCAAGAGCTTTTATTACCTCCTAAAATGTCTAATAATAAAATCAATCATATCTTGAGAATCACTAACTTTAAACACCAACAACTCCTATTAAATATGGGTGCTCCTCTTTTCAAAGGTAAAAAAAGATCCCATATTTTTGATGAGCTTATCCAAAAAATTTCTAATAAAATTTTGGTGTGGGAACTTCACTTACTTTCATTTGGTGGTAGGCTTACTTTGTTTAGGAGTACTCTTAATTTGATGCCTTTATATCTTATTCAAACCATTATCCCTACTAATTCTATCTTAAATAGAATTAATCATCTCCTTAATAAATTTTTCTAGGGCTCAAATAATTTAGTTAAAAGGATGCATTGGACTTCTTGGCATAAATGTTGTGGTCCTCTGGGTGAAGGTGGACTTGGCTGCAAACCTATTATGAAGCTATTGCCTTCTCCCATAAACTCTAGTGGAATTTTTTATGATAGCTAAATACTATAGGGTAAGCACCCTCTAATATACTTATAAATTTGGTGACTCCCAGTTTGGAAAAGGCTTTGCTCCATTAAATGGGAGGTTGAATCTTTGATATCTTGGGGTATAAATTAGATCTTCTTTCTTTTGGCAAGACAACTTCGATTGGTGGTGGTTCGATTGATTCTTTTTTATCTACCCATTCTACTACTGCTACTAAAGTTAACTCCTTTTGGCTTAATAACAAGTAGAATGATATTAAACTTAGCAAATTTATTCTTATCTCTCTTTTGATAAATTTAGTGATATTATTCTATCTTTTCCAACAAGCTGATCAAATTCTTTTTAAGCTATACTATAATGGTGATTTTAATCTTAAAGAGGCTTGGAATTATATTAGAGATGCTCATATTTTTCTAATGTATTTATTAAACTTTGGAATGATATCATCCCTTTCTCTTATTCTATCCCTTGGAAAATTCGAAAAACTTCATTTTGATTCCTTGCTCTGGGATAAAGGATTTCATTTTCCTTCCAAATGTTATTGTTGTTTTCATTTCAAAAATGTTAATCATGTTTTTGTCAATGGTGCTATTGGCTCCAAATTATGGGTTTGGTATGATTTTTTAATACTAACCATTTCCATGGCTTTCTTTCTTTATATCAACTTCTTGAAGCTTGTTTCCACAAAACTTTGAAGGGTCATATCAAAGTTTTAATTTCCATTACCTTTATTTGGTTCAAATGGATGGATAGAAATGATGTTAAATATCGTGGTATTCCTATGAATCATAAAAGGATTATTGCTAGAACCACAGAAAAAATTCATGCTTTATTTAATGCTAATTTAATTAGTAACACACATTTTAGAGGTTGCAAATTTGTGGCCAAACAATTGGCTCTTTACTTGCATGAGATCACCTTCTGTAAAGAAGATAGGATTATATATTGGATAAAACCTCATAATAATATTATTAAAATTAATACTCATGGCCCTGTCTCTTAGAAAACATTTGGTTGTGGTGGTATTTTTAGGTATTTTGAAGGTAATGTCATTTGTGCTTTTGCTTATCCTTTTAAAGCTTGTTCTACTATCTATGCTAAATTAATGGTTGTAAACAAAACTATTGACATTTGTTTGCAAAAAGGTTTCTTCAATATTTGGATTGAAGTTGATGCTCTTTACTCATTGACATCTTGACTTCCACTAAGATGGGGAATGCGATTTATTCTATCTTCTTAATCATACTAGAACACTCCTCTCTCAAGTATGCTTTAAAATTTCTCACATTTGGCATGAAGGAAATGTCTTTGTATATTTTTTGGCTAATCTAGGTGCTAAATTAAATGATCTCACTCTTTATGATCATCTTAATTTACCTAAACAATTATGAGGCTTGGTTAATCTGGATAACACCGGATTACCTTATCTCAAAAATTAATTTTTCTTTGTGTTTTTTTGGTTTTCTATGTTTTTATTTGTGTGCATTTTCATTTTGTTGTATTCCTCTGGCTGGTTCGCTCTCTTGTCTGGTTTGTGCTATAATATTTGGGAGATCTCTTTAAGGTGGTGGCTGGCTGTTCAACCTCTATTGTTGGAGAGGTGTTCTCATTGGCTGACTATTTTATTTAGGGATCTGAATGTTGACAGTTTCTTCAAGTGCTTCCTTGAACTTGTGGTGGCCTCCTTTTAGGTTATGCCTCTACCTAGTTTTGGCTTTCCCTTTTCTTAATTGGTACTAATTTTGCCTCTAGTTTTTGCTGGTTGTTTCCTTACTTAGGAAAGTTTTTCTGCTATTATTTTTGGGCTTGGCAGGTGTTGTTGTTTACTACCACCCTCCACCTAGTTGGCTTGGGTGGCTATTCTTTGATGGCTACTCTTGATCTTTTCATTCTTGAGTTTGTACTAGGCCTTTTGGTGGTTTTTGTCTGTTCATCCTTTTTAGGCTTAGTGGCTTATATTTGTTGGTTTCTCCCTTTACCTTGTGGCTGAAAGGGTGCTAATTGGTGGTTGCTAGTAATCGTTTTCTCTTTGGTACTAGTTTTTTTGATCCCTGGAGTCTAGAAGAGGCCTTGGTCTATTTTCCTTACAACTCTGGTTAGTTATTGGTGGTTGGCTGGTCCTCCCAGGCTACAAATCATTATCTGGTGGGGTGATTACCATTTGTTTCTTTATTATTTTTGGTGGCTTCCTATTGGTTTGTCACTATGCCGATCTTTCTTTGTGTTGGGATTGCCTCCCCTTTGAATTTGCTTCTTTTCGAGTTGGCTCATCTGCTACTTTGTTATTATTTGGGTGGCTTTTGTGGTGGTTTGGTTGGTTTTCATTTTGAACTATTATTAGCTGGTAAGGTTGCTTTTTTGGTGATTTTTCTTTATTTTAGTTTTGGCCTTATGGTGGTTGTTTGTTGGTTGCTGATTCTGGCTGTTTGCTCACTTGGGTGGCTACTATTTTTTCCTTGAGTGTTGTTGGCTTGGTCTATTATTTTGGCTAAGAATTTGGATTGCTTTTGGTTTCTTTGGCTCCCTTTGTTTCTTGTGTCTTGCCTCTTGGTTTGTAGGGTGGGCTTAGTTGTTTCCCTGGTGCTCTTGGTGGTGATTTTTTGGTGTTTTTTGGATGCCCTTTATTCTCCTCATGTGTTCTTTTTCCTCTCTTTGGTGCTGCTATTTTCTTGTGGCTATCTTTCTATCTCTGAAGGAGGTATTACGACTGCCTTTTTATTTCTTGCCTCTAATGTCCGTTGGGTGGTGGTTCTTTATTAGTGTTGGCCTTGTTCTCTAATCTGGTTTGGAATTGCTAGTTTCTTTGTGCTAGTTGTAGGTTGATGTTTTGGTTTTGGGCTGTTGCTTGTGGTAGTATGGTGACACTAGTGGGTTTGGTTTCAATCTGTGGTGGCTTTACTTTCTAGGTGAAATCTTGGCAGCTGCTCTTTCATTTCTATTTTTGTGGTTTTCTTGATGCTACTTCCTTTCAGGCTTGGTGACCTTTAGTCAGCTGGGTGATTTGTGGGCCAGTTGCTTCTGTTGCTTGGGTAGCAGGTACTAGAGAATTGTTGACTTTCACTCTTTGGTTGATTGCCTTCATTGAGGTAAGTGGGTGATGATGGTTGGGATAATTTTCCTATTATCTTTTGGCTGGTAGCAGCATATGTGACTGTAACCCTTCTTTTGAAGGCTGGTAGCTACTCTTTTGTTGTATTAGATAGGGGACTTTTTTCTCTTGGCTGAATGTAGCACTTTGAGAGGTAATTAAGAAAATTTTTCCCTCTTAAGGAACTTGTACTCCTTTATTTGTGGCAATAAAATTCTCCCCTCTATGGGTTTTCTTAAGAAAAAAACCTTGAACCCTAAAAACCTAGAAACCTAAACCTAAACTAAATAAAATCTAAAAATCAAATAAATAAAACCAAAACTTAAATAAAAAAATAATAAAATAAAATAAAAATCTAAACCTTAAAATAAAATTAATAAAAACAAAAATAAAATAAAATAAAATAAATAAAATCCTAAACTAAACTAAAAAATAAAATAAACCTAAGAATAAAAAACCTAAATAAAATAACAACTAAACCTAAAACATAAATAAAATAAACTTAAAATAAAATAAAATAAAAACTAAATAAAAACCTAAACCTAAAAAATAAACCTAAAAATAAAAAAAAAAAAAAAAAACCTAAACTAAAAAATAAAACCTAAACCTAAAATATAAATAAAATAAACAAAATAAAATAAACCTAAACCTAAACTAAAATAAATAAAACCTAAACCTAAACCTAAACCAAATCTAAATAAAATAAAATAAACTAAAAATAAACCTAAACTAAAAAATAAAACCAAAAAATAAACCTAAAATAAAATCCTAAAACCTAAACCTAAAAAAATAAAATAAAATCCTAAACCTAAACCTAAAAAATAAAATAAAAATAGAACTCAACTAAAAAATAAATCTAAACCAAAACAAAAAAAACTAAAATAAAAAACCTAAATTAAAATAAAAAATTAAACTAAATAAAAATAAAAAGTAAAACTAAATAAAAATAAAAAATAAAATAAACTAAATAAAATAATTAATAAACTAAATATACTAAGTAAACCTAAACCTATCGGTTTACTTAATTTAAAAAAAAATCTTAAACCCTAAATACTAAACACTAAACCCTAAACCATAAACCCTAAACTTACAACACTAAACCCTAAACCCTATAAAACCCTAAGCCCTAAACCCTAAACCCGAAAAGCATAAACCCTAAAACTATAAACCTTAAACCCTAAACCCTAAACCCTAAACCTTAACCATAAACCCTAAACCCTAAACCCTAAAGCCTAAATCTAAACCTAAAGTAACTAAATAAATAAAAAAATAAACCTAAAACCTAAAACCTAATAAACTTAAACTTAAACCTAAAACTAAGAATGGTAACCTTGATGACAGAACATCATATCAGCAACCGGTCAAATTTGGCAGTGGAGGCGGCGATTATCTCAGTGGTGGTGGGGGATCTGGAGGTGTTCATGGATATTGAGGTGGTGGTCAGAGCAATGGTGGTTATGGAGGCGAGCGGAGCAACAGAGGCTACAGCCGTGGTGGTGATGGCGGGAGAGATCGGTGATATGATGGTGGATCTCGCTATGCGAGAGGCCAGGGTGGTTCAGATGGGAACTAGAGAAATTGAAGAACAGTCGATCCAATCTACTATTATGAAAGTGTGCATTTCTAGAAGAGATGGTTCTAGTTATATGGGTTTTTGATTTGATCTATGTGTGCTCATTTTTTTATCTACGTCGCTACTTATGTCTTAGAAAACTTAGTGTGTTACTTGGTTGATAAAATTGAAAAGATGAAATGTTGAATTTGAATTTGTTCTCTATTAAAGAAAATAGATACCAAAAACCCTAAACCCTAAACTAAAACTTGAACCCTAAAACTAAAACCTAAACCCAACAATTTGCTAGAGCCTTTTGTTGTGTTGGTTGAACCTTTGTTGACCTTTTTGGATTGGACTTTTTGGTTTCTGGTGGTTGGCGGCTGCCTTTGTCCCCATTTTCTGTGGTTATTTTGTCTTCTGGTGATTTGTATTGGCTGCAGCTTATATTTTCTTTTATTTTTCCTTCAGTTGATGGTTTCATTTTTGAGCTATTTAGACATTTATGGTTGCACACCCTGGTTTGTCTTGGTGGCTTATTGATGGGACTTTAGATTGAGGGCTCCTATCATGGTTTTGTTGGCTATTTCCCTATTAATTAGCATTGTGTGCTGGCGATGGTAGTTCGTTTTCCCTAGTTTAGAGCTTGGATGGGTATCTGGTTAATGGCTTTTGTTCGTGTTTTGACTTTGTTCTAGCCTCTCTCTCTAGGTTATTGTGATTAGTTTATTGTGGTTTTTGTTTGGTGGTTTGGCTGCTAGCTAGTTGCTGCTCATTTACTTTTTATTTAATGGTGTTAGATCTAGAACTTTATTGACTGTTGGCCTTAGATCTTTGCTTGTATCAGGTATGCTGGCTATGATGGTTTTGATGTTACTCACCTCTTCTCTCTAGTTAGTATCATTACATATGATTGTAACAATTCTTTATGAAGTTTGGATGCTCATATTTATTGATCCCCTTGAGATGATCCTAACTAAGCTTGAGCCTTCTCTTTCTAAGCTCTCTCCTTTTCCTCTCTTTATCCTAATCTTTTTTAGCTATGACTTTTGCCTTTGTAGTGTTTTGCAAATTTCTTTTACATGTTAGAACTTTATAGAGGGAATGGTCATTGCTTAGTCAAGCCAAGTGATGTTGTTGTGGATCTTGCTTATCTAGCTTTCTCAAAGGAATCATGAACTATTGCTGACACTTCCTTTTACTATTTTCAGGATTTGTTTTAGTCTTACTCTGTGTATTTTTCTCATATGCTTTTTGGGCATTGTATTTGCTACTTTATACTTATCTTTTTCTAATGTACTTAGAAGGGGGTTTAGCTCACTAGGTTTCTTATAGCTATGAGAATAGTAGAATTTTAGAGCTTTACCCCTTTAAGGATATTGTATCTATTCCTTTTATGGTAATAAAATTTCAACTTTCCCCAAAATAAAAACCCTAAACCCTAAACCCTAAACAACCTTAAACGCTAAAACCCTAAACCCTAAACCCCTAAACCCTAAATAAACCCTAAACCCTAAACCCTACTCTAAAACCCTCAAACCTAAACCCTAAACTAGCCTTAATCCCTAAAACTAAAGACAGACCCTAAACCCTAAGTAACCTAAAATCTAAACCTTAAAAGCATAAAACTTAAAATTCTAAACCCTAAACCCTAAACCCCAAACCTTAAATTAAACCTAAAGTAACTAAATAAATTAAAAAATAAACCTAAACCCTAAAACCTAATAAACCTAAACCTAAACCTAAACCTTTAGAATGGGCAGTACCTTGATGGTAGGAACATCACCATTAACTAGGCTCAGTCGAGATTTGGTGGTGGAGGCGAAGGTAGAGGCAGTGGTTATCACAGTGGTAGTGGGGGATCTGGAGGTGCTAGTGGATATGGAGGTGGTGATTGGAGTAGTGGTGGTTATGGAGGCGGAAGGAGTGACGGATGTTACAACCGTGGTGGTGGCGGAGAGATCGAGGATGTGATGGTCAGCTACTCGAGAGAGATGGTTGATGGGAACTGGAGAAATTGTAGAAAGGCTGATCCGATCTGCTGCTTATGAACTGTGTTTTTAAAGTAGGGACAATTCTAGTTATCTAGTGTATTTGATTTGCTCTATGTGTGCTCATTTTTTATCTATGTCATCACTTGTCTCTTAGAAAACTTTGTGTGTTACTTGGTTGATGAAATCGAAAAGAAGAAATATTGAATCTAAATTTATTCTCTATTAAAAATAAACCAAAAACTATAAACCATAAAATAAAACTTGAACCTAAACCCTAAACCTAAACCTACCCAAACCTACTAAACCCTAAACCCTAAACCCTAAATCTTTAACCTAAACCCTAAACCCTAAAACCCTAAACCCTAAACCCTAATCCCTAAACCTTAAAACCTACAACCCTGAACCCTAAACCCTAATCCCCAAACCCTAAACCATAAACCTAAATAAAATAAAAACCTAAACTAAAACCTTAACCTAAACATAAACCTAAAAATAAAATAAAATAAAAAATTAAAAACTAAAATCAAATAAAATAAATAAAAACTTGAACTAAAGTAAAAAATAAAATAAACCTATGAATAAACAACCTAAATAAAATAAAAACTAAACGTAAAATAAAAATAAAATAAACATAAAATAAAATAAAATAAAAACCTAGACCTAAAAATAAACCTTAAAATAAAACCTAAACCCTAAATTAAAATAAAAAACCTAAACCAAAAATAAAAATAAAATAAAGAAAATAAAATAAACCTAAACCTAAACTATAATAAACTAAACTAAAATAAATAAAACCTAAACCTAAACCTAAACTAAATAAAATAAAATAAACTAAAAATATACTTAAACATAAGATAAAAAATAAAACCTAAAAATAAACCTAAATTAAAAACCTAAAAAAATATAATAAAAATTTAATTAAACTAAAATAAATAAATAAAAAACTAAATAAACCTAAACCTACTAGTTTACTTCATTTAAAAAAAACACATAAACCCTAAACCCTAAACCCTAAACCCTAAACCTTAAAAATGTAAACCCTAAAACCCTAAACAATAAACCCTAAAAGTATAAACCCTAAAACCCTAAATAATAAATCTTAAACCCTAAACCCTAAACCCTAACCCTAAACCCTAAACTCCAAACCCTAAACCTAAACCTAAACTAACTAAATAAATTAAAAAATAAAATTAAACCCTAAAACTTAATAAACCTAAACCCAAATTTAAACCCTAACAATGGTATCTCCTTCTGATGGAGGTCAAAATTATTTCTAGTTGGTACTGCTGAGCTTTGGTTGCCCTCTGGTTTTGGTGGCTCTCTCATCTTGTTGATCTCTTATTGTGTTGGTTTTATGATGGCCTAGTGATTAGCAAGCTTCGGAGCTTGCTTGTTTGCCTTTTTTGGTAGCATCTTTTTTTTCGGTGAGGGTTTATTGGCTGGTGGTTGCTTGATGGCTATGGTTTTTCCAGCCTTTTGGTTTTGGTTTTGGCTATATGGCATCGTGATTATTGGTTGAGCTTGGCCATGGGCTTTGTTCCTTCTGGTGAGTTACTCTCTCTGGAGCTGTTACTTACCATCTAGTTTTTGTTCCCCTTTTTTGGTGATTTCTTGATGTTTTTTTGTGGTGTTTTCCTGTTGGCTGGATGGCCTAATGGCTTGTCATTTCTTTCTATTATGGGATGAACTTGTATGTGGCTTTGGTTGTTCTTGGCTCTATTGCTATTTCTGCTGATTCTTGCTACTATGGTTGGCTGGGTGTCCTTGATGGCTGGCTGTAGTTGCGATGTTGGTTGGTGGTTCTGCAAAATTTTTGGTTCTTTACCATTTGTCTTTATTAGGTATGTGTGGCTTTATGGTGGTTGTTTCATGGCTGCTATTTTGTTTGGTTGGTTGCTTTGCTCTGGTTTGGTTGGATGTTTTGTTGGTTAGTTACATATTTAATCTTGTTGATAGATATTGAAACTTGGCTAGCTCTTGGTTGTTGGCTATTATGGCTGGGATGTTTCCCCTATTATCCTTTTGGTTAGTAGCACCATATGTGATTATAACCCTTCTTCTTAAGTTTGGATGCTCACATATCCTGTTGCCCCTTGAGATGAATGTTACTGAGCCTGAGCCTTATCTAAGATTTTTATCATTTTGTTTCTTTTGTGTACTTGGCTTGTCCTTATTTCTAGATGCTTTTCTCTATCTTAAGTTCTTTGGAGGTTTGTGGAAGGTTTGGGGATGTATGTGGTTTCTGCATCTCTTAGAAGATTTTGGGATATAGATGGCTTTGGCTACCCTTCTTGGAATTTTGTGCTATTTCTTTCTTAGTTTTTGTCTTTTCTTTCTTTGGCTTTGGTTTTCTTGTAATAGGTAGGGGATTTGTCTCTTTAGGCTAATTATAGCTCTTTGAGCAGTAGTTTAGAGATTTATCTCCTTTAAGGACCTTGTATCCCTTTCTTTTTGGCAATAAAATTCTCCCACTTTTCATTTAAAAAAAACCTAAGAATTGGCAGAAGCTTGATGGCAGGAACATCACCGTCAACCAGGCTCAGTCTAGATCTTGCAGTGAAGGCAAAGGCGGAGGCGGCGATTATCGCAGTGGTGGTGGGGGATCTGGAGGTGCTGGTGGATATGGAGGTGGTGGTCGGAGCAGTGGTTGTTATGGAGGCGGGAGAAGCGACGAAGGTTACAACAGTGGTGGTGGTGGTGGAGGGAGATATCGTGGATATGATGGTGGACCCCGTTACTCGAGAGGCCGGGGTGGTTTTGATGGGAACTGGAGAAACTGAAAAATGCCTAATCCGATCTGTTGCTTATGGAACTGTGTCTTTACAGCAGAGACGGCTCTAGTTATCTAAGGATTTTGATTTGCTCTATGCATGCTATTTTTTATCAATGTCATTGCCTGTGTCTTAGAAAACTTGGTGTGTTACTTGGTTGATGAATTCAAAAGAAGAAATGTTGAATAATTTGTTCACTATTAAAGAATAACAAAAGCCCAAAGCCCTAAAAATATGAACCTACCTAAACCTTAAACCCTAAACCTAAACACTAAACCCTAAAACACTAAACTCTAAACCATAAACCCTAAAACCTAAATCATAAACCCTAAACCCTAAACCAAAAAAAAACCCTAAATCCTAAACCCTAAACACTAAACAAACTTTAAATAGTAAGCCCTAGAAAGGTAAAAACCTAAACCTAAACTAAATAAAACCTACAAATAATATAAAAAATAACCTAAACCAAAATAAAAAAATAAAAGAAAATAAAATAAAAACTAAACCTAAAACCTAAACCTAAACCTAAAAAGAAAATAAAATAAAAAATAAAAACTAAACTAAAATAAAGAAATAAAAACCTAAACTAAACTAAAAAAATAAAAAACCTAAATAAAATAAAAACTAAACTTAAAATAGAAATAAAATGAACCTAAAATAAAATAAAATTAAAATTAAATAAAAACCTAAACCTAAAAAATGAACCTATAAATAAGACCTAAAAATAAATAAAAAGTAAAACCTAAATCCTAAAACAAAAAAAAGCTTAAACCTAAAATAATAATAACAAAAACGTAAACCTAAACTAAAATAAACTAAACTAAAATTAATAAAACCTAAACCTAAAATAAACTAAACCTACACTTTAACCTATTAAATAAAATAAAATACTAAAATAAAACTAAACCTAAAGAAATAACACCTAAAATAACCTTAAAATAAAAAGAAAACCACCTAAAATAAAAAAAATAAAACTAAACTAAAAATAAACTTAAACCTAAATCTAAACCTAAAAGTAAACTAAAATAAACAACCTAAATTATAATAAATAAAGTAAAAAATAAAATAAAATAAAATTAACTAAAATAAAATAAAAAAAACTAAAATAAATATAAAATAAACTAAATAATCCTAAACTGCCATTTTACTTAATTAAAAAAAAATAACCCTAAAGCCTAAACCCTAAACCCCAAACCTACAACTCCCTACCTAAACCCTAAACCCTAAGCCCTAAAACTAACCTAAACCCTAAAACTACCAAAAAACCCCCTAACACATCTTTAACTCTGGTTAAGAAAATAAAAACCTTTAAACTAAACTAAACCTACACTAAACATAAACCTAAACCCTAACCATAAAAAAACTAAACATTAAACCCCAAACCCTAAATGCTAAACCCTAAACCATAATCTCAAACTCTAAACCCTCTAAACCTAAATAAGATAAAATAAAATAAAATAAAACTAAACTAAACCTAAACCTACATAAACCAAAATAAAATAAAATAGATAATAAAACTAAACAAAATAAAATAAATAAAAAACTAAAACAAAAAAAATAAAACTAAAACTAAAAAACCTAAATAAAAAAAAACTAAATCTAAAATAAAAAAAATAAACTTAAGATCAAATAAAATAAAAACTAAATAAAAACCTAAACCTTAAAAATAAACCTGAAATTAAATAAAAAATAACACCTAAACCCTAAACTAAGAAAACCTAAACACAAAATAAAAATAAAATATTCAAAATAAATAAAATAAACATAAACTAAAATAAATAAAATCTAAACCTAAACATAAAATAAACTAAACCTAAACCTAATCCTAAACTAAATAAAATAAAATAAACTAAAAATAAATCTTAGCGTAAACTAAAAATTAAAAAATAAAAACCTAAACCTAAACCTAAACCTAAAAAATAAAATAAAAATAAAACTAAACTAAAAAATAAACCTAAACTTAAACTTAATCTTAAATAATAAACAAAACTAAAAGAACTTAAACTTAAATAAACAAACCTAGTATAAATAAACTAAATAAAATAAAATAATAATAATAATAAATAAAAAATAAAAAAAATAAAACTAAAATAAATAAAAAATAAACTAAATAAACCAAAACCTGGGTTACTTAATTTTGAATAAAAAAAAATCCTAAACCATAAACTAAAAATAAAACCCAAAATAAACCTAATATAAAATCTAAAACCTAAACCTAAAAAAATAAAATAAAACCTAAACCTAAAAAAAATAAAAAATAAAGCCTAAACCTAAAAATAAAATAAAATAAAACTAAACTAAAAAATAAACCTAAATTTAAAAATAAACTAAAATAAAACCTAAACTAAAATAAGTAAACTAAACTAAATAATAATAAAAATAAATCTAAATAAAAATAAAAAAATAAAATAAACTAAAATAAATAATAAATAAACTCAATAAACCTAAACCTACAAGTTTACTTAATTTAAAAGAAATCAAAAATCAAAAAATTAAAAAAAATTTAAAAAAAAACCCTAATACTAAACCTTAAACCCTAAAGCTAACCCTAAACCCTAAAACCCAAAATCCTAAACTCTAAGGCTTAAACCCTAAACACTAAACCTAACCTTAAATCAGAATCCCTCAACTTTGTTAAAAAAAACCTTAAACCCTAAGCCTTAAACATAAACCAACCATAAACTAAAACCACTAAACCTAAAACCTAAACCCTAAAACCTAGACACTAAACCATAAACCTTAAACCCTAAACCCTAAACCCTAAAATCCTAAATCGTAAACCTTAAAGCCTAAACCTTAAAACCTGAACCTAAATAAAAAAATAAAATAAAATAAATTCAAAACCTAAACCTAAACTTAAACATAAACCTAAACCTAAAATTAAAAATAAAATAAAATAAAAAATGAAAACTAAACTAAAATAAAATAAATAAAAACCTAAACTAAACAAAAAAATAAAATAAAAACTAAACCTAAAATACAAATAACATAAACTTAAGATAAAATAAAATAAAAACTAAATAAAAACCTAAACCAAAAAAATAAACCTAAAATTTAATAAAAAATAACACCTAAACCTTAAATAAAAAAAAACCTAAACCTAAAATAAATAATAAAATAAACAAAATAAAATAAACCTAAACCTAAACTAAAATAAGCTAAATTAAAATAATTAAAACTTTAACCTAAAATAAAGTAAATTTAAAATAAACTAAACCTAAACGTAAACCTAAACTAAATAAAATTAAATAAACTAAAAATAAACCTAAGCATAAACTAAAAAATAAAATCTAAAAATAAACCTAAAATAACAACCCAAAACCTAAACCTAAAAAAATAAAATAAAAACTTAAACCAAAACCTAATAATAAAAAATAAAACCTAAACCTAAAATAAATAAAATAAAACTCAACTAAAAAATGAACTGAAACCTAAAAAATAAATAAAAATAAAAAACCTAAACTAAAATAAATAAACTTAATTTAAATAAACTATCCTAAATAAAAATAAACCTAAATAAAAAAATAAACTAAAATAAATAAAAAATAAACTAAATAAACCTGAACCAATTGGTTTACTTAAATTTTTTTAAAAAAACCCTAAATGCTAACTTTAAACCCTAAACCCTAAACCTATAATGCTAAACGCTAAACCTTAAACCCTAAACCCTAAACCCTAAACCCTAAAGCATAAATCCTAAACCCTAAAATACCCTAAACTTTAAACCCTAAACCTTAACCCCTAAACCTTAACCCTAAATAAACCTTAAAAGCATAAACCCTAAAAACCTAAACCCTAAACCCTAACACTAAACCCTAAACCTAAACTAAAGTAATTAAATAAATTAATAAAGAAACCTAAACCCTATAACCTAACAAATCCAAACCTAAACCTAAACCTAAACCCTAAGAATGGGCATAACTTTGATACCAGGAACATCACCATCAACCAGGCTCAGTTTAGATCTCATAGTGAAGGTGAAGGCGTAGGCAGCGATTATCACAGTGGTGGTGGGTGATCTGGAGGTGCTGGTGGATATGGAGGTGGTGGTCAGACTAGTGGTGGTTATTGAGTCAGGGGGAGCGACGGAGGTTACAACGGTGGTGGTGGTGGATGGAGAGATCAAGGATATGATGGTGGATCCTGCTACTCAAGAGGTTGGGGTGGTTCTTATGGGAACTAGAGAAATTGTAGAACGATCGATCTGATCTACTGCCTAACGAACTATGTCCTTACAATAGAGATGATTCTAGTTATCTATGTGGTTGCTTGTGGTTCTTTTTGATTTACTCTATTCATGCTCATTTTATATCTATGTTGTCGCTTGTGCCTTAGAAAACTTGGTGTGTTACTTTGTTGATGAAATCAAAAAGAAATAAATAAATAAACCAAAACCAAAATAAAATAAAAAAATAAAAGAAAATAAAAACCTAAACTAAAACCTAAGCCTAAACCTAAAAAGAATATAAAATAAAAATTAAAAACAAAACTAAAATAAAATAAATAAAAACCTAAACTAAACTAAAAAAGAAAAAACCTAAATAAAATAAAATACTATACCTAAAATAAAAATAAAATAAACCTAAAATAAAATAAAATAAAAGCAAAATAAAAACCCAAACAAAAAGGAACCTAAAAAAGAAAACCTAAAAATTAATGAAAAGTAAAACCTAAACCCTAAACCAATAAAAAACATAAACCTAAAATAAAAATAAAATAAACCAAAACCTAAACTAAAATAAATTAAACTAAAATAAATAAAACCTAAAACTAAAATAAACTAAATCTAAACCTAAACCTAAACTAAATAAAATAAAATAAACTAAAAATAAACCAAAATCTTAATTAAAAAATAAAACCTAAAAATAAACAAAAAATAAAAACCTAAAACCTAAACCTAATAAGTAAAAATAAAACTTAAACCTAAAAAACTACAATGAAAATAAAACAAAACTAAAAAATAAACCTAAACCTAAACCTAAACCTAAATTAAAATAAACTAAATAAAAAACCTAAACTAAAGCAAATAAACCTAAAATAAAGAAAATAAACTAAATAAAAATAAAATTGAACCTAAATTAAAATAAAAAAAATAAAATAAACTAAATAAGATAAATAAACCTAAACACACTGATTTACTTAATTTAAATAAATAAATTAGAAAATTTCTAAACCCTAAACCTGAAATCCTAAACCCTAAACCTTAAACCCTAAACCTTAAACCCGAAAGCAAAATGTGAAACCCTAAACCCTAAACCCTAAAACACAAAACCTTAAACCTTAAACCCTAAACTAACCCTAAACCCTAAGCTAGCCCTAAACCTTAAAAACCCTAAATACTAAACTCTAAACCCTAAACTCTAATCCCTAATCCATAAACCCAAACCCTAAAACCTAAACCCTAAAACCCTAAACCATAAACCCTGAACCTTAATCCTTAATGCTAAACCCAAATCCCCAACCTAAATAAACTAAATAAATAACATAAACCCAACCTAATAAACCAAAACCAAAACCTAAACTTAAACCCTAATAATGGGCAGAACCTTGACGGGAACATCGACATCAACTTGGCTCAGTCTAGATCTGCCGGTGGAGGAAAATGTGGAGGCGCCAGTTATCGCAATGGTGGTGGGGGATTCGGATGTGCTGATGGATATGGAGGTGGTGTCCGGAGCCGTGGTGGTTATGGAGGCAGGAGGAGCAACAAAGGTTACAACTGTGGTGGTCACGGAGGGATAGATTGGGGATATGATGGCGGATCCTACTGCTTGAGAGGTGGTGGTGGTTATGATACGAACTGGAGAAACTGAAGAATGGCCGATCCAATCTGCTACTTATGGAACAGTGTCTTTACAGAAGAGACAGTTCTAGCTATCTAGGGTTTTGATTTATACGTGATCATTTTTATCTATGAAATCAAAAGAAGAAATGTTGAATATGAATTTGTTCTCTGTTAAAAAAAAACCTTAAACCCTAAACCCTAAACTAAAACCTAAATTCTAAACTTAAAACCTAAACCCTAAACCCTAAACCCTTAAAACCATAAACCCTAAACACTAAACCTTAAACCCTAAACCCTAATCCTTAAGCCCTAAAAACCTAAACCAAAAATAAAAATAAAATAAGCAAAATAAAATCAAGCAAAACTAAAATAAACTAAATTAAAATAAATAAAACTTAAACCGAAACCTAAAAGAAACTAAACCTAAACCTAAACCTAAACTAAATAATATAAAATAAATTAAAAATAAACCTAAACCTAAACTAAAAAATAAATCCTAAAAATAAACCTAAAAAAAAACCTAAAACCTAAACCTAAAAAAATAAAATAAAAACCTAATCCTAAACCTAAGAATAAAAAATAAAACCTAAACCTAAAAAGTAAACTAAAAATAAAACTAAACTAAAAAATAAACCTAACCATAAAAATAAACTAAAACAAAAAACCTACACTAAAATAAATAAACTTAAAATAAATAAACAAAATTAAATAAAAAAATGAACCTAAATAAAAAAATAAACTAAAATAAATAAAAACTAAACTAAATATAGCAAAACCTTCTGATTTACTTAATTTTAAAGAAAATTTTAAAATAAATAAATAAATACATACTCTAAACCCTAAACCCTAACCCTAAACCCGTAAAAACCTTAAACCCTAAACCTTAAACTCTAAACCTTAAACCCTAAACAACCATAAACCATAAAAGCCTAAACCCTAAACCCAAACCCTAAACCCTAAACCCTAACTCCTAAACTTAAACACTATGCCCTAAACCCTGAAACCATATACCCTAAACCCTAAACCCAAAGCTATCCCTAAACCCTAAACCCTAAAATCTAAAAACCCTAAACCCTAAAGCCTAAAAACTATACCCTAAACCCTAACCCTGCTAGAAGTGCTAGTGGATATGATGGTGGATATGGAGGTGGTGGTTATGGAGGCAAGATATCAAGAAGGAGGATCTGGAGGTGCTAATGGATCTGGAGGTGCTAGTGGATATGGAGATGGTGGTTATGGAGGCGAAAGGTGTGACAGAGGTTACAATCGTGGTGGTGGCAGAGGGATAGATTAGAAATATGATGGAGGATCCCGCTACTCATGAGGCAAGGGTGGTCTGATGGGAATTGGAGAAACTGAAGAACGGTCGATCCGATCTGCTGCTTATGGAACTGGGTCTTTATAGTAGAGACGATTCTAATTATCTAGGGTATTTGATCTACTCTATGCGTGCTCATTTTTTATGTATGTCGTCGCTTGTATCTTAGCAAACTTGGTCTATTACTTGGTCAATGAATTCGAAAAGAAGAAATGTTGAATCTAAATTTCTTCCCTATTAAAAAAAACCTTAAACCCTGAACCCTAAACCCTAAACAAAAACCTAAACCCTAAACCTTAAACCCTAAAAACTCTAAAACCCTAACCCCAAACCCTAAACCTTAAACCTTAAACCATAAACACTTAACCCAAAATCCTAAACCCTAAACTAACCTAAACCCTAAACCCTAAAGCCTAAACTAGCCTAAATCCTAAACCCTTTACCCTAAACTAACATAAACCCTAAACCCTAAATCCTAAACCCTAAACCTTAAAATAAAACCAAAATATAAAATAAACATAAAAAACCTAAAATAAAATAAAATAGAAAATAGATAAAAAAACTAAACTAAAATAATAAATCTAAAAATAAAACCTAAAAATAAATAAAAAAAAACCTAAACCAAAAATAAACAAAATTAAATAAACCTAAACCTAAGCTAAAATAAAATAAACTAAAATAAAGAAAACCTAAACCTAAAATAAACTAAAGCTAAACCCTAAACTAAATAACATAAAATAAACTAAAAATAAACCTAAACCTAAACTAAAAAATAAAACATAAAAATAAACCTAAAACTTGAACAAAAAAAAGAAAATTAAAAAAAAACCTAAAAATAAAAAATAAAACATAAACCTAAAAAATAAAATTAAAAAAAAACATAAGCTGAAAAATATGCATAAACCTACACATAATCCAAAAATAAATTAAAATAAAAATCCTAAACTAAAATAAATAAACTTAAACCTAAATAAAACTAAAAATAAAAACCTAAGTAAAAAAATAATATAATATAAATGAAACTAGATAAAAATAAATTAAATAAACTTAAACCTACTAGCTTTCTTAATTTATTTTTTAAAAAACCCTAAACCATAAACCCAAAACCCTAAAATCTAAATCCTAATCCTAATCCCTAAAACTAACCCTAAACTGTAGACCATAAACCTACAACCCTAAACTTACTTCCCTAAACCCTAAACCCTAAACCCTAAACTCTAAACTAACCCTAAACCCTAAACCCTAAAATCCTAAACACTAAAGCCTAATCCCTAAACCTTAAACCCTAAACCCTAAACTAAACCTAAACCTAAAGCTAACCCTAAACACTGAAAACCCTAAACCCTAAACCCTAAATCATAAATCTTAAACCCTAAAAACCCTAAACCTTAAAGCCTAAACCCTAAACCTTAAACCCTAAAGCCAATTAATCCTCCCTAACACTAAACACTAAACCCTAAAAGCCCTATCACTAAAGCCTAAACACTAAACCTTAAACCCTAACATTAAACCCTAAATGCTAAATCCCTAAACATTAAAACCTTAAACCGTAAACCCTAAACCCTAAACCCTAAACCCTAAACCCTGAACCCTAAAAACCTAAAAACCTAAAAATAAAATAAATATAAAACCTAAACCTAAATATAATAATAAAATAAAATAAAATAAACCTAAACTAAAACATTAGACCTAAACCTAATAATAAAATAAAATAAAAAACTAAAAATAAAGTAAAATATAATAAATAAAATCTTAAACTAATCTAAAAAATAAAATAAACCAAAGAATAAAAAACATAAATAAAATTAATAATAAATGTAAAATTAAAAAATAATAAACTTAAATAAATTATAATAAAAACCTAAACCTAAAAATAAACCTAAAAATAAATAAAAAATAAAACCTAAACCTAAAATAAACATAAAATAAATAAAATAAAATAAACCTAAACCTAAACTAAAATAAATAAAACTTAAACCTAAACTTAAAATAGACTAAACCTAAACCTAAACTTATACTAAATAAAATAAAATAAACTTAAAATAAACCTAAACCTAAACTAAAAAATAAAGACTAAAAATAAACATAAAATAAAATAAAAACCTCAACCTAAAAATAATAAATAAAGCCTAAACCTAAAAAATAAAAATAAAACTCAACTAAAAAATAAATTTAAACCTAAACATAAACCTAAGAAATAAACTAAAATAAAAAACCTAAACTTAAATAATTAAACCTAGAAATAAATAAACAAAAATAAATAAAAATAAAAAATAAACCTAAATACAACTAGAAAATAAAGTAAACTAAAATAATTAAAAAATAAACTTAATGTACTACATAAGCCTAAACCTACCGATTTACTTAATTTTTTTTAAAACAAAACCTTAAATCCTAATCCCTAAACCCTAAACCCTAAACCGTAAACTCCAAAAAACCTAAAACTCAACCCTACCTAAACATTAAACCACAAAAAAGAAGACTAACACTTTAAACCCTAAACTCTAAACGTTAAACCTTAAACCCTAAACCATAACCCTAAATTCTTAACTCTAAACCCCAAACCCTAAACCTAAACATAAAGTAACTAAATAAATTATAAAATAAACCTAAACCCTAAAACCTAAATCCTAAACCCTAAAACTTAAATCCTAAACCCTAAACCCTAAACCCTAAACCCTAAATCCTAAACCCTAAACCCCAAATCATAAACCCTAAACCATAAACTAACCATAAACCATAAACCATAAACCCTAACCCTAAACCCTAAAAAGACTATAAACTAAATATAAACTAAAATAAAGAAAATAAAAAAACTAAACCTAAAATAAAATAAAAAAAATATAATAAGATAAAACATAAATTAAAATCTAAACCTAAACCTAAACCTAAGCCTAAACCTAAATAAAATAAAATAAAAATAAAAACTAAACTAAAATTAAATAAATAAAGAACAAAACATAAAAATAAAATAAAATTAAATAAATTAAAAAACTAAAAATAAAATAAATATATAATAAACTTAATATAAAATAAAATAAAAACTAAATAAAAACCTAAACCTAAAAAATAAACATAAAAATAAAACCTAAAAATAAATAAAAAAATGTAAATGTAAACTAAAAAAAACCTAAACCTTAAATAAACAAAATAAAATAAACCAAAACCTAAACTAAAATAAATAAAACCTAAACCTAAAACTAAATTAAACTAAACATATACCCTAAAATAAATCAAATAAAATAAACTAAAAATAAACCTAAACCAAAACTAAAAAATAAAACCCAAAAATAAACCTAGAATAAAGACATAAAACCCAAATTTAAACCTAAAAATAAAAAATAAAACCTAAACCTAAAAAATAAAATAAAAATAAAACTAAACTAAAAAATAAAGATAAACCAAAACCTAAATCTGAAAAATAAACGAAAATAAATAAACTTCAAAAAAATAAACTAAACTAAATAAAAAAAATAAGCCTAAATAGAAAAAATAAAATAGATAAACCTAAACCTATTGGTTTACTTAATTTTAAAAAAAAAAATCCTAAACCCTAAAGCCTAAACCTAAACCCTAAATCCTACTAACCCCAAACCCAAAAACCTAAAACCCTAAACCCTAAACCCCAACCTAACTTCCTAAAAACAAACCCTAAACCCTAAATCAACTAACCCTAAACCCTAAGCTAATCCCAAACCCTAAACCTTAAACACTAAACCTTAAAAACCATAAACCCTAAAGCCTAAACACTAAACCCTAAACCCTAAATCCTAAATCTCTAAAGAAATAAACCCTAAACCTCTCTAAACCCTAAATCTAAACCCTAAAAACCATAACCCTAAAAAAGCTAAAACCTAAAAACCTAAACCTAAACTAAATCAAATAAATAAGAAAGCCTAAACCTAAATAAAAATTTAAAATAAAATAAAAACATAAAATAAAACCTAAACCTAAACCTAAAAATAAAATAAAATTAAAAAAATAATAATAAGATAAATAAAAACATAAATTAAACTAAAAAAATAAAATAAACCTAAGAATTATAAAATCTAAATAAAATAAAAATAAAATAAACCTATAATAAGATAAAATAAAAACAAAATAAAAACCTAAACCTAAAAAATAAACCTAAAAATAAATAAAAAATAAAACCTAAAGCCTAAACTAAAAAAATAAACCTAAAATAAAAATAATATAAAGAAAATAAAATAAACCTAAAATAAACTTAAATAAATAACAACTAAACTTAAACTTAAGATAAATTAAACCTAAACATAAACCTAAACTAAATAAAATAAAATAAACTAAAATTAAAACTAAACCTAAACACAAAAAAATAAAATAAAAACTTTAACCTAAACCTAAACCTACAAATTTAAAATAAAACCTAAATATACAAAATAAAATAAAAGAAAAACTCAACTAAAGTAAACCTAAACCTAAGCTAAAAAAAATAAACCTAAAATAAAAACCAAAAACCTAATACTAAAAAAATAAAATATAAACCTGAACCTAAACCTAAAAATAAAATATAAAACCTAAACCAAAAAGAAAAAAAAAGTCAACTAAAAAATAAACCTAAACATAAACCTAAACTTAAAAAATAAACTAAAATAAAAAACCTAAACTAAAATAAAGGAACCTAAAATAAATAAACTAAATTTAAAAAATAAAAAATACACCTAAATAAAAATAAAAAATAAAATAAAGAAACTAAATAAACCTAAACCTACTAGTTTACTTAATTTAAAAAAAAAAACCCTAAACAACAAAAGTAACCCTAAACTAAAACTAAACCTACAACCCTAAATGGTATACTCAACCTTAAAAATCCTAAACTAATCCCTAAACTCACCCTACACCCTAAACCCTAACCCTAAAATCCCTAAACTGCATAAACTTTATACTCTAAATAACCCCTAAACTCTAAACCCCCAAACCCTAAACCTAAACCTAAAGTAACTAAATAATTTATAAAATAAACCTAAACCCTAAAACCTAATATAGTTTTACCAAAACTTAAACCCTAATAATAGGCAGAACCTTCATGGAAGGAACATCACCATCAACCAGGCTCAGTTTAGATCTAGCAATGGAGGAGAAGCAGAGGCGGCGATTATCAGAGTGGTGGTGGGGGTACTAGAGGTGCTGGTGGATATGGACGTGGTGGTTGGAGCAGTCGTGGTTATGGAGGCAAGAGGAGAGATGGAGGTTACATTCGTGGTGGTGGTGTAGAGATCGGGGATATGATGGTGGATCCCGCTACTTGAGAGGCTGGGGTGGTTCTGATGGGAACTAGAGAAATTGAAGAATTGTCGATCTGATCTACTGCTTATGAAACTGTGTCTTTACAGTAAAGACGGTTCTAATTTTTTATGGTTTTTTATTTGCTCTATGTGTGCTCATTTTTTATCTATGACATCGCTTGTGTCTTAGAGAAATTGGTGTGTTACTTAGCTGATGAAATAAAAAGAAGAAATTTTGAATGTGGATATGTTCTCTATTAAAAAAAAACCAAAAATCCTAAACCCAAAACTAAATCATGAACCCTAATCCTAAAACTTAAACCCTAAACACTAATATATATATATATATATATATATATATATATAATAATAATAATAATAATAATAATAATAAACCATAACCCTAAATGCTAAACCCTAAAACTAACCTTAACCTCTAAACCTACAACCCTAAACACTAAACCCTAAACCCTAAATCCTAAAACCCTAAACTCCAAACCTTAAACCCTAAATCATAAACCCTAAAAATAAACTAATAAAACACAAAACTATACTAACTAAAACTAGAACTAATAAATAATAAACTAAAATTAAGAAACTAATAATAGACAAAAAAAATAATAATAATAAAAGCTAAAACTAAACTAACTAAACTAACTAAATAATAAAAAAACTAATAAATTAATAATTACAAAATTTAACTAAACTAATAAACAAACTGATAATTAAATTAAGCATAAACAAAAGAACCCCCAAAAAACTAACTAAATAAACTAAAATAATAAAAAAACTAAACTAAACCTAAACTAATAACTTTAAAAAAAACTAATAAATAAACTAAACTAAATCATAATAAATAACTAACTAATAATAATAACTAACTAATAAACCTAAACCCTAAACATAACTAACCTAAATAACTAAGTAATAAAACTAAACTAAACCCAAACTAAACTAAACTAAAACTAATAACTAATAAAGTAAAACTAATAAATAAAATAATAAATAACTAATAATAACTAACTAATAACTAAACTAAACAAACTAATAAACTAATAAACTAACTACCTAATAATAAACTAACTAAATAATAATAACTAAAACTAATAATAAAACTCAAAAGTAATAAACTAAAATAAAATAACTAATAACAACTTACACTAAACTAATAAACTAATAATAAACTAAACAAAATAAAAATAATAACTAAACTAATAATAATAATAATAATTAACTAAAGTAATGATAAACTAAATAATAAATAAAACCTAAATAAATAAACAAAACCTAATAATAAAAAATAAACATAATAAACTAACTAATAATAATAAACAAATAAAGTAATAACTAATAACAATAAAAAATAAACTAAACTAAAAACTAATAATAACTAAAAAACTCTAAATAATAATAAAACATAATAACATTAAAACTAAATAAACTAATCTAATAATAATAATAAACTAAATAATAAATAACTAAAACAAAACTAAACTAAACACTAAACTAACTAAATAAATAAATAATAATTAACTAAATAAAAATTAACTAAAAAAACTAATAATAACTAACTAATAATAATAAACCAATAATATATGTAAATAAATAAATAAACTAACTAAAACTAATAATAATAATAATAATAATAATAATAATAATAATAATAATAATAATAATAATAATAATAATAATAATAATAATAATAATAATAATAATAATAATAATAATAAAACTAAATAAACTATACACTAAACCCTAAAACCTAAATTAATAAAACTAATAAAAATAAAACTAATAATAACAAACTAAACTAAAGTAAAATAACTAATAACTAAACTAATAAAACTAATAATAATAACTAAACGATAACTATAAAAACTAATAAACTAATAATAAAACTAAACAAAAACAAACTAATAACCAACTAATAAAACCTAATAAACTAATAAATAATAAACTAAAAATGTAATAATAACTACTAAAAAATTAAAACTAATAATAAACTAAATAAAACTAATAAGATATAACTAATAACCGAAAACTAAAACTAATAAACTAAGAAACTAATAAACAAACTAATAAATTAACTAATAATAATAAAACTAATAAACTAACTAAACTAAACTAAATAGTAATAATAAGCAATAATATTAACCTAAAATATAAACCTAAACTAAATACTAAACCTAAAATAAATAAAAAAAATAAAATAAACTAATTCAAAATAAAATAAAATAAACCTAAACTAAACCAAAAAAAAATAAACCTCAAAATAAAAAACCTAAATAAAATAAAAACTAAATGTAAAATAAAAAAATACCTAAAATTAAATTAAATTCAAACTAAATTAAACCTAAACCTAAAAAATAAACCTAAAAATAAAGCCTAAAAAAACAAAACCTATTCCATAAACTAAAAAAACCTAAACATAAAATAAACAAAATAAAATAAACCTAAACCTAAACTAAAATAAACTAAAGTAAAAAAATAAAACCCAAAATAGACCTAAAATAAACCTAAGAATAATAAACATAAATAAAATAAAAACTAAACAAAAAATAATAAAATAAACCTAAAATAAACATAAAATAAAATAAAATAAAAACCTAAACCTAAAAAACAAACTTAAAAATAAATAAAAAATGAATCCTATACCCTAAACTAAAAAAAATATAAACCTAAAATAAAAAAATAAACCTAAACCTAAACTAAAATAAACTTAAACTAAATAAAATAAAAAATTGAAAATAAACCTAAACCTAAACTAAAAAATTAATCCTAAAATAAAAACCTAAGACCTAAACCAAAACCTAAAAATAAAAAATAAAATCTAAACCTGAAAAAATAAAATAAAACTAAATTGAAATGTAAACTTAAACTTAAACCTAAACCTAAAAATAAAATTATAACCTAAACCTAACCCTAAAAATAAAAAATAAAATCTAAACCTAAAAATAAAATAAAAAGAAATCTAAACTAAAAATAAACCTAAACTGAAATAATAATCTAAATAAAAAACCTAAAATAAAATAAAAAACCTTAATAAAAATAAAAATAAACCTAAATAAAAAAATAAAATAAACTAAACTAAAATAAATAAAAAAATTAAACTAAGTAAACATAAACCTATTAGTTTACTTATTTTAAAAAAAAAATTAAAATAGAATAAAAAATCCAAACCCTAAAACTAATCCTAAACCCATAACACCTAAAACCCAAAACCCAAAACCCAAAACCCTAAACCTACAACCCTAAACTGTAAACCTTCAACCCCAAACCCTAAACCCTAAACCCTAACCCTAAACCCTAAACCCTGAACCCTAAAAGCCTAAAAACCTGAACCTAAACTAAATAAAACTTAAAAATAAAAAAATAAAAAAAGATAAGCATGAATAAAATAAAAAAATAAAATAAAATAAAAACCTAAACTAAAACCTAAACTCAAACCTAAAAATAAAATATAATAAAAAATATAAATTAATCTATAATAAAATAAATAAAAACTTAAACTAAACTAAAAAAAATAAAGTAAGCCTAAAAATAAAAAACCTAAATAAAGTAAAACCTAAACATAAAATAAAAAATACCTAAATAAAATAAAATAAAAATTAAATAAATCTTAAACCTAAAAAAATAAACCTAAAAATAAAACCTAAAAAAAACCTATTCCCTAAAGTAAAAAAAAAAAACCTAAACATAAGATAAACAAAATAATATAAACCAAAACCTAAGTTAAAATGAACTAAACTAAAATAAATAAAACCCAAAATAGGCTTAAAATAAACCTAAGAATAAAAATCTTAGATAAAATAAAAACCATACATAAAATAAAAATAAAATAAACCTAAAATAAACCTAAAATAAAATAAAATAAAAACTAAATAAAATCCTAAACCTAAAATAAAACCTAAAATAAATAAAATAAAATAAACCCTAAACTAAAAAAAAACCTAAACCTATAATAATAAATGAAATAAAATAAAACCTAAACTAAAATAAACAAAACTAAAATAGAAACATAAACCTAAACCTAAAAATAAAATAAAACTTAAACCTAAACCTAAACTAATAAAAATTAAAAAAAAAATCTAAACCTAAAAATAAAGTTAAAATAATACACAAAAAAAAATAAACCTAAACCTAAACCTAAACCTAAACCTAAAATAAACTAAAATAAAACCTAAATGAAATAAAATAAAACTAAATATAAAATTAAAAATAAATAAAATAAAATAAAATAAACTAAAATAAATAAAAAATAAACTAAATAAACCTAAACTTATACTTATTTTAAAAAAAAAATCAGAAAATAAACCCTAAAACCATAAAATCCATAAAACCCTAAACCACACAAAACCCTAAAATAAAAAACAAAACCTAAAAAAACTAAAACTAAAACCACAAAACCTCAAATCCTAAACCTAAATTAAATAAAACCTAAAAATAAAATATATAAAAAACTTAAACATAAATAAAATAAAATTAATAAAATAAACAAAAAACCTAAACTAAAACCTAAAATTACAAAAATAAAATAAAAACTAAATAAAATAAGTAAAAAAAAATAAACTTGAAAATAAAATAAACAAAGAATACAAAACCTAAAACAAAATACAAACTAAATAAAAAAAAACAAATAAATAAAATAAAATAAAATAAAACTAAATAAAACCTAAGCCTAAAAACCTAAAATAGATAAAAAAAAATAAAACCTAAATCCTCTAAAGAAAACCTAAACCAATAAAAAATAAAATAATCTAAACTTAAACTAAAATAAACTAAACTAAAATAAATAAAACCTAAACTAAACCTAAAATAAAATCAAACCTAAACCTAAACTAAATAAAATATTGTTAACTAAAAATAAAAAAATAAAAAATAAAACCTAAAAATAAACCTAAAATAAAACTTAAAAAATCCTAAAAATAAAACCAAAATCTAAACCTAAAAATAAAAAATAAACTAAAACCTCAATAATAAAATAAAAATAAAACTAAACTAAATTATAAACATAAACCTAAACCTAACCTAAATTAACTAAAATAAAACCTATAAAATTAATAAACATAAAATAAGTAAACTAAACTAAATAAAAATAAAAAAAATAAATAAAAATTGATGAACTAAATAAACTAAATAAACCTAAACCTCTGGGTTTGCTTGATTTATAAAACCCTAAACTAGGCCCTCACACAAATCCTAACCCTAACCCAAACCTGAGCCACAACCCTGACTCCTAAAACCCTAAAAACCTCCTGACCATAAGCTGCTTACACTAAACCCTATACCATGAGCCCTACTAAACCCAACTGACCATGACTCTAAACCCTAAAAACCACAGGCCCTAAAGCTGAATCCTAGTCATACCATCCCACTAATCCTAAATAGCTATGCCCTTGACCCTAACCCTCTAAAGCATAAATAATACCCAACAAAACTACCCTAACACTACCACAACCCTCTACCTCGGACCTTAAACTAAACCTGAGCCCAAACCATAAACCACAAAACCTAAACTTAAACCTAAACTATAAATCTAAAAATAAAATAAATAAAAAAAACCTAAACATAAATAAAATATAAAATAAAATAAAATAAAATAAAAACCTAAACTAAAGCCTAAACTAAACCTCAAAATAAAAATAAACTAAAATAAAATAAATAAGAACTGAAACTAAACTAAAAAAAATAAAATAAACCTTAAAATAAAAATGCTAAATAAATTAAAAAGTAAACATAAAGAAAAAATAAAATAAACTTGAAATAAAATAAAACAAAAATTAAATAAAAACTAAACTTAAATAATAAACATAAAAATAAAACCTAAAACTAAATAAAAATAAAATAAACCCCAAACTAAAATAAATCAGAACCTTAAATAAAATAAAATAAAAAATAAAATAATCTAAACCTAAACTAAATTAAACTAAACTAAAATAAATAAAACCTAAACCTAAACATAAACTAAAAATAAACTAAAAAACTAAACAATAAATAAATAAAATAAACTAAATAAACTAAAACATAAACTATAAAATAAAAAAAAATAAAGCTAAAATAAAATAAACCCTAAACCTAAAAAAAAAAATAAAATCATAAACCTAAAATAAAAATGAAAATAAAACCTAAACCCAAAAAATAAATATCATAAAAATAAACCTAAACTTAAACTAAATAAACTAAAATAAAATTAAACTAAATAAAATGAAAAATAAATTAAACTAAAATAAATAAAAATAAACTAAATATATTACATAATCCTAAAACATTTACTTAATTAAAAAAAACCATAAATTCAAATCCTAAACAAAACCCTAAGCCCTAAACCCTAAACCTACACAAACCCAAAATAAACCCTAAACTCTAAACTAAACCCTAAAATCCTAAGCCATAAACTCTAAACCCCAACCACAAACCATAAATCTTAAAGCATAAAAAACCCAAATCTAAACTAAACCCTATACCTAACCTAAACCCTAAATGCCAAACCCTAAACCTAAACATAAAATAACTAAATAAATTAAAAAAATAAACCTAAACTCTAAAACCTAATAAACTTAAACCTAAACCTAAACCCTAATAAAACCTTGATGACAGGAACTTCACCATCAACTTAGTCCAGCTCTGAAATGGAGGCGAAGGAGGCGATGGTTATCCTAATGGTGGTGGGGTATCTGCAGGTGTTGGTGGATATAGAGGTGGTGGTCGGAGCAGTGGTGATTATGGAGGCAGGAGGAGCGACGAAGGTTATAGCCGTGGTGGTGGCAGAGGGAGAGATCAAGGATATGATGGTGGATCCCGCTGCTCAAGATCCCAGGTTGGTTTTGATGGGAACTAAAGAAATTGAAGAACGGTCCATCCGATCTACTTCTTATGGAACTATGTCTTTATAGTAGAGACAGTTCTAGTTATCTAAGGTTTTTGATTTGGTCTATGTGTGCTCATTTTTTATCTATGTTGTCACGTGTGCTTTGGAAAACATGGTGTGTTACTTGGTTGATGAAATCAGAAAGAAGAAATGTTGAATCTAAATTTGTTCTCTATTAAAAAAACTAAAAACCCTAAACACTAAACTAAAACCTAAACCTGATAATTTGCTAGATCCTTTTGCTGTGCTGGCTAAATCTTTGTTGATGCTTTTGGATTGGACTTTTTGGTTTTTTGTGGTTGGTGGCTACCTTTCAACCCCTTTTGAGTGGTTTTTTTATCTTCTGATGATTTGCACTAGCTACAGCTTATGTTTCCTTCAGTTGATGGTTTCATTTCTAAGTTATTTAGTCATTTTTGGTTGCTCACCCTTGTTAAACTTGGTGACTGCTTATTGTCAGGACTTTGTCTTGAGGGCTCCTATCTAAGTTTTGTTGGTTGTTTCTATATTAATTAGCATTGGTCTGGTGCTTGCTAATGGCTAGTTCTAGTTTTCCCTAGTTTGAAGCTTAGATGGGTATTTGGTTAATGGCTGTTGTTGGTGTTCTAACTTTATTCTGGCCACTCTCTTGGTTATTATGATTAGTCTATTATGGTTCTCATTTGGTGGTTTGGCTGCTAGCTAGTTGTTGGTCAGTTGCTCTTTATTTAATGGTGATGGATTTGGAACTCTATGGACTACTGGCCTTGCATGTTTCCTTGTATCAGGTATGTTGGCTATGATGGCTTTGATGTTACTCACCTCTTCTTTCTGGCTGGTAGCATTACATATGATTGTAACCCTTCTTTATGATGTTTGGATGATCATATGTATTGTTGCCCCTTAAGATGATCCTAACTTAGCCTGAGCCTTCTCTTTCTCAACTCTCTCATTTTCCTCTCTTTACCCTTATCATTTTTAGCTATCATTTTTGCCCTTGTAGCATTTCACAAATTTTTTTTACATGTTGGAACTTTATAGAGGGAATGGTTGTTGCTCAGTCAACCTATGTATTATTATTGTGGATATTGCTTATCTTGCTTTCTTAATAGAATCATGAACCTAACTCATCCTTTTTCTATTTCCAGGATTTATAGTTTTACTCTGTCTTTTTCCCTTATGCTTTGTGGGCGTTGTATTTGTTCTTCTGTTTTCTTTTCTTTTTCTAATGTACTTAGATGGGGGTTTAGCTCTCTAGGTTTCTTGTAGCTCAGCAGTAGAATTTTAGAGCTTTAGCTCTTTTAAGGACATTATATCTTTTCCATTTATGGTAATTAAATTCTAACTTTTTCTTAAAAAAACCCTAAACCCTATACTACCCTAAACCCTAAAACCTAAACCCTAAACCCAAACCCTAAACCCTAAACCCTAAACCTTAAACCCTAAAACTTAAACCCTAAAACCCTAAATCCTAAACCCTAAACTAACCTAAACCTAAAGCTAAACAACCTAAAACCCTATAAACCCTAACCTAAACCCTAAACCCTAAAAGCATAAAACCTAAACCCTAAATCATAAACCCTAAACTTAAACCCAAAGTAACTAAATAAATTAAAAAATAAACCTAAACCCTATAACCAAATAAACCTAAATCTAAACTTAAACCCTAAGAATGGGCAGAACCTTGATGGTAGGAACATCTCTATCAACTAGGTTCAGTCTAGATATGACAGTCGAGGTGAAGGTAGAGGTGGCAGTTATCATAGTGGTGGAGGTGGGTGATCTGGAGGTGCTGGTGAATATAGAGTGTGGTGGTCAAAGCAATGGTGGTTATGGAGGTGGGAGGAGCTACAAAAGTTACAGCCATAGTGGTGGAGGACGGAGAGATCTGGGATATGATGGTGGATCCCGCTACTCGAGAGGGTGGTTCAGATGGGAACTAGAGAAATTGAAGAATGGCCGATCCGATCTGCTGCTTAAGGAACTATGTCTTTATAGAAGAGACAGTTCTAGTTATCTAGGGTTTTTGGTTTGCTCTATGCGTGCTCATATTTTATCTATGTCATCACTTATCTCTTAAAAAACTTTGTGTGTTACTTGATTGATGAAATTGAATAGAAGAAATGTTGAATCTAAATTTGTTCTCTATTAAAAAACTAAAAACCCTAAACCCTAAACTAAAACTTGAACCCAAAACCCCAAACCTACAACCATAAACCCTAAACCCTAAATGCTAAACCCTAAACCCTAAACACTAAAACCCTAAACCCTAAACCATAAATCCTAAACCCTAAACCCTAATTCTTAAACCCTAAAACCTATAACTAGAAACCCTAAACACTAAACCCCAAACCCTAAACCATGTAAACGTAAAAGTCTAAACATAAAATAAATAAACCTAAACCTAAATAAAATAATAAAATAAAATAAAATAAAAAAATTAACTAAAATCTAAACCTAAACCTAAACCTAAATATAAAATAAAATAAACTAAAATAAAATAAATAAAAACCTAAACAAAACTAAAAAAATAAAATAAACCTAAGAATAAAATCCTAAAATAAAAACTAAACATAAAATAAAGTAAATTAAACCTAAAATAAAATTAAAACCTAAAACCTAAAAGTAAACCTTAAAATAAAACCTAAACACTAAACTAAAAAACTAAACCTAAAGTAAAAATAAAATAAATAAAATCAAATAAACTTAAAACTAAACTAAAATAAATAAAACCTAAACCTAATCCTAAACTAAATAAAAAAATCAACTAAAAAAATCCTAAACCTAAACTAAAAAATAAAACCTAAAAATAAACCTAAAATAAAAACTTAAAACCTAAACCTAAAAATATAAAATAAAAACCTAAACCTAAACCTAAAAAATAAATAAAAATAAAACTGAACTAAAAAATAAACCTAAACTTAAAAAATAAACTAAAATAAAAAACCTAAATTAAAATAAATAAACTAAACTAAATAAAAAAATAGAAAATAAAATAAACAAAAATAATTAAAAAATAAACTAAATAAACCTACACCTACTAGTTTACTTAATTTAATAAAAAAATCTTAAACCCTAAATCCTAAACCTTAAACCCTTAAACCTGAACTTGCCCCAAACCCTAAACCCTAAACCTAAACTAAACCAAAAACCCTAAAGATAAAACCTAAACCATAAAAACCTTAAAACCCTAAACCCTAAACCTAAACTCTAAACCCTAAACCTTAAACCCCAAACCCTAAACCTAAACCTAAAGTAGTAAATAAATAAATTAAAAAATAAACTAAACCTAATAAACCTAAACCTAAACATAATCCATAAGAATGGTGTCTCCTTCTGATGGAGGTTATGATTATTTCTAGTTGGTACTATTGAGCTTTGGTTTCCCTCTAGTTTTGGTGGCTCTCTCCTCTTGTTGGTCTCCTATTATGTTGGTTTTTTGATGGTCTAGTGATTGGCAAGCTTTGGAGCTTACTTGTTTGCCTTTTCCCCTAGCCTCTTTTTTTCCCAATGAGGGTTTATTTGATGGTGGTTGCTTGATGGTTGGGGTTTTTCCTAGCCTTTTGCTTTCATTTTTAACTATATGGCATCATGATTATTGGTTGAGCCTGGCCATGGGATTTATTCCTTCCTGGGCTAAGTTACTCTCTCGAGGCATTACCATCTAGTTTTGTTCCCCTTTTATGATGGTTTTTTGATGTTTTTTATGGTTTTGCCTATTATTGGATGGCCCAATTTATCATTTCTTTCTATTGTGGGATAAACTTGTATGTGGTTTTGGATGTTCTTGGCTCTGTTGTTATTTTTGCTAATTTTTGTTAATATGGTTGGCTTGGTGGCCTTAATGGTTGGCTACAACTGTGATGTTGGTTGGTGGATCTACAAAAATTTTAGTTCTTTACCTTTGGTCTTTGTTTGTTTTAGGTGGCTTTGATGGTGGCTATTTCTTGGCCCCTATCATGTTTAGTTGGTTTCTTTACTCTGGTTTGGTTGTATGTTTTGCTGATTAGTTGCTTATTTAATCTTCATGATAGATACTAGAACTTGGCTAGCTCTTTGTTGTTGGCTGTTTGGTTTAATCAAGGTAAGTTAACTATGATGGTTGGGATGTTTCCCCTATTATCCTTTTGGCTAAGAGCACCATATGTGATTGTAACCCTTCTTCTGAAGTTAGGATGCTCACATATCTTGTTGCCCCTAGAGATGAATGTGACTGAGCCTAAGCCTTATCTAAGAATTTTATCATTCTATTTCTTTTTTGTACTTAGCTTATCCTTATTTCTAGATGCATATCTCTATCTTAAGTTCTTTGCAGGTTTGTGGTAGGTTTGGGGCTGTAGGTGGTTTGTGCATCTCTAAGAAGATTTTGGGATATAGATGGCTTTGGCTACCCTTCTTAGAATTTTGTGCTATTTCTTTCTTAGTTTTTGTCTTTTCTTTCTTTTGCTTTGGTTTTTTTATAATATGTAGGGCATTTACCTCTTTAGGCTAATTATAGCTCTATAAACTGTAGTTTAGATATTTATCCTTTTAAGGACCTTTTATCCCTTTCTTTCTAACAATAAAATTCTACCACTTTTGATTTAAAAAAAAAAAGAAAGGGTAGAACCTTGATGGCAGGAACATCACTGTCAACCAGGGTCAATCAAGATCTGGTGGTGGAGGTGAAGGCGGAGGCAACGGTTATCACAGTGATGGTGGGGGATCTAGAGGTGCTAGTAGATATGGAGGTGGTGGTTAGAATAGTGGTGGTTATGGAGGCAGGAGGAGCAACGGAGGTTACAACCATGGTGATAGTGGAGGGAGAGATCAAAAATATGATGGTGGATCCTGCTACTCAAAAGGCCACAGTGGTTTTGATGGGAATTAGAGAAACTAAAAATTGGCCAATCTGATCTGCTATTTATGGAACTATGTCTTTACAGTAGAGACGATTATAGTTATCTAGGGTTTTTAATTTGCTCTTTTCATGCTCATTTTTTATCTATGTCATCGTTCGCATTTTAGACAACTTGGTGTGTTACTTGGTTGATGAATTCAAAGAGAAGAAATGTTGATTCTGAATTGGTTCTCTATTAAAAAATAAAAACCAAAAACACTAAACCCTAAACTAAAACCTGAACCCTAAACCTAAACCTAAACCCTAAACCCTAAATCCCTAAAACCTAAACCTTAAACCCTAAAACCTAAGCCCTAAAACCTAAACTAAAAATAAAAAAAATGTAAACCCTAAACCCTAAACCTGGAGCCTGTGCATGCTTTTCCCTCTCAGCTTCCTGGTGTTCAAGAAACCCTCATTTCTTTGGCTTTTTCCATGGATCCTTGATGATCTTCACTAGTAAGGCTCTCATTTCTTAGCCTTTGGCCGATTCCTCTCTTCTCCACTAGCTCGAGTGGCTATCTTGGAGTCGATCAGTGTCTAAAGGCTAAGATGCTTAAAAGCTCCTCCTAGGGTAATTTATTGGGTAAAAGGTTGCTTCTCTAAATCATTCAAAGATGCCTTATCTAGATGTAAAAACCTCCCTAAATTTTTGATTAATCTTGTTCATATGACATTTAAAAGCTCCGACAATAATGTGTTCTGATTTGGATATTGAGAAACTTGCTGAGTCATATGCTTTTAATTTGATTGCCAAATTTTCTTTTCGATGGCCTAATATGGATGATATTCAATTTTTATTTCATGATTTAAAGCTTTCCAGTGCATTTTTTGTTGGTTTGTTGGATGGTCATCATGTCCTCATAAATTTTCTAATGATCTTGACTATAGCCAAGTTTTCCCTCGCCGATCTTATTATGTTAAAAATTGTCAAATGCGTATCCTTAAATGGACTCCTTTTTTGACATTCAAGATGAATCTCCTATAGTGCTAGTTTGGATTTCTTTGCCTAATCGTAGGATTCATTTTGTTAATTATTAATTTCTTCATGTGGTTGGGTCTATTTTTGGTAGTCCTTTACAAATCGATGAAGCAACTATGGCTAAATCTCACCCTTCAGTTGCTAGTATCCTTATTGAAGTTGATGTTAAAAAGAAGTTTCCTAAGGAGATTTGGATAGGGTCACAAAAGGTATGGGTACTTTCAACCGGTTGAATTTGAAAACCTTTTCACGCAATCCTTTGCAAAACCCATGGCCATGTCTTTCAGATTGTTTCATTGCTCATCCTCAACTAAGAAAAAATTTATTAAAATCCTGATTGATCAACCTTGAGATCCTAATAAAAATAAAAGTTTTGTTTCTTCCAAAAGATAAAGATGTTCTTTGATTGAATTTTTTAACTTAGAATGCTTTTGAAAATGTTTCTAAAAATGATGATGATGCTTTGAATGGTAATCAGGTTTTGGCTTCTATTGATCCTATGCTTTCTAGAAATATTCAAGATGATGTTATTTCAATTTTGGTTTCCTATACTAAAGATTATTGTGATATGGCTCCTGAAATTCTAAAGATAATATCTTTCTTTCTGATTTTCAAGAACCTCTAAAAGAAAAGGATGATTTTAATTCTTTTAATATGGAAGTTGTTGATGGTTTGGATAAGATGGATGTTGTGCAACCTGCTTCTTGTTTGCTTAACAAATCTATTTCTACTCCTTCTTTAAATGTTATTTCTGATGATGTTTTTCCTATGGTTTCTTCTCAATTAATGGATACTAATGTTTTAGTGCCTTTCAATTGGATTCTCCTACCAAATATGTAGTTATTAAGAGTTCTAATGCTCCTTCTGATGATGAATCTTTGGGAAATGAAACTAGTTTTCAAACTATTTTTGTGAAAAAGAAAAAATAGTTCAAAAATTTTCCTCTTAAAGTTTCTAAATTGACTCGATCTTCTTCATCTTCTATGCCTAATAAGAATTAATGTTTAATTTTTTTTAAAAATGTTCAGGCATTGGTACTCTTGCTATTAGGAATAGGATTTAGAACCATTGTAGGGTTTATAATGTCAATTTCTTCATTATTCTTGAACCTCTTTTTTTTTTTTCTAAATTATGCGCGCTAGAATTATTGGTTTCTCCCATTATTTTTTTAACAATAGCAATAAGATTTGGTTATTTTGGAATAATTCTATTTCTATTAATGTCATTAATGATTTTCATCAAGTTGTAAATGTGGATATTTATTTTGGTGATTATCATGCTTTTGGCTCTTTTGTTTATGCTACTTGTAATAAGATTGAGAGGAGGATTCTTTGGGATCAATTATCTACTTTTGCTTCTACTGTTATTGATTCTTGGATTGTTGGTGGGGAATTCAATATGGTCTTTTTGAATGAAAGAAAAGGGGTTCATTCTAATTTAGAAGATTTTTTTGAATATGTTCTTGGAGTGTAATCTGCATGATGTTGGTTTTATTGGCTCTCTCACTTGGAATAATCATAGACTTTGGCAACATTTGGATCATGCCTTATTTAATAATTTTGGTTAAATCATTTGCCTTTGACTTTGGTTGAACACCTTAGTAGAATTCTCTCTGATCATGCTCCTTTTGATTTCCATTAAGGATGTTCATAACAATAATGTTATTAAAAATTTTCATTTTCAAAATATTTGGTTGCAAGATAGTGGGTTTCTTGATGCTATTGCTTCTAATTGGTATGCTCCTCTTGCTCCTGATGATTCTGCTTTTGGTATGAAGAGATTTTGGCTTAAAATAAAAAGGCTTAAGCATCATATTAATTGGTGGAATAGAAATTATTTCAAAATTTTTTTGATAATATCATGAACATGGAACAATAGGTGAAAGATTTGGAAGAACTTGTTATTAATGATTCCTCTTTTTTTCTAACCTTGCTGAAGCTAAAGATAATCTCACTAAGTTTTAAGATATATAGGAAACCTAGTGGAGACAAAAGCCTACTTCTAAACATATATCTGAGGGGGAAAGAAACACCAAATATTTTCATGCTTTGGTTATGAAAAGGAGAGTTCTTGGGAAAATTTATAAAATTAAGAATTCTGATGGTTCTTGGATCACCGAAAAAGAGGATATTTTTTCTTTTTCTATTAACTATTTTAAAGATCTTTTAAATAAAAATTGTCTCCTTGACCAGTTATTTAACCCCTCTATCATTTCTTCTATTATGTATGTTGAGGATAATGATTGCTTGGTTTCTCCTCCTTCGGATGAGGACATTTTTAATATTCTTAATGGTATGAATGTTAATTGCTGGTACGATGGCTATTCTACTTTATTCTTCCAAAAAGCTTGGTTTATTATTAAATTTGATCTTGTTAATGTCGTGAGGGATTTATTTCTTTGAAACTCTAATCCTAAATACTTCACTTCTACAAATATTATTCTTATTCCCAGAAAGATAATCCTGACTTCTAGAATGATTTCAGACCTATTAGTCTTTGTTCTTTCTTTAACAAATTGATTTCTAAAATTCTGACAAGTAGGCTTGGTAAATTTCTTCCTAAGATTATTTCTCCTAATCAAACTGGCTTTGTGAATGGTAGGACTATCTCTGACAACATTTCTGCTTGCAAGAATTAATTCATGATTTAAATGTAAAATTATAGGTAATTTACTTTTCAAGCTTGATATTACCAATGCTTATGACAACATTTCTTGGGATTTTGTTAACATCATTCTCTTTTATTCATCTACTAAATTTATCTCTTTGGTTAACAATATCATTTGTAATGTTTGGTTCTCTTTAGTTATAAATGGTGAAAACTTTAGCTTCTTTAAGTCTTCCCAAGGTATTAGACAAGGTGATCCTCTTTCTACCACTTTTATTATTGCTATTGAATATTTATCTGCTTAATTTTTGTTTGGGAAGAATTCTAGCATGTACTTCAAGAATCTTGGTGGCTATATCCCACTTAAGTTTTCTGATGATCATTATATTTTGTAATGGCTCGTACAATATGTTAAAAATTGAAGGTGTTTTCAAATAAGTTTGAAAAGGAAAGTGGCCTCTTGATTAGTACTCAAAAAAAAGCTATTTTATCTCCTTTGTTTATTTTTCCTCATAGAATCAATAGAATAAAGGATATTACTGATTTTCTCATAAATGTCTTCCTATCAAGTATTTAGGTTCTCCTTTATACATGGTCCTAAGAGGTCTCACCTTTTGATGAGGTTATCCAGAACATTCAGAATAAGTTTTCTACCTTTAAATTTCATTTTTATCTTTGGTGGTAGATTAATTGTTATTAAAACTTTACTATCTTCCTTTTATTTTTACTTAATATTATTCCTACTTCTCTTATTATTATGGATTGAAAGGCTTTTAATAAATTTTTTTGGGGCTCAGTCTTCGCCAAAAGACTTCTTGGCCCTCTTGGAATAACATGTGTGGTACTTTATTTTAAGGTGGTCTTGTCAGGTCTTGTTGGATTCCACTAATGGTTTTTCTTTTAAACTTTGGTGGAATTTTAGAAAGAATGTTAGTCTTTGGGCTAATTTTATAAATTTCAAATACTGCAAAGGTAAACATCCTTTAACTTGTAGCTATAAGCATGGTGACTTTATTGTGGAAATGCCTTTGTGCTATTAAATGGAAAGCTGATTCTCTCATTTTCTAGGGTATTGATAGTGGCTTCTCTTTTTTTTGGCAAGATAATTGGATGGGGGAATCCTCTATTGATTCTATGCTTAATACTCACTCTACTTCTTCTTTGAAAGTTAAGCATTTTATTTTAAATGGTGATTGGAATCATTCTCTTTTGTCTGACTTGATACCTGATTTCATTTGTAATAATATCAGAAAGATTCCTATTTATGGTATTATTTTTTATCAAGTTTTTATGAGCTTTTCTAATAATGGTGATTTTTCCTTTAAAGATAATTGGCACCATATTAGAGATAATAAACCCACTTCGCCTATCTTTTTTAAGATTTGGAATAACTTTATTCCTACCTCTTATTCTATTCTTGTTTGGAGGATTTTAAGGGATTTTATTGTGCTGATTCTTTTATCTTCTAAATGCTTTATTTCATATTGAGAATGTTAGCCATGTTTTTGTTAATGGTGCTATTTCCTATAAAGTTTGGAATTTGTATAAGGACTTATTCAACATTAGTTCTTTTAATGGTAATTTTACCTTAATGCAGCTCCTTATCTCTTACTTTCTTAATACTATCAAAGGGCATATCAAAATTGTTGTGGTCACATTTCATTTGATCATTTGGATTTAAATGATGCTAAACATCATAATGTTCCTATGAATCATAAGAGGATTATTGATAGGACTAAAGAAAAAAAAATTTCTTTACATAAGGCTACGCTTCTTAATGGTACTAATTTTAGAGGTTCCAAGTTTGTTGCTTCTAAATTGGGTATTAAGTTTTTTTATTGTGACATGCCTCCTTCTTATAAAATCATTTACTGGATTAAGCCTCTTAAAATTAACACTGATGGCTCTGTTGCACTTAACAAATCTGGCTGTGGTGGTATTTTTCCTAATAATCTTGAGAGTATTATCTTGGCTTTTGCACTTGATAAATCTAGCGGTGGTGATATTTTTCGTAATAATCTTGGGAGTATTATCTTGGCTTTCTCCACTCCTCTCTCTACTCTTCTATTATTATGGCTGAACTAATGGCTATTTATCAAGCTCTTAAGCTTTATTTGGAGAAGAATTTTCTTCCATTTGGTTAGAATCGATGATTACTATGATCAACTCAAATCACAAGGGTAATGCTCAATTTTTCTACTTAGAATATTAAAGCTATTATTTTAAAATTGTCTTTAAGATGACTCATATTTTGAGAGAAGGTAATGCTAGTGATGATTTTTCTTGTTGGCTTGGGGTGTAATCTTTTGTTTTACTTTATTTTCCAATGATAATATTCCAAAGCAATAAAGAGGTTTTTTCTAACTTAGATAAAGCTAGTTTCTTTATGTCGATTTACTTAATTTCATTTTCTCCTTCTATGATGGTGGTTGCTATCCATTATTCTTGGCTGACTTTGCTGCTTGGTCTAGTGCATTTCTATAAGGTTTGTTAGCAATGATCGGATGTTCCTTTTCCTCTTGGTTGGTAGCTTTTTTTTGTGATTGTAACCCTTCTTCCGAGGTTTATTATCTCAAAATTTGTTGCCCCTTTTCTATAATTGAACCTTCTTTCACTCTTCTTCCTTGATCTTTCTCTCTTGTTTTCCTTCAGAGGTCTTTCTTCTTGCCTTCACCTTTTCTAATGCTCTCCCTCTATTCTATTTTATTATGTTTCTTTTTTGTTTTATTTTGTTTTTTCTTAGGTTTTATTTTCTTCTTTTCTTGTTGTAATAGTTTGGGAATTTTCTCTCTAGGTTGATTATAGCTTGAGCATTAGTTTGAGGATTTTCCTCCAAGGACTTTGAACTCCTTTGTGTAATGAAATTTCCCCATGTTTTATCAAAAATAAAATCCTAAACCATAAACTAACCCTAAACCCTAAAAGGTAAAAAGCAAAACCAAAATTAAATAAAAAAAATAAAATAAAATAAAATCATAAACTAAAACCTAAACCTAAACCTAAAAAGAAAAAAAAAAAAATAAAAACTAAACTAAAATAAAATAAATAAAAACTTAAACTAAACTAAAAAAATAAAAAAACCTAAATAAAATAAAAACTAAACCTAAAATAAAAATATAATAAACCTAAAATAAAATAAAATAAAAACTAAATAAAAACCTAAACCTAAAAAATAAACCTAAAAAAAATGAAACCTAAATCCCAAACTAAAAAAAAACCTAAACCTAAAATAAAAATAAAATAAACCTAAACCTAAACTAAAATAAACTAAATGAACCCTAAACCTAAACTTAAACTAAATAAAATAAAATAAACTAAAAATAAACCTAAACCTAACTAAAAAATAAAACCTAAAAGTAAACCTAAAATAAAAACCTAAAACCTAAACCTAAAAATAAAAAATAAAACCTAAACCTAAAAAATATAATAATAATAAAGCTAAACTAAAAAATAAACCTAAACCTAAACATAAACCTAAAAAATAAACTAAAATAAAAAACCAAAGGGAAAATAAATAAAAAAACTAAATAAAAATAAAAATAAAAAATAAAATAAACTAAAATAAATAAAAAACAAACAAAATAAACCTAAACCTACCATTTTACATAATTTAAATAAAGAAAATAAATAAAAAAACTTGAGCCCTAAACCCTAAACCCTAAACCTACAACCCTAAACCCTAAAACCCTAAACTTTAAACCCAAAACCCTAAACCCTAAACACTTAAACCTAAACCCTAAAATCTAAACCCTAAAACCCTAAACCCTAAACCCTAAACCCTAAACCCTAAACCTAAAGCCTAAACCTTAAAACCTAAACCCTAGAACCCTAAACCATGAACCCTAAACCCTAAACTCTGTTAAAAAAAAAACCTTAAACCCTATACCCTAAATTAAAACTTAAACCCTAAACCTAAAACCTAAACCCTAAACTCTAAACCCTAAACCCCAAAGACCATAAACACTAAACACTAAACCATAAATAAACCCTAAACCCTAAACCCTAAAACCCTAAACCGTAAACCCTAAACCCTAAACCCTAAAACCTAAACCTAAATAAGAAAATAAAATAAATAAAATAAAAACCTAAACTAAAACCTAAACTTAAACCTAAACCTAAAAATAAAATAAAATATAAAATAAATACTAAACTAATATAAACTAAATAAAAACCTAAACTAAACTAAATAAATAAATAAATAACCTAAATAAAATAAAAACTAAACTTAAAATAAAAATAAAATAAACCTAATATAAAATAAAATAAAAACTAAACAAAAACCCCAAACGTAAAAAAATGAAACTAATAATAAAACCTAAAAATAAATAAAAAATAACAACTAAACCCTAAACCTAAATAAACTAAAATAAACCTAAGCCTAAACTAAAAAGAAAATCTAAAAAAAACATAAAATAACAACCTAAAACCTAAACCTAAAAAAATAAAAGAAAAACCTAAACCTAAACCTAATAATAAAAAATAAAACCTAAACCTAAAAAATAAAATAAAATTAATACTAAACTAAAAGATAAACCTAAAATTAAACCTAAACCTAAAAAATATACTAAAATAAACAAAACTTAAACTAAAATAAATAAACCTAATATAAATAAAATACACTAAATAAAAAAGAAAAATAAACCTAAATTAAAATAAAAAATAAAGTAAACCAAAATAAATAAAAATAAACTAAATAAACCTAAACCTACTAGTTTACTTATTTTTTAAAAAAAAACTCTAAACCATAAACTAAAAAATAAAACCCAAAAATAAACCTAAAATCAAAACGTAAAACTTAAACCTAAAATAATAAAATAAAAACCTAAACCTAAACCAAAAAATAAAAATAAAATAAAATAAAACTATACTAAAAATAAACCTAAACCTAAAAAAATAAACTAAAATAAAAAACCTAAACTAAACTAAGTAAAAATAAAAATAAATCTAAATAAAATTAAAAAAATAAACTAAATAAACCTAAACCTACTAGTTTACTTAAGTAAAAAAATAAAATAAATAAAATAAAAAAACCTAACCCTAAACCCTAAACCTTAAAACTAACCCTAAACCTACAACCCTAAACTCTAAATCCTAAACCATAAAACCCTAAACCCTAAAAAACCCTAAACCCTAAACCCTAAAACCCTAAACCCTAAACCTTAAACCCTAAACCCTAAACCCTAAACCCTAAACCCTAAACTCTGTAAAAATAAACCTTAAACACTAAACCTTAAACCCTAAACCCTTAGCACTAAACTTAACATAAACCCTAAACCCTAAACCCTAAAACCCTAAACCATAAACACTAAACCCTAAAGCCTAAATTTAAATAAAATAATAAAATAAAATAAAATAACTACCTAAGCTAAAACCTAATCCTAAACCTAAACTAAACCAAAACCTAAATTGAATAATAAAATAAAATAAAAAAGAAAAACTAAACTAAAATAAAATAAATAAAAATGATAACTAAATGAAAATAAAATAAAATAAACTAAAAAATAAAAACCTAATTAAAGAAAACTAAACCTAAAATAAAAATAAAATAAGCTTAAGATAAAATAAAATAAATACCAAATGAAAACCTAAACCTGAAAAATAAACCTAAAAACAAAACCTAAAAATAAATAAAAATAACACCTAAACCTAAACTAAAAAAAATAAACCTAAAATTAAATAAACAAAATAAAATAAACCCGAACCCAAACTAAAATAAACTAAACTAAAATAAATAAAACCATAACCTAAACCTAAAATAAACTAAACCTAAACTTAAACTTAATAAAATACAATAAACTAAAAATAAACCTTAGCCTAAACTAAAAAATAAAACCTAAAAATAAACCTAAAATAATAACCTAAAATGTAAACCTAAGAAAATAAAATAAAAAACTAAACCTAATCCTAATTATAAAATAAAACTTAAACCTAAAAAATAAAATAAAAATAAAACTAAGAAAAAACCAAACCAAAACCTAAACCTAAACCTAAAAAATAAACAAAAATGAAAAAGAAACATAAACTAAAATAAATAAATTTAATATAAATAAACTAAACTAAATAAAAACAAAAATAAACCTAAATAAAATAAAAAAATGAAATAATCTAAAATAAATCAAAATTAAACCAAATAAACAAAACTAATTTTTTTTAAAACCCTAAACCCTAAACTAAAAAATAAAACCTAAAAAATAAACCTAAAATAAAAAAACCTTAAACCTAAAACTAAAAAATAAAATAACCTAAAAAAATAAATAAACCTAAAACTAAAATAAATAAAATAAAACTTAAACCTAAACCTAAACCTAAACCTAAAAAATATACTAAAACAAAAAACCCCTAACCTAAAATTAATGATAAACCCTAAACCTATAGCCTTATACCCTAAACCCTAAACCCTAGACCCTAAACCCTAAATCATAAACCCTAAACCATAAATCCCTAAACCCTAAACTCTAAACCCTAAATCCTAAACTCTGATAAAAATAAGACCTTAAACCCAAAACCCTAAACAAAAACCTAAACCCTAAACCTAAAACCTAAACCCTAAACCCTAAACACTAAACCCTAAACCCTAAACCCTGAGCCCAAAACCCTAAATCCTAAAACCCTGAACCATAAACCCTAAACCCTAAACCCTAAAACCTAAACTTAAATAATAAAATAAACTAAAAACTGAAATTAGAAACACAAACTTAAACCTAAACCTAAAAAAAATAAAATAGAAAATAAAAAATAAACTAAAATAAAATAAATCAAAACCTAAACTTAATAAATAAAATAAAATAAACCTAAAAATAAAAAACCTAAATAAAATAAAAATTAATACTAAAATAAAAATAAAATAAAGTTTAGATAAAGTAAAATAAAAAGAAAATGATTACCTAAACCTAAAAGATAAACCTAAAAATAAATAAAAAATAACTCCTAAACCCTAAACTAAAAAAAACCTAAACCCAAAACAAAAATGAAATAAACAAAATAAAATAAATGTAAACCTAAACTAAAATTAACTAAACTAAAATAAATAAAACCTAAACCTAAACCTAAACTAAATAAAATAAAATAAACTAAAAATAAACCTAAGGCTAAACTACAAAATAAAACCTACAAATAAACCAAAAATAACAACCTAAAACCTAAGCCTAAAAAAATAAAATAAAAACCTAAACTTAAACCTAATAATAAATAATAAAACCTAAACCTAAAAATAAAATAAAATTAAAACTAAATAAAAAAATAAACATAAACCTAAACCTAAACTAAAAAAATAAACAAAAATAAAAAAACCCAAACTAAAATAAATTAACCTAATATAAATTAACCAAACTAAATAAAAATTAAAAAAAACCTAGATAAAAATAAAAAATAAAATAAGATAAAATAAATAAAAAATAAACTAAATAAACCTAAACTTACTGATTTACTTTGTTTATTTTTTTAAAAAAATACCACTAAACCCTAAATTATAAACCTTAAACCCTAAAAGCCCTAAACCCTAAATCCTAAACCCTAAACCCTAAACTCTAAACCCAAAACCCTAAACCTACAACACTAAATCCTAAATCCTAAAAAACCCTAAACCCTAAACCCTAAATCCTAAAAAACCCTAAACCTTAAAACCCTAAACCCTAAACACTAAACCTAAATAACTATAAACCCTAAACCCTAAACCCTAAACCTTGAACCCTAAAACTTAAACTAACCCTAAACCCCTAGAACTATAAACCCTAAACCCTAAACCTTAAACCCTAAACCCTAAACAACCCTAAACTCTAAAACCTAAACCCTAAACCCTAAACCCTAAACCTAAAACCCTAAACCCTAAACTCTAAACTCTAAATCATAAAAACCCTATACCCTATAACCTACACACATAAACCCTAACTCCTAAACCCTAAAGCCAAACCCTAAACCTAATCCTTAAAAGCATAAATCCTAAAACCCTAAACCTTAAACCATAATCACTAAACCCTAACCCTAATCCTTAAACCCTAAACCCCAAACCCTAAACCCAAAAAATAAAGTAATTAAATAAATTAAAAAAGAAACCTAAACCCTAAAACCTAATAATCCTAAACCTAAATCTAAACCCTAAGAATGGGCAGAACTTTGATGGCAGGAACATTACCATCAATCGCTCCTGATCTCAAGCATGGAGGGAAAGGTGTGCAATGGTTATCATAGTGGTAGTGGGAATCTAGAGGCCGTGGATATGGAGGTGTTGGAAAGAGGTTGTAAAAGAAAGAGGAGCGATGAAGGTTACAGTCGTGGTGGTGGTGGAAGAAGAGATCAGGGATATGATGGTGGATCCTTCTAATCGAGAGGTCGGGGTGGTTCTGATGGGAACTAGAGAAACTAAAGAATGATCAATCCAATCTGCTGCTTATCAAACTGTGTCTTTATAGTAGAGACGGTTCTAGTTATTTAGGGGTTTTTATTTGTTCTATGCATGCTCATTTTTTATCTATGCTATCATTTGTGTCTTAGAAAACTTGATGTGTTACTTGGTTGATGAAATCAAAAAGAAGAAATATTGAATCAGAATTTGTTCTCTTTTAAAAATTAAAAAAAAACTAAAAACCCTAAACCCTAAACTAAAACCTGAACCCACCTAAACCTAAACCATAAACCCTAAACCCTAAACCCTAAACCCTAAAAACCCAAAACCCAAAACCCTAAATCATAAAACCCTAAACTCTAAAACCAAAACACTAATCCCTAAAAGCTAAACTAAAATAAAAAAATAAAATAAAATAAAAGCTTAAACTAAAGCCTAAACCTAAACCTAAAAAGAAAATAAAATAAAAAATAAAAATAAAACTAAAATAAAAAAATAAAAAACTAAACTAAACTAAAAAAATAAAAAACTTAAATAAAATAAAAATTACACCAAAAAAAAAAAAAAAAACAAACCTAAAATAAAATAAAATAAAAACTAAATAAAAATCTAAACCTAAAAATTAATAAAAAAATAAAACCTAAACCCTAAACTAAAATAATCATAAACCTAAAATAAAAAGATAAACCTAAACTAAAATAAACTAAACTAAAATAAATAAATCCTAAACCTAAAATAAACTAAACCTAAACCTAAATCTAAACTAAATATAATAAAATAAACTAAAAATAAACCTAAACCTAAACTAAAAAAATAAACTTTAAAATAAACCTAAAATGAAAATCTAAAACCTCAACATAAAAAAGTAAAATAAAAATCTGTACCTAAATCTAAAAATAAAATAAAAATAAATCTAAACTAAAAACTAAACCTAAACCTAAAAAATAAACTAAATAAAAACCTAAAATAAAATAAATAAACTTAAAATAAATGAACTAAACTAAATAAAAATAAAATTGAACCTAAAAAAATAAAAAATAAAAAAACTAAAATAAATAAAAAATAAACTAACTAAACCTAAACCTATCGATTTACTTAATTTAAAAATAAATAAATAAATAAAACCTTAAACCCTAAACCCTAAATCCTAAACCTTAAATCATAAACCCTAAACCCTAAACCAAAAACCCATACGTTAAACCCACAAACCTAAACCCAAAACCCTACACCTAAAACCCTAAACCCTAAACTAACCCTAAACCATAAACCCTAAAAACCCTAAACCTTAAATCCTAAACACTAAACACTAGTCCTTGAACCTTAAACCTTAAGCCTAACCCTAAATCTTAAACCCTAAAACCATAAAACCCTAAACCTTAAATCCTAAACCCTAAACTTAATCTTAAAGAAACTAAATATATAAAAAAATAACCTAAAACCTAAAACCTAATAAACCTAAACCAAAACCCTAATAATGGGAAGAACCTTGATGGTAGGAACATCAGCGTCAACTAGGCTCAATCTAGATTTGACGATGTAGGTGATGGTGGAGGCTGTTATTGGTAGTTGGTGGGGATCTAGAGTCTTGGTGGATATGGAGGTGTTGGTTTGAGTAGTGGTGGTTATGGAGGCGGGAGGAATGATAGAGGTTTCAATGATGGTGGTCATGGAGGGACAGATCAAGAATGTGATGGTGGATCCTGCTGCTCAAGAGGTGGTGGTGGTTCCGATGGGAAGTGGAGAAACTAAGAAACGTCGATCCATCTGCTTATGGAATCTTTCTAGAATTTCTAGTTATCTAGGGTTTTGATTTACTTTATGCTCATTTTTTTATATGTCATTGCTGTGTCTTAAAACTTGGTGCCACTTGGTTGGTGAAATCAAAAGAATAAATGTTGAATATGAATTTGTTCTTAAAAAAACCTTAAACCCTAAACCCTAAACTAAAACCTAAACCCTAAACCTAAAACCTAAACTCCAAACCATAAAACCTAAACACTAAACATAAACACAAACCCTAAACCCTAAAACCCAAACCATAAACCAACCTCACTTTGGGTGAGTTCTCAACTCCTTATCATAGATCTAGGACTCTCATAGACAAAGAGTTCTCAATCTTAAGACACTTAGTGATTAGGTGAACACTTAACCTAACCCTAGACTTAGAAGAGTTATAGGGTAGGTTATGCCTTAGATTTAGGAGAACTTGCCTACCCATAGCCCAAACCAAATCCTCTTCCAAATCAAATCTCAAATTTAAATCTAAATTCCAAAATCAAATCCAACTATCAAATGATTCAAACCCATGATCAAATTCAAACTCCAAATCCCTTCTTAAGCCCTTTAATTTTATCTTATGGACTTAGCCTTAACCAAATTCAAATCACAATTCAATTGATTTTCTAAATTATTAAATTCAATCTCAAATCAAATTCTAAATCATAAATCAATTCCAAACTCCAAATGGTTGAAACCCAAATCAAATCAAATTCCATTTTAGCCCTTTTAGCCAAATTCTTGAATTTGGCTAAATAATACCAATCAATTCAAAACTTATGGATTTCCTCATGATTCAAACATTCCACAATCATAGATCTAAATATAAATAAAACTATAATTATCAAACCAAATCCAAGATAACCCAAATCAAACCCAAGTTAGCCCTTTTTGACTTGAAATTGTCATATGAACTAAAATCCATATGGATCCAAATTACTTGCAATTGGATTTATATTTCTATATCAAGCCTATTTATAAATATAATTAAACTTGAATCAAGCCATGATCAAGCCAATTAACCCATTTAGGTCCACTTGAAAGTAGCCTAAAAGATTTTTGAAGTTCTAATTCAACCCAAATTAGATTGAACTAAGCCCATCCAAACCTCACAACATGATCAACAATTATCCTAGGTTAATCAATTGTCTTGAATTGGGTCAAACTAAGTCAACCTTTGACCAGTCAACATTTAGCCCAAATTAGACAAAATCCACCATAAGCTAAATTGATTGAAACCATTGATACAAACCCATTCCTAACCAATGATTGAACATGGCCAAACCCTTACTTGAGCCAAACTAAGCCCAATTAGCTATTTGAACCAAGTTGACCCAAATTGGCCTAAAAACCCAAAATAGTGCAAATCACAATCCAACCCAAATTGATTGTAACCAATGGCTCAAGTTCATTCAAAATCACTTATTGACCTTAACCAAAACCATGATTTAGCCCAATTTGACCAATTGGTCAACTTGACCTAACTTAATCCAAATTGAGCTAAAGGGTCAAATTAGCCAAAATCAAATTATTAATTAAACCAAACCAAAATACAATCATTTTCAATTTAAACTTGACTTGAACCTTAGTTTGACCTAATTTGACCAATTGGTCAACTTAAACTAACCCAATTTGACCTAATAGGTTAAATCAAGTCAAATCAAATCAAATAAGCTCCAAACCACTTGAAATTGGGCTAACCCACTTTTGACACATCCCAAATCTGCCCAAACCAAACCCATAGTGAAATGACCATTTTGCCCTTAGGTTTAGGGCATCCCATGAGATAAGACACATGCTCATTTGGTCATTTTCTCCCCTAGCCACTTGGAACCATCATGTCCACAGGCACCTAGGACCATGGTTGACCTGACCCAAAGGTGGTTGGGTCGACCATGATATATGGCATGGTGAAATCACCTCCCCATCCCCATTGGAGGTTTCCAAACAGCCATAGGACTCCCACTACCCCTTTAACAGCCACCTCCACACCCTCACCCAGCCAAACTGAGCCACATCATGCACCCAAGGACCTCCACCACCCTTAATTTTGGCCAATTGATCAAGAAAAATCCAAAGAAGCTGTGGTCATTCGATCCAAGGAATGATGGGGTATTCCCCCCACATTCTCACTCAACTCAGACACTCACACTTGATTCAACTTTAGCAGCCAAGGAGATAGTTCCCAGAGAAATTTCCAAGCTTTCCCACACTCCCAAAAATCCCCATTCTCAGTTTTATGCAAAACAAAAATAAGGGAGGCCACCTTCGATTCTCATTTCCTCAAAACTCCACCAAAGTGCAATTAACTTTGCACACACCTTCCATGGAGCCAAATGAGTGAGAACAAATTGTTTCCCAAGCTTCTCGATGGTCAGAGGGTAGAGTTCAATCAAGCTCGAGCACCTACGCCTAGTGGCCTGGACTTTCAAGCAAACTACACCAAATCAAAGCTCATGCAGCTCAATAGAGCTTCATTTCTATCAAATAAAGCTTTCTCAATCATTGGAACTACTAGTCATATGCTCCAGTGAGGTATGCCATTGAAACAGATCCTTGAATGAAAATAGTTGGTCTTTTGTGAAAGAAATTTTAATGTCATGCGATTTCCTCCATTAGATCTTTTTATTGTGCTTCCCGAAGGTGTGGGATCATTATCATCTCCATCCGAGCTTGGGTGAGCTTGGATCAGTGATGATCGATGGACAGTAGCCATTGTTTGATGCTTGGGAGGAGATAGATCATGGAATGTCCATCCCCCATGATTGGGATGAACGATCCTGATCTAATCATGCTTAGAACCTTTAATTAATCCTTTGAAACTGTGAGTTTAATCATGGTCATCTGATCTTAGATCAGACAGTCCATGGAGTTATCGCATGCACCGCCATCTAACTCATCACTTGGATGTAACAACTTAAATATCAAATCCCATCGTGCCACATGGAAAGTGCATCATGTCGCGTCCATGTCAATTCCATGATGGGCTAATTAGGGCTAATTAACTAGTTTTTAATCCTAAAACTTCCTAAATTCATAACTAATTATAAAAAAATCCATAAAAAATATAAACTTATGTTCATTTTAAAGATAATTTAGAGTAAAATCCAAGAAAATTATTATTAATTGTTTTTGAGCAGTGGATTTAGCTTAATTGGAAATGTAATTGTCTTACTCTAATTAACCATCAATTAATCTCAAACTTTTTGCATGTTAAGGGGATGACCTTTGCCACCCCTATTTTTTGATTTTTTGCTTAATTAGGGAAACCAATGGGTTAAGGCTTAATAAGTTTCTTAATATAATTAGTGATAATTAAGCAAATGAATAGTAAATTAATCAATCAATTAAGCTTATTAACCTTTGTTAATGATGGCGAAGACTAGAGAAATGGATTGGGACTCCCCCTTCCAATCTTTTCTTTAAGTCTTCTCTAATCCCTCTTAAATTATTAATTAATTAACACCTCTTAATTAATTAATTAACATGATTAATCAAAAATCCAAATGATACCTGAACTTTAATCAACAAATTGTAAGGATTTAAGGATTGAGACTTAGGCTCCTTCTTTGTCTCTTTCTCTAAGCCCATCTCATTTTTTATTGTTAAGATTGGTTAATTTAATTAATTAATTAATTAATTTATAATTTGATAAAATCCTCTTTGGGTGTTCAATAATCAAAGGGAGGTAATGAAAACTCAAAAAAAATAAAGTTTCATGAGCCAATTGCATTAGGCCCCTTTCATTTCTTAGGAGCATTGAAAATTTACTTTCCATGTGGTTGCATATCATATTAGCTCATTATTAGTTAATTAACTTAAGGTGATGTAGGTAAGTTAATTGGCTTAATTCATACCCTAACCTAATTAAACCATAAAATCAACTTAAATACTTCTTCATTAAATCAAATTAACTCACACATGAGGAATGGGATTAGGATCAACAAATATCTTTCATTTCTAAATGAAATCAAACTCAAAATTAAGAAATCTCATTAAAGGACTTTAGTTTATTTTAAGTGGCTTTATTTAGTATGATTGTCCTTTTGAATTAATTGGAATGAATAAGATAATGTGCTTATGTTCCTTTATTTCTTTCCAATCATGTTAAATGTTACTTCCATGTGTAATCATGCATTCATTTTTTTAAAAAATTAACTAAATGAAATGGTTTCTTTTATGTCAAATTGAATGTTGATTTAAATTAAAATAGGTGTGGCTATTATCACTATTAAATCAAAAGTTATTTTCAAAAGCTCATAAATCAATTATAATAAATGAAGTGATGTTAATTACAAATATCTATAGGTTTACATGTGTTGATAATATAAGATATGAAATATGAAGCTCTATCTTTATCTTACATGGATTCACATAGGAATTACAAATCTATAGTTCATTTGAAAAGTACACAACATTTGTCTAAATCAATTCCTATGCATTTCCATGTTAAGACTTAGGAAGAATTTCATACAATATATGTAAATCATATAATCAAATCAAATATGACTTCTTGCATGGATTCTTCTTCTTGTGGTTCCTTTCATACATTCACCTATATCTAAGAAAAGTGGTATATTAGTCTGGACACCCCGGGGCTGTGAGGCTTTAAGTAGCCCTAAGTAGGTCTTATATCTTATGCCCTTGGCACAGAACAATGGTGTCGTACCCACTTAAAACTCTTGTACATGTGTATGTGTGATGTGGCCAATAAATAAGAATCATAAGTCATTTAAATCAAATACAATTTTTCCATGGGTTTTTCCAATTTTTGTAGTTACTTATACATCTATATGTATCTAAGAAAAGTGGTATATTAGTCTAGATACCTTGTGGCTTTAAGTAGCCCTAAGTAGTCATGTACCTTCATACAATTGAGAATAATGGCGATGTACTCACTTAAAACTTTTATACATATGAATGTGTATCTAGCTAATGGATGAAAAATCCCTCCTATTAAAAAGGCATGCATTCATAATTCAATCAAATGAAATAATTAAATTTCAAATACACTTCTTTGCATTCATCATTCAAGTATGCTAAAATATAAATTGCATGTATAGGTATGGTTAGGATTTAATCATATGCATGATATGCATGATGGAAAGAAATGAATAAACATGTATTATGTGATAGTAATTCATTCTAATTAATCTTAAGATGCCTTTCTTATTGAATAAGGTTTTTTACAGAGAACCTAAAGTTAGGACTAATTAAAACATATAATATGCTATTCATTAAAGGAAATTGATTAATTAACTTACTTTAGAAGTGACTTAAGGTATGGATGAAATAGAGGGTCTCTCTTTTTCTTCTCTTTATAACACTTATTTGTTAAGTGTAGACCATATGAAATAAAATAAAACACAAAGTAAAATCTTTAAATCAATCAAATCACTTAAAGAAAAATCAACCTCTTTATAAATTAAATCCCTCACACTTAGCAAATTATAACTCTAAAGCCTAGTTAGGACATACCACACAAGCTTTAATTCATGCACATTAGACTAAGTCACCATTTATAGCTTCAAGTTTGGGAGTTGTATGGTTTGATGTATGCTTATTTTGTGATGTATTATTGTAGATTGGATATTTGGGTATATGTAGTCGGATGTGGATATTAGCCTAATCATGCTTTCTGAGGGGTTGTGCTTAAGATAAATAAAATATAAATGTTTTTTTTTTCTATGAAGGTTGCTTAGCCCCAAAGACTAACCTAGTTAGGATAAGTGCTTGGTTACCCATGTTGTGCTAAGTCAAATTATTCATATAATTGCTTGGGTTGTATGGTGAGTTTAGCTAACATTTATTTTGCAAGTGTACTAGATTTACTTTCCTTCTTTTTTGTAATTTTGCATTAGGATTAGGATGAGTATTATGGGGACTAGGATGAGCATTGGTTATAAGACCAAGTCTTATGTACCATGTGATGCCTTTAGCAAGCATATCTAAATCAATCCAAAAGAAGGAAGAAATAGAGAAAATCAAATGAAGAAATGGAAGATGAAGAAGAAGAAGAAGAATGAAGAATGAAGACCCCATAACATTCATCATTTATAATTGTAATTATTCTCATGTAAGGTTGTATAAGAGTAGAACTCTACCCACATTTCTTTTGGGATATGTGAGAACCATTGGCCTTTTATTCTTTTAGATGGCTTTATAAAAATTGTTTGATGTGTTGTTTAGCTTGTGAATTAATAAAAGCATTCCTTTTCATAGTTTTTTTATGATTGGTGATTGTTGTATGGCCTGGATGAGATTAGGCTCTTAGGATAAAAATAAATTTTCTATCCCATTAACAACTCATAACTAAATTTTCAAAACAACTCATAATCTTATATAAAACCTAGGCATTAAATCAAAATAATAAAATATTTAGCAACCCAGCTAGATGTTATATGTTTAATATCATGCATAATCATCTTGTTTCACTCTTGTTAAGAGAGGGCTTCCATCTTTTCAATAGAATGGGCTTAACCTTTGAGAGCCTATGATGGAAGAACACCTCTTTTTTTTGATTTGGCCCATAATCAACTTCTCATGCATTTAGGCATACAAAATCCTATAGCCTGTGTCAAAATAAAGAGTTCTAAATTAAATAAAATTTGATAAGAATTTGCATTAGATTTAAGTCTTTATTCATGCCCATATCTCTTTTATGGAGTGGGTTTAAGAACTTAGTTTCTTTTAAAATAATAACAAGCCATCTAAAAACATACTTGCCTACATGGATTTAAAGCATAAAAGTTAGCTGGCTGCCACTCCATGCGATAATAAGTCCAGTGGTTTACTCTCTCTTAAGTAGGTAAACCATATACCCACTTTCACCTTAGATTTAGGTCATGATTTGGCCCTCGCCAAACTTCTCTAGATTTAGGATCTGAGGTTTCTATTTCTCTTTATGGGCTATAAGCATAAATCCTCACCTTGATATTTCCACAATCTTATATTATGGAATTATAAGTCCTAGATTTCTAATAAAATTTCAAATCAAATAAGTAAATCTCCTCAATTTCAAATATATAAAGCCTAACCATAGGATAGATTGGACTGCTCACTAGGATTCCAAGTATCATGAGTACTCCCTACTCATCTCCTTTGGTTTCGATAATAATTCGTCCCTTTTGATCCATACCACTTGATCTTCTAAAATACAACCAATTTATTGATAGTATTATATTTGAATTCTTTGGAGACAATAATACTTTAATCGAGTATTCTTAAAGATTCATTTTTCTTAAGATGTAATTAAGTATGGGGCTTTCATAGGAACTTAATGAACCTGGTTTAAAAAACCCTTTACTTTTCCAAGTAAAGTATGGAAAAATCTCTAGTATATTCAAGACCCATCATGCCTTAGAGTCTTATTAGGTGATTAGGCCATCATAGGGTAGTTATTTCTATCTTTCGAGATAGTGCACTATTCCTTGATGTCATACCCGATCATCTCAATAAGTACATCGTCAGATCTGCATGGTGTCCCCTCACATAGACACACACAAATGAAACTGAAAATAAACACCACAAAACCCTAAACACTAAACCCTAAACCCTAAACCCTAAACAATAAACTCTAAACCCTAAAACCCTAAATCATAAACCCTAAACCTAAAACCACAACCTACTATAAATTCACAAATAGTAAACTACCCTACCTACCATAAACCCTACTTACTCTAACTCTATAACCTACCTAAACCTAAACCATAACAACCCTAAACCTACCTAAATTAACCACCCAGCATATCCCTAACCTGGGTTAATCCCCTAGTAGTCTAGGATGGGTGACCTAAGGCCTGGGCCTAAATAAAAAAAACCTACTAAACTTAAACCTAACTTAACTAGGCTAAAACTGCCTAAACTCCTACTAACTGAGCTTAAACTGACTGAGGCTGACCTAACCTGAGCCTAAACTATAAAGGCTAAACCTAAACTAAAGGCCTAAACCTAAACCCTAAACCTAAACTAAACTTTAAACTAACATCTAGGCCCTAAACCTAAACTGGAAACCTAAACTGAACTAAACTTAAACCTACTAAACAGATTAAGGCCTAAACTGATCCTAAAGCCTGACTGGCTGAGCCTAACTTAAACTGGGCCTGAGCCTAGGCCTGAGCTGGCTGGGCCTCTAACTACTGTTAGCCCTGGGCCTGGATCTCTTACTAAACTAAACTGAATGGGCCAACTAGGCCCTGAGCCCTAGCCCACCCACTGTGCCTACTGAGCCCTAAACTGATCCTAACCCACAGAACCCAGGCCCTGACTGACCCTAGGCCCTACCTGAGCCTGACCTGAGCCCTACCTAAACTGAGCCCTCAACCTACTTAAACTAAACTCTAAACTAAACTTCCACCTACTAAACCAAAATAAACCTAAACTAACTACCAAAAAAACCAAACCACCCCAAGCCCTCTCCAGTGCTTCTTTCCTTTCCCCTCTAATTTTTGGTTTTTTTTTGCTTGCTCTATTTTGTGTGATTCTCATTGGATTCCTTCTTGAATCGATGGTCGCTGGCCTATTTCATGTTTTCATTTGAGTAATACTTGTGGCTTCTTCCCAGATTCATTGGGAAACTGAAGGATCCTTTGATCTTTATGGCATCAACTATCTTGGCCTGCTTTGAAATCATTCAAAACATTCCGTTTGGATTTCTCTCCCCAATATGAAAAATTCATTTCATTAACCATCAATTCCTTTTTATTGTGGGTGCTTTATTTGGTCGGCCATTGTAAATTGACCAGACAACGTCTATAAAATCTTATCCTTCAGTGGCTAGAATCCTTGTTGAATTGGACATTACCAAGAAACACCCCAAAGAAATCTAGTTGGTATATGAAAATTAAAGTTATATGCAAAGAATTGAATTTGAAAATTTCCATGTCATTTGTTCTCCTTGTAAAATCCATGGGTCTGATAATTTTGAATGCTTCATTCTTCATCCTCACCTAAAATCCTATTAAGAAACTTATTCTAAACCTAGGTTGATCACTATTAAATATCAAAAGCTACATAAAAAGGAATTTTTTTTAATGTTCTTAATAAGGATATTTTACCTCTTACTTCTTCTATGCAATTGAAGGCTTCTAATGTGAGCAATAATAATTTTTCTAAACTTTTGGATGATGATTCTATTTCCTCTGATTCAATCCCTGCATTCTTGCCAACTTTGATTAATGAAAACAAAGCTTTGATTAAGCATATAAATGAGGATATTAATGTATGCATCATTCAAATTCAATGGATAATATGGCTTTAATACCTCATGATAATCAGGTTGAAAAAAATGATTCTATTTTCCAGATTTAGGATGATTTAAATTCTCAAAAAGATTTGGCTTTGTCTAATAATTTGGGTCATGAAAAGGAAGGGCTTGGTGTTCACACTTGCCTTTTAATAAATCTATTTATGCTCTCTCTCTCTTGCTATTCTCGATGCTCATTTGGATTTAATAAATTCTAATATCTTGGAAGAAGGAGAACTCATTTCTAATCAAAAGATTTCTTTTAAATCTATGACTAATGTTGTTAAATCCTTCTCAGATGATGATTATATGGGAAAAGAAAATGGTTTCCAAACTTATCATGCTAAAAAGAAAAAAATAAAAATTCCCTCCCAAATTGCCAAGAAACACTAGATCATTGACCTCCCTCTCCTCTCTTAATTAACCTTTTCTTAACCCCATTTTATTTCTTTATGTTTAATTTTATTGTTTGGAATGTTAGAGGGATCAGTACCCTCTCTATTCATAATCGTATTAGAAATCTTTATCATATACATAATATTTCTTTACTTATTTTTTCTAGAGCCTCTTATTCATGCTAACAAAATTAACCATGTTGCTAGAATGATCATTTCAATAAATTTTTCTAATGTCTAATAAGATTTAGTGTTTTTGGAATAACTTTGTAGAGGTTTCTATTCTTGATGATTTTCAAAAGTTGTCAATGCTCAAATCTCTTATGGTGATTATTGTGTTTTGGGCTTAGATAGTAGAAATCTTCTTTGGGATAATTTGAGGAATTTTTACCTCATCAATAAACCTTGGTTTGTTGGTGGTGATTTCAACACTATTTTATTCACTTAAACAAGTGGTGGTTTCTCTCTAATATTCATTCCATGGAAGAATTTTCTAATATGATCCTTGATTATAATTTGATTGATATTGGTTTTAAAGGTTGTAATTATACTTGGTAAAACTCTAGACATTGACAAGGTTGGATCATTCTTTTAATACTCATTAGATTACTCAATGGCATATTTGATCATTTAAGCAGAACCTTATTTGATCATGCTCCTCTTTTGGTTTCTAGTAAAGATAATTATAATGGATTAAAAAATTTCTCTCCTTTTAGATTTCAGAACATGTGGATTCAGCATATTAATTTTTTAATGTTGTGGCTAATAATTGGAAAGCTCTTTACATCTTGATAATTGATTATGGGGATGAATAGACTTTAGTTTAAGCTTAAATGACTTAAGCAAAATCTGGGTTGGTGGAACAAGCATTGTTATAATAACCTTTTTTCTAATATCAAAGATATGGAAAAATTGGTTTGTGATCTTGAGGTCTCTATTATGTCTAATCCTTCTATGATTAAGGACTTGACTGAGGTGAAAGATAAACTTGTTAATTTTCAAAATATAGAGGAGACTTATTGGCTTCAAAAAGCTACTAGTAAAAATATTATGGATTGTGATAGGAATACTAGGTATTTCCATGCTTTAGTTATTAAAAAGAGAGCTTTAAATAATATTAATAAAAATTAAAGATGGCAATGGAGAATGGATTATGGAGAATAATGATATTAAGGTTTCAATTATTAATTACTTTAGAAATATGCTTAATAAGAGTTGCTCTTATGAAGCTATTTCTAAATCACACTTGATTCCTTCTATTATTAGTGAATGATGATTTGCTTACTATTGTGCCTAATGAAGATGAAATTTTTAAAGTTCTTAATAGCATGAACATGGATTCTTTGAGTGCGGAGGTTTCACTACTCAATTTTTCAAAATTGTTGGTTTATTATTAAAATGATTTGATTGAACATTGTGGTTGATTATTTTAATGGTAATCCTTTTCATAGATATTTTCTAGCACTTATATTATTCTCATACCCAAGAAAGATAATCCAGACTATTGGGTAATCTTAGACCTATTAGTCTTTGCACCTTCTTAATAAGTTGATTTCCAAAATTCTTTCCAGCTTAGTCTTTTACTTCATAAGATTATCTCTCAACAAACTAGTTTTGTTAGAGGTAGATCTACAACATTTTACTTAGGAATTAATTCATGACTTAGATGCTAAGACTAGAGGTTGAAATGTTCTTTCCAAATTAGATATTACCAAAGCTTTTGATAATATCTCTTGGGATTTCCTTTTCCATATTATGAATTTATTTGGGTTTTCGATAAATTTACTTTTTTATTAAAACTTGTATTAATAATGCATTTTCTATTTTGCTTAATGGGAAAGCTTTGGGCTTCTTCTTGGCTTAAGAAGGGGATCCTTTATCTCCACTTTATTTATTATTATTGTTGAGTACTTATCTAGGAGCATCAATGAGTTATTTTTAAACAATCCTAGTATATTTTAGAACTCTTGGTGGTCTTCTTTTCCCACTTAGGCTTTGTAGATGTTTTCATTACTTTTTTCAATGCTTCTCTTCAACATATTAAGAACCTCAAGATTTTTTAAATAAATTTGGTAGAGAAAGTGGTCTTTCTATCAATGATAATAAAAGTTGTTTTATTATTTCTTCAAGTATCCCTAATAATAAAATTGATCAAATCCACATATCACTAATTTTAAACATCAACACTTACCTCTTAAGTACTAGGGTGCTCCTCTATTTTAAGGTCCAAAATGATCCCATATTTTTATGAGTTAATTAATTCAAAAAATTTTAAATAAAATTTTGTTTGGGAATTCCATTTACTTTCCTTTGGTGGCTCACTATTCTTAAAAGCACTCTTAATTCTATGCCTCTTTATTTGATTCAAACTATTATTCCCACTAATTCTACTCTTATCATAATTGATAAACACTTAATAAATTTTATTTGGGATCCAATAATTCTATTAAAAGAATGCATTGGACATCCTAGCATTAATGTTGTGGTCCGTTGGGTGAAGGTGTTCTTGGTTGCAAACTTATTCATGAAGCTATGATTGCCTTCTCTCATATGCTTTGGTGGAATTTTAAAAACACCCTCCTATCTATGCTTATAAAGTTGGTGACTCTCCAGTTTGGAAAAGGTTTTGCTCCATTAAATGGGTTGTTGAATCATTAATATCTTGGGGTATTCATTCGGGCTCTTCTTTCTTTTGGCAAGACAATTAGGTGGCAATGGCTCTTTTGACTCCCTTTGATCTACACTCTCTTGCTATCAAAGTTAACTCTTTTGGCTTAATAACAATTGGAATGAAAACAAACTTGAGAACTACATTCTATTTCTATTTTTGACAAGTTTTGCAACATCATTATCTTTTCTAATAAACCTGATCAAATTCTTTTCAAGCTCTCTTACAATGGTGATTTTGTTCTTAAAGAGGTTTGGAAATTTATTAGAAATAAACAAAACACCTCTAATGTTTTCATTAAACTTTGGAACAATATCATTTCCATTTCTTATTCTATTTTAGCTTGGAGGATTTTGAATGACTTCATTCTATAGATTCTTTGCTTTTGGCTTAAAGGGTTTTATTTACCTTCTAAGTGCTATTGTTGCTATCATATTGAAAATGTTAATCATGTTTTTTGTCAATGGTGCTATTACTTCCAAACTTTGGATATGGTATGATGATTTATTTAACACTAACTATTTTCATGGCTCTCTTTCATTATATCAACTTCTTGAAGTTTGTTTCCATAAAACTATGAAAGGTCATATGAAAGTTTTAATTTCTATTACCCTTATTTGGTTCATTTGGATGGATATAAATGATGCTAAATATCGAGGCATTCCTATGAACCATAAAAGGATCCTTGCTAGAACTAAAGAAAAAATTCATGCTTTGTTTAATGCAAATTTAATTAGTAATCTTCAATTTAGAGGTGATAAATTTGTGGCAGAGAAATTGGGTATCACTTTGCATGCTGACCCTTCCTACAAGAGTATTAGGATTATACATTGGATTAAGCCTAAAGAAAATTTTATTAAGGTCAATACTAATGGTTTCGTTTCCCCTAATAAATATGGTTGTGGTGGAATTCTTAGGGATTATAAAGGTATTGTCATTTTTGCCTACCCCTCAAAGCTTGTTATGTTATCTTTGAGCTCATGGCATTAATAAAGCTAATGATATTTGTTTAAGCAAAACATCTTTAATATGAGGATTGAAGTTGATGCTCTTCTTTTACTTGATATGCTCAATACTAATAAAATGGGAATGCTAACTTATTTTATCTTCTTAATCACACTAATAGGGTTCTTTCTCAAGTTTATACAAAATTTCTCACATTCTTTGTGAAGGTAATGCTTTGTCAGATTTCACAGCTAATTTGGGAAAATTAAATGAGCTCACTTTATTTGATAACCATAGCTTACTTAATCCCTAGTCAGTCAATCTGGATAACACTAGGCCTTACCTTAGATTTTAACTTTCGGTTATTTTGTTGATCATATTCTATGGTGGTTTTATTCATCTATTTTTTTGGTTGGTTTTTTTTTTTTGCTTCCCTTAGAAATTGGTTTTGTATTTTCTTTAGGGTCTGGTCAATCTCACTTTATATGAAAGTTGCCTTGTTGGTTTTAGTTTATTTCAAAACTTAAACCCTTCCTCTTTACCCCATTGTATACTTGAGTGACCCTTATTTGGGTCATGGTAGTGTATTTTTAATTAGTTTTCCTATCCTCTAGGATTGGTGGTTTTCTTTCTAATCTATGCTTCTTTGTCTGCTAGTGATGTTTTGGGGTCTCCTATTGAGTTATGGTTGTTCCATTTTGGCCTACCCTTATACTAATGATGTTGGGTTTGCCTCGTTTTGGCTCTATTGTTACCTTATTTGAATTGGATTTTTTGGGCTGTGGTTGGTTCTGGATCTTGCAATTTGCTTCTTCCATCTACGACTATTTTGGGTGGTCATTTTTCATGGCTACTTGTTGGTCTCTTTTGGTTTGGCTTAGTTTTGGGCTTTTTGGTGGTTGCTGTTCTCCTTTCCTGGTTTCTCTTGGGGGCTTCTACTGGTTGGTTTTCCCCTCGCCTTGTGGATTAGAGGTAGCTTTTTCTAGTTGTTGCCCTCCTATTTTCTCTTTTGTGGAGATTATCTACTCTTTAGGGTTTGGAAGGGGCTTTGTTTACCTCTGGCCTTATTCCTTTCCTTACTGATTTTCTGCTTATGGTTGGGTGGCTCTCTTTGGCATTTTATACTGTGGTTTTTTGTCCAGCTAAGTGACTACTAATTTTGTTTCTTGGTTTTTTTAGAGATCTCCAGGTGGCTTGTGGGTATGCCTGTTATTGTTCTTTCCATCTATTTTGTGGTTTGTATTGGGTTAACATCTTGTTTTAGCTATTTTCTCTTGAATTGTAACTTCTACTGCTGTGTTTGGTTGTTGGGTCACAGCTATTGGTCTCTTCAGAATTTGCTTAGGTTTGGTTTTTTTCAATTCTTTTTGGTTGTTTTCCTGGTTTGGGTTGGTGTTTTCTTTTTGTTGGTTGTTTTCTTTGTTGATTGGTATGAGGGCAGCTGCTTTGTGGTTTTTTTTCTTCAAGACCTAGGTTTCTATTACTAGGAGATGGTTATGGCTATTTTTTCTATGCCTCTGGTTTCTTGGCTACTCCTCTTGGATTGGTGGTTTCTTTGAGGGCTTTGTGCTCTCTCGGCTTGGTGTCTTGGCATTGGATGTTGTCTTGCCTTGGATGCTTATGCTTTGTGGATTTAGATTAGTATTGAATCCCTTTGGTTTATCTCCTTGTTTATATGTCTTTGTCGGTGGTGCTGGATTTGCTATTTTCTTTTGCCTTGGTGGTTTTGATGGTAATTTTGGATGCCCTCTTGGTCTCTCTATAGCTTTCCTCTCTGCTTATCTTCTACTATTTTGCTATTTGGGTGGAGGTTTTGCCCTTAGATTTGGATTATTGTGTATCTGGGTTGTTGTTATGCCTTTGGGGCTATTTTTTTTGTTGTTACCCTTGGTTTTTTGTGTTTCTCTTCCCTTTTGGAATTAGCTTATACTTGGTAAAATGCTAGCTTTTGGTTGGTGGGTTGGCTGCTGGCTTGTTGCTTTCTCTATTTGTTTGGTGCAGGACCTGGGTCACTATGGGCTATTTTCCTTGGATGGTTTGCTTATATCATGTATGCTGGCTATGATGGCATTGATGTTTCTTCATATCTTCTCTCTGATTGGTAGCATTACATATGACTATAACACTTCTCGAAGTTTGGATGCTCATATGTATTGTTCCAGAGATGATCTTAAGCAGCAAGCCTTCTCTTTCTCGCTCTCTCTAAATTGTTTACTTTATCCTTTTCCCTTGAGCTATGATTATTGCCTTTGTAGTGTTTTGCAAAATTCTTTTGCGTTGGAACTTTCTGAGATGGAATGAGCTATACTCGATCAACTCTTGTTGTTGTGGATCTTGTTTATCTTGCTTTTTCAAAGGGATCAAGAGCTGCTTCTGACTAGTCCTTTTACTACTTTCATTAGTTGTAATAGTCTTATTTTGTGTCTTTTTCTCATATGCTTTTTTGCTATTGTATTTGTTTTTTTCTTTTGTTTTCTTTTCTTTTCTATTGTACTTAGATGGGGTTTGGCTCTTTAGGTTTCTTGTAGCTCTGAGGTAGTAGAACTTTGAGCTTTACCCTATTAAGGACATTGTATCTTTTCCTTTTATGGTAATAAAATTCAAACTTTCCCAACAAAAAAATAACCCCCAAAACCCTAAACCCTAAACCCTAAAAATAACTAAACCCTAAACATAAAACTAAACCTAAAAAAACCCTAAACCCCAAATCTAAACTCTAAACCTAAACCATAAACACTAAATCGTAAACCCTAAAACCTAAAACCTAAACCTAAACTTAATAAAACCTAAAAAAAATAAATAAACCTAAATCAAAATAAACTAATAAAAAAATAAAATAAAAAACCTAAACTAAAACCTAAACCTAAACCTAAACCAAAATCAAATAAATAAAAAAAAATAAAAAACTTAACTAAAATGGTAAAAAAACCTAAACTAAAATAAAATAAAGTTAAAATAAAAATCTTAATAAAATAAAAAACTAAAATAAAATAAAATAAACCTAATATAAAATAAAATAAAAAACTAAATAAAAAAATAAACCTAAAAAAATAAAACTAAAATAAAATCTAAAATAAATAAAAAAAAATAAACGCTTAAAATAAAAAAAATAAAATTAAAATAAAATAAACCTAAACTAAAATAAACTAAACTAAAATAATAAAATAAAACCTAAACCTAAAATAAACTAAACCTAAACAGACTAAACTAAATAAAATAAATAAATTAAAATAAACTGAACCTAAACTAAAAAAAATAAAACATAAAAATGAACCTAAAATAAACACCTAAAACCTAAACCTAAAAAAATAAAATAAAAACCTAAACCTAAAAATAAAAAATAAAATTAAACCTAAAAGTAAAAGAAAAATAAAACTAAACTAAAAAATAAACCTAAATCAAAAAATAAACTAAAATAAAACTAAACTAAAATAAATAAAACAAAAATAAATAAACTAAACTAAATAAAGTAAAATAAACCAAAATAAAATAATATAATAAAATAAACTAAAATAAATATAATATTATATAAACTAAATCTAAGCTGGACTTAATTTAAATAAAATCCTACCAAATTCTAAAAAAAACTAACCCCACCAAACCCTCTCACCCCAAACCACAAACCTAAACCCCAAACCCCACCTGCCCCAAAATCTACCCAACCCACTGACCCTATAACTTAAACCCTAGGCTAAACCAGGCCCTAACATGACTAAACTGACCTAAACTGACACTAGGCCCTGATCAGGCCAGACCTGAGCCCAGACCCTGACCACTGGGCCCTTACTGAGCCCTAAACATAAACCCAAAACCCTAAAACTAAACCTTAAAAAACTAAAATAAACCAAAAATAAAATGAAACCTAAAACTAAAAAATAAATTAAAATAAAACTAAACAAAAAAATAAACCTAAACATAAATAAAAAAAAAAACTAAAAGATAAAAATTTAAATGAAAATAAAATAAGATAAATAAATTAAAATAAACCTAAAATAAATAAAAAATTAAATAAGCTAAAAGAATAAAACAAACTAAATAAACTAAATAAACTAACTTGTCGGTTTGCTTGATTTAAAAAAATAAATGATTAAATAATTAAATTAAAACCTAAACTAAACCCTAAACTCAATACTAATCTGAACTGAAACCTTACCTTACCCTAACAAACACTCTACTACTACTTAAACTGATAAACTAAACCCTGGGTCTGAGCCCTAAATAAAGGCCTAAACTTAAACCTCCTGAGCCCTCTTTAAACCAGAGCACACCACCTTCCTCTACCTGGGCCCTACCCTGGGCCCACTCCTACTACTCTAATAAACCTCTAAAGATCAACCAGGCTAAAACTGACCATCCTAAACCTAAACCTGGGCCCTTACTATCAAACTCCTTAAAACCACTACCACTGAGGCCAGTCACTGACCTCTCCAGGCTCCCACTGGGCCCTGACTGGGCCCTAAACACCTACCCTGGCCCTGACTCATAACCACCTGGGCCCACTGGGCCCTGGGCTACAGGCCTGACTCTGAGCCTGGGCCTACAGGCCTAACTAGCCACTCTAAAGATCTCCATGATCCAACCCAAACCTAACACTGAGCCATGCTAAACTATACCTAAAAATAAACCTAAAAATAATAAAAAAAAAACTAAACCTAAATTAAAAATAAATAAATTAAATTAAAACTTAAACTAAACCTCTAAATCAAAAATAAAAACTAAATAAAATAAATAAATAAAATAAACCTAAACTAAACTAAATAAAATAAATAAACCTAAAAAAAAAAAAAACAAATTGATAAACATTAATTAAACCTAAAAAATAAAAAATAAAAAACTGATAAAAAAAACCTAAACCTAAAAAAAAAATAAACCAAATAAATAAAAATAAACGTATAAACTAAAAAAAAACCTAAACTTAAAATAAAAAATAAAATAAATAAACTAAATAAATAAACTAAAACTAAACTATAAAATAAACTAAACCTAAACCAAAATAACTAAAATAAACTTAAGTAAACTAAACTAAAATAAATTTAAATCTAAACTAAAATAAACCTAAAATTAAACAAACCTAAAAATAAATAAAAAATAAATTAAAAATAAACCTAATCCTAAAATAAAATAAACCATAAAAAATAAAATAAAATAAAACTAAACTAAAAAAAAAACAAAAACTAAAACTTTAAAATAAACTAAAATAAATAAAAAAAATAAACTAAACTAAATAAATAAAATGAACTTAAATAAAATAAAATATAAACTAATAAATAAAAAATAAACTAAATAAATACCAATTTACTTAATTTAAAAAAATAAAAAAAACTCTTACCACCCAAACTGACCTTCTCCCTAACCCTCCACCCTAAACCCTAGACCTAACATCCATCTATCTCCCTAATAATTCCACCAAATAATACTCCACAACTACCTAAATCTGTACCCAAAAAAACTACCACCATAAAAACTATAGCCCTAAATCCTGGGCCCTTAACCACAGGCCACAATCACCTAAACCCTAAACTCTGATCTGAGCCCTGGCCCTCTTAAACTTAAACTGACCCTGAGCCCAAAACCCCTAAACCTAACACTAAACCCTGATCCCTAAACTAAACTTAAACCTAAACCCTGGGCCCTGGGCCATAAACCTACCCTAAACCATACCTTAACCACCATAAACCTACCACTGACTAAAACTAAGCCTAATGAAATAAACCTAAAATAAAATAAATATAAAACCGTTATAAAATAAAATTAAATAAAATAAAATAAACCTAAACTAAACTAAACTAAAAAAATAAATAAATAAAATAAAAAGATGAACTAATCTAAAATAAAGTTAATAAAACCTAAACTAAACTAAAATAAAATAAACCTAAAATTTAAAAAAAACTAAATAAAATAAAATTGAACCTAAAATAAACATTAATTAAACCTATAATAAAATAAAATAATTGAATAACAACTAAACCCAAAATTAATCCTAAAATAAATAAAAGAAAACCTAAACCATAAACTAAAAAAAAACCTAAACCTAAAGAAAAATAAAATAAACAAAATAAAATAAACCAAAACTAAAATAAACTATACTATCTAAATAAAAAGTTAAACCTAAACCTAAAAGAAACTAAACCTAGCTAAACCTAAACTAAATAAAATATAATAAACTAAAATAAACCTAACCTAAACAAAAAAATAAAACCTAAAATAAACCTAAAACCTAAAAAAAATTTGACCTAAACATAAACATAAAAAATAAAATAAAACCTAAACTAAAAAAATAAAATAAAATAAAATAAACCTAAACATAATCTAAAAAAAATAAAATCTAAAAAATAAAAAAATAAAACCTAAACCTAAAACCTAAAATAAAATAAACCTAAAGCTAAAAATAAAAAAATAAAACCAAACCAAAAAAATAAAATAAAATAAAACTAAACTAAAAAATTAACCTAAACCTAAACCTAAGTCGTAAAAATAAATTAAAATAAAAAACTTAAACTAAAATATATAAACCTAAAAAAATAAACTAAACTAAATAAAAATAAAAATGAACCTAAATAAAAATAAATAATAAAATAAACTACAATAAATACAAAATAAACTAAATAAACCAAAACCTACTAATTTACTTAATTTGAAATAATACATAAATAAATAAACCTTAACACCTAAACCCTAGACCCTAAACCCTAAATACCCTAAACCCTAAATCCTACACTCTATACACTAAACCGTAAACCCTAATCCTAAACTCTATACCCTAAACCTATAATAATCCCCTCTTGGCTGCGCTCCCTCTCAGGCAATTTTATGTTCCCGTGCAATTTTCTGTGATTTGGCCACATTTCATGCTACCCCGATCGTGATCATTATTTTATTGCTTGGTTGCGCTTCCTCTCTCGGCTTGGTTGCTTATGTGACACTCACTGGATCGTTCAATGGAGGCATGCTCTCCGCTGTCGAGCTTTTCTCGATACGTTGCCCTCTGATCCTAAAGGTATTTTGGATCTGATTGCATCCGTTAATGCGCCTGCTGTCAAGTCCTTTAAGGACACTCTTTCTGGTAAGAAACCTTGCTCTAATGCCTCGGTTAACTTAATTTCAACCTCATTCCATAGATTGCCGGCTGTCATGTGTTCTGACCAGGATGTGGAGAAATTAGCTAAGCCTTTTGAGTTCTCTTTGGTTGTTAAATTCTCTCTATGACGCCCTACTCTAGATAATATCCAATCTTTCTTCCATAGCTTAAATATTTTGGGAGTCTTCACTATTGGGCTGATTGATCCTCGACATATCTTTATTCAGTTATCAAATGATTTAGATTATTCTTGAGTCTTTGCTCATCACTCCTATTTTGTGTATAATTATCAAATGCGGCTCTTGAAATGGTCACCCCTTTTTGATGTTAAAGAGGTATCCCTATTGTTCTTTTATGACTTGCTTTTCCCAACATGAGAATTCACTATGTTACTCACCAAGTTCTGTTTGTGGTTGGGGCTCTATTTGGTAGACCCCTTCAAATTGATCAAGCCACTGCCGCTAGATCTCAGCCATCTGTTGCACGTATCTTGGTTGAGATTGACATTACCAAAAAATACCCCAAAGAAGTTTGGATTGGTTCAAAAAATTTGGATATAACCAGAAAGTAGAATTTGAAAATTTCCCCATCTTTTGCACTCACTGTAAGATCCATGGTCATGATCACTCTGAATGCTTTGTGTTACACCCTAACCTCAAAAAGAATATATCACAGGATACTAATACCTCTCTTGGAACTAGGAAAAATAATAAGTTAGCTTATGTGCCTAAAGCTACTCATAATGGAACTCATCCTCCTCCACCTACCCCTTTATTACCTACTGATTTGTCTAATTAAAAACATTCTGAGCTTGGTATAAATACTACTATTGAGGTGTGTGAAGAAACTAATGATAACTTACCTAGCACTACTCCTACTTGTAATAATTTGGCTTCTCATGATAATATTTTGCTCCATTTGAATCTTAATGACAATTTGAATGGGAATATTATATTTGATCAAATTAATGTTGATCCTTTGGTGTCAGACCAAAATTTGAATATGCATCATGGCAATGAGAATGATATTTGTACTATTAATGGTGCAAGAAGCTCCCGTTCTATTTCTCTACAGAGTGATACTCAGGCAATCCAAATTTCTCATTCTTACTCTGATACTGAAGAAGGATAGATCACCACTACTAAAACATTGACTGATCCTGCTCCTATTCTGGATACCAAAAACCAATCCCTTTATGATGGAGATACTGATAGACCCTTCCAAACTGTTATTAAAAAAAATCTTATAAAGCCAAAATGACTAATAATAACTTCACTAGAACCACACATTCTTCTCTAACTCCTCACAAATAATTATGTCCTCCTCTCTTCCTTTTTCCATTTCTTTTTTTTTACCTTTTCCCTTTTTGGATTTCTTATTATGATTATTTTTCTTATTTGGAATATCCAAGGTTGTGGGACTCTCCATGTCCGCAACTGTGTTAGGATCCTCTGTCATGCTCATAACATCAAATTACTTATTATTATTAAGCCTTTCATTAACTCTTCCAAGATTGCCCATGTTGCTAGATCGCTTGAATTTCAAAATTTCCTCTTCAAGCTTAATAATAAAATTTGGTGTTTTGGAATAACTCCATCACCATTTCCATCATTGATGATCTTGGTCAATTGGTTAATGTCAAAATCTCATTAGGTAAGTTTTTGGCTTTTTGTTCCTTTATCTATGCTTCTTGTAATAGAGCCGGTAGGAACATCCTTTGGAATCACTTAAGAACCTTCGCCTCCTCAGTTAACCTTCCCTGGTTGGTTGGGGGTGATTTCAACACTATCATTGCTTCTTCAGAAAGGAAGGGAGGATGTTCTCCTAACCTCCATTCCATGTAAGACTTCTCTAATATGATCCTTGATTGCAATCTGATTGACATTAGTTTTTCTGGGTCTGATTACATGTGGCATAACTCTAGACTGATCGGCGGACCCTCTTTAATTCTCTTTGGATCAATCAATGGCCTCTTACCTCTGTTGAGCATTTGAGCAGAACTTTGTTTGATTAGGCTCCTCTTTTGATCTCTATCAAAACTCCCCCCTTTAACCCTTCTACTCCCACACCTTTTAGATTCCAAAATTTGTGGACCCAACATGGCAATTTCACTAATGTTGTTTTCACTAATTGGATGGCTCCTGTTCACCTGGATAATTTCGTTAAAGGCATGATTCGGCTTTGGCTTAAGCTCAAAAGACTTAAACAAAACCTTAATTGGTGGAACAAGCATATATTTAAAAATCTTTTTACCAATCTTAAAGCTATGGAACAAGTGGTTTGTTCTCTTGAAGAGGCTGTCTTAACTGATCCCAGTAAGCTTGATGAGTTGAGCATTGCCAAAGATAACTTGATTAATTACCAAAATATGGAGGAAACCTATTGGCATCAAAAGTCGCAAGGAAACATATTGCTTATGGTGACAGAACACAAGGTATTTCCATGCTATTTGCATTAAACGGAAAGCATTAAACTCGATTAAGAAAATTAAGAACTCTAATGGTGGCTAGATAATTGATAACAATGAAATTAAGAATCTGTCATACATCACATTCAAAATTTATTAAATTCTAATCCTTCGTTAGAAACCCCCTCCAACACCCATCTAATCCCTTCTATGATTAACAATGAGGATAACCATTTGCTCACTATGCGTCCCTCAGAAGAGGAGATTAGTAGTACTCTCAATAACATGAACACTGATTTTGTTGTTGGCCCTGATGGCTACGACTCATTTCTTTCAATATTGTTGGCCTTTTATTAAATCTGATCTTGTTGATGCTGTTATTAATTTCTTTGATGGCAGCTCTATTCCCAGATATTTTTCAAGTACTTCTATTGTCCTTATTCCCAAAACCAACAATCCTGAATCTTGGGGTGATTTTAGACCTATTAGTCTTTGCACCTTTTTCCAAAAACTCATTGCTAAATTAATTAATAATAGGATTAGCCCTCTGCTCCCTAAAATCATCTCCCTAACCAAACTGGTTTCATTAAAAATAGAGTCATATTTGATAATATTCTTCTCGCTCAAGAGCTGGTTCATGACATTGATGTTCCTTCCAGAGGAGGTAATATCCTCTTCAAACTAGACATCTCTAAAGCCTTTGACAACCTCTCGTGGGATTTCCTCTTTCAAATCTTAAATTTGTTTGGTTTCTCTGATAATTTTACCTGGCTTATAAAAAGTTGTATCACTAATGTCTGGTTTTTTGTTATCATGAATGGTGAGTCCCTTGGTTTCTTTACTTCGAGCCATGGTTTGCGACAAGGTGACCCTCTTTCTCCTTCTCTTTTTATCATTGCTGTTGAATATCTTTTGAGGAGCCTCAATGATCTTTTCATTAAAAATATTAACATGTTTTTTAAAACTCATTGTGGTTTCCCTATTTCTCATCTTAGTTTTGCTGATGATTTTATAATCTTCTGTAATGCCTCTCTTCAACATGTTAAAACTATTAAGAATCTCTTAGATTTTGGAAAAGTTAGTGGTCTCTTTCTCAATGAAAGAAAATGCTATTTTATTCCCTCGCCTAAGATTCCTACCAATAGACTTAATCAAATCTCCGACTAATTTTTAAGCAAAATCAACTTCCCATTAATTATCTCGGGGCTCCGCTTTTTAAAGGCTAGAAAAGATCTCATCTTTTTGATGACCTTATTCAAAAAATATCTAATAAAATTTTGGTTTGGGAATTTCATTTACTCTCTTTTGGTGGTAGGCTCACCTTGATTAAGAGCACTCTTAATTCCATGCCTTTATATCTCATCCAAACCATTGTGCCAACCATTTCTATCATCAACAGAATTGAGCATCTCCTAAATAAATATTTCTGGGGCTCCAATACCTCCTCTAAAAGAATGCACTTGACCTCATGGTTTAAAAGTTGTGGCACTTTTGACGAAGGTGGTCTTGGTTGTAAATCCATAAAAGAAGCTATCAATGCCTTTTCCTATAAACTCTGGTGGAATTTTAGGAGTAATCATAGTCTTTGGGCTAATTTCATGACTGCTAAATATTGCCAGGGTAAGCACCCCCTCATTTGTCCCTTTAAACCGGGTGATTCTCCTGTGTGGAAAACACTTTATTCTTTCAAATGGGATGAAGAATCCTTAATTTTTTGGGGCATTAACTATGGCGCTTCTTTCTTTTGGCAAGATAACTGGAGTGGATGTGGATCCATTGATGACTTACTCTCCACCCATTCCACTACCACTATTAAAGTAAACTCTTTCTGGCATAACAACAAGTGGAACTATAGTAAGCTTGCTGATTTTATCCCTTTTACTTTCTTGAATATGGTTTCTACTATTCCTATCACTCCAAACAATCAAGACCAGATTCTCTTTAAGCTCTCACATAATGGTGATTTCAACCTCAAAAATGTGTGGCTCCACATTAAAGATACTCATGATTTCTCCTATGTGTTCTCCAAACTTTGGAATAACAATATCCCTACTTCTTATTCTATTCTTACTTGGCGTATTCTAAAAAATTTTATCCCTATTGATTCCTTGTTGTGGGGTAAAGGGTTCCATTTACCCTCTAAATGTCAATGTTGTTTCCATATTAAGAATGTTAATCATGTTTTTGTTAATGGGGCCATTGCTTCTAAACTTTGGATTTGGTATGATGATATTTTTAACACTATCAATTTCAATGGCTCTCTTAATTTATATCAACTTCTTGAAGTCTATTTTGATAATACTATTAAAGGTCACATTAAAGTCACTTATCACTCTTATCTGGTTCATATGGATGGACCGAAATGATGCAAAACATCGTGGGATCCCTATGAACCACATGAGGATTATTGCTAGAACTAAAAATAAAATTTGTGACTTGTTTAAAGCCAATCTCATTCATTACAAACAATTCAAAGGTTGTAAATTTGTGGCCAATAAAGTGGGCTTTAACCTGCCAGACCAACCTTACTGTCGAAATGACAAGATTGTTTATTGGAAAAAATCTCTTGACCATATTATTAAAATTATCGATGGCTCGTCTCTCATAATGGCTCGGTTGAGGTGGCATTTTTAGAACTCAAGGGTATAGTACTATGTGCTTTTGCTTATCCCCTTATTTCCCACTATCCCATTTCTTGAGCTTATGGCGTACAAAGCTCTTGAGATTTGCCTCCAAAATGGTTGGCTCAATATTTGGATTGAGGTGGATGCTCTTCTACTGATTGATCTTTTGACTTCCACCAAAATGAGCAGGAATGAATTATACTACCTCCTCAAGCAAACTAGAGCTATTCTTTCCCAACTGAATTTTAACATCGCACATGTTTGGCATGAAGGAAATGCTTGTGCTGACTACCTTGCCAATCTGGTTGCTAGATCCGATGGTATCATCTTCTTTGATCAACTCACCTTACCCAAACACTTGCGTGGGCTGGTTAACTTGGACAATTTTGGGTTTCCTTATCTCAGAACTTAATCTAACCTTTTGATGTATACTGTCCATTCATCTTTTAACTGTATGCCTCTTTATTTTATGGCTTTCTATTCCTTTTTGTGCCTTTTGTGGATGCTTCACATAGATATTACTTGTTGTCTTGATCTCTATGCCATGATTTGGTGTTTTAATAGCTTCTCCTTTATTTGGAGGCTCTCTGCTTTTGGCATTTACACTGATAAAGGGCTGCTGTTGAGCTATGTGCATACTAATACCCTGCATTGGAATTTTATTGAGCTATGTGTCAGCTGCTATTGGTTTTATAACACCACTCCTATTTGGGATTTTAATATCAATGCCACCTTCATTCCTAATCCTAGGGGGCTTAATCATTGCTGGATGGAGATATTTATTTTGATGGGTTTAGCTACTGCCATTAATTTTTGCAATTGGTTGTTTCTCAAAGATATTATTGCTTGGAGAATCTTAGTTACCTATGTTGTTTCTATGCATTGTATTAGTGTTCATTATGTTGGTTGCAATATTTATTTTGATGATTTACTATTAGGTTGTTGGATTTTGGCTAATAATGATTGGAGGCTGGCTTTTAACATGTTTCTTGTCTCCCCTATTAGATCTTGGGCTACTGTGATATTCTCTTTGACTCTAGGTTTGAGCTGATGTTTTCCTTTTATTTCTGGGAGTTATCTTTTATTTTCTTTTTCTACATGAAGAGGTTTTTTGGCCTTTTTGCTGATATTTATCTTCTTGGCTGTTGTCTATACTAGAATCTGGACCTCATTCATCCTGCTCTCTTTGGAAACCATTTTTTGATTCAATAGGGTCCCTTTGGAGGGATCTTGTTGTGGGAGGCTTTCTTCTTTTCTTCCACCTGCCAAGGTTGTTTTTTGTAGGTTTTCTTATAGGCTACTGCTGATCTCCTTACCCCTTATGGCAGACTTATTATTATGCAGAACTTTGATACTACTTCTTGGTTATCTTTTTATGCTTCTTTTACTTTGCTTGGGTGGAATCTCTGACATTCTGTTGTTTCTTTCTACTATTTATTTTTTGTGCAGGATGTTTCTTCAGATTGATTCTGGCTATTTCATTCAGCAGATCCTTTTTGTGCAAGATGTTTCTGAGATTGGGGCTTTGGTCAATCTCTTTTACTACTCTTGTCTGGAGAGAATTTGTTTTTTGATGGCTATTTTCTCTTGCTCCTTGCAGGAATGGGTTTTCATGTTTGCCTCTCTCTTTGGTTTTTACTTTGTTTTCCCTCTCATTCTGGGCCTTGCTGCTAGACTGTATTTTCTGATCTGGAAAGGTCTTGTTATTCCTTTCAATGCTAGTCATTGGTTTTTTGGGACCTGTTTTCAGATTGTTGTCTTTATGACTTATGTATGTTTTTTGATTCTCGATTTTCCAACTGTTTGTGTTATTATCAGCTAGGCTATTTTTGATCACACATGTTGTTGCTCTTTTCATCCTGGTTCTGTTTGCCATAGTCAGAATTCTTCTCTTTCATTATGGGATAAATTTTATGCTCTCTCTACTCTTAATGGCTTTGCCTATGGTCAACTTGTTGGTATCTCCTTTCTTAGTTGTCTGAATTGGACCCTTGAGGCTCACAATCTTTGTTTCTATACTTATTTCCCATGCTCAGCAGGTTTGGAGTTACTTAATGGATTTTCATTTTGCCTTTGCTGAGGTTGTGGGTACTATTGTTTACTCTGGTGGGAATTACTTGAACTCATTCATTCTCTATTTTATATCTTTGTTCTTAAAGATTGCTTTTCTTAATGGGTGTAAAAATTGTAACAATGTCTCCACTGTTGGTTTTTGGAATTTTGAGTACCTTGCCCATCAAGTTTTCTTTGTTTTTCTTTCTGTCTTTGCTGCTAATATCTGGGCTGTTGTTGGTCTTCCCTGCTGTTGGTTTCCCCCTGTATGCCATGATGGGAAAATACAAATCTTGAAGATCATTCTTCTGTTCTGCTTGAACTTAATCAATGGTTTATCTTATTTGCATAATTGGGTTATTGGCCAACCTCCGTTATTCGTCATTATCTTTGGAATTAATGTGTCTGCTAATAAGCAACCTACTACTGAACTGTTTGCACTGAATGTCTCTTACTAGATTGCCTTGTGGTGGGGAGCTGTTCATTACCTATCCATCCATATCTATTACTTTCTGCTCATTCCTACTGATTTCTGTAACTATAGACAGCTGAGTTAGGGTTTTGCTGACTTTCTTGCTTCTTGCATCTTAATTACTTTTGTCCAAGGTAGGACAGCTGCTGAGCATCAAATGGTTGCAACCTTCCTTATTGCTATTACTTTGTTGTTTGTGAAATCCCATGTCTACTTCAATATCTCCTTGCAGGAATGGAATTATATCATTACCTCCATTGTTGGTTTTTGGTTTTTAGAGTACCTTGCTCAGCAAGTGCTCTTTATTTTTTTGTCTTATTTTGCTTCTAATATCTTGGTTGTTGCTGATCTTTCCTATTGTTATTTTCCCTCTCTTGACTATGATGAGAACATGTAGATCATGAGGAGTACTCTTCTACTTTACCTGGTCTTAATCACTATTTTAACTTTTATTGTTCACCCAGCTGGTTATTACTGTTATTGCTTTTGGCAGAATTGGATTACTGTTTCTGCTACTAAGCAACCTGTTATTGAACTTTTTTCTCTGATTATGTCTTACTAGAATTTTTTTGTTGTGGGGAGAGCCTCCAAATAAAGGAGAAGCTGCTCTCTACCTTATTTTTACTATCTGCTACTTTTTTTCCGACCCATCGACTTAATCGTGGTCAATTAGGGGGTTTCTTGACTTTCGGTTTCGCAACTTACTTAATTCACTTGGCTGGCAATGTGGTGTTGCCTATTTATTGTTTGCTTCTTATGGTCTTTGCAGCCAGCCTGAAAACCATTTTACTTTTTGCTTCTCTTATCTTTTGCCTAGCTTTGTTAGACTTATGCAGATCACTGTTAAGATGATCTTAACTAAATCATATTCAAACCTTATCATTCTCTATCTGAATGGGTGAACTTATAGTGAGCTTGCTGCTTAATGCTGAATATGATGAACTACATGTATTGGTGCTGGGAATTCATTGACATGGTGTCTTATATCAGATCCTATAACCTGGATGGGAACCCCTTTCTCATTCTAGCTTTTGCTGACTCTCTATCTACCCTGTATATGGTTTTGATTATATTTGCAGATACTAAGGATATCAAGACTTTTATCAAATGGATGCTATACAGGTGCTTTTCCTTTTTATTTTCTCTTGCTGGTTACTCCATTGTGTCATGCATTCTCCCATCTAAACATTCCTTATCCTTCATTTGCTTATATATGTTATTCAATTTGTATCTTTTGCTTGCTTATCTCTTTTTGTTTGCTTTTGGATGTTCTTAGATAGGAGATTTACTCCCTAGGCTGATTGTAGCTAGAGTTTATCCCCTTTAAGGACCTTGTAACCTTTTTTGTGGCAATAAAATTCCCCCTATATGGGATTTCCCAAAAAAAACCCTAAACCCTAAACCTTAAACCCTAAACCCTAAACCCTAAACCCTAAATAACCCCAAACCCTAAACCCAAACCCTAAACCTGAAATCATAAAGCCTAAATCCTAAACCATAAACCCTAAACACTAAACCTTAAACCCTAAAACCCTAAACCCTAAACTAAACCTAAACATCAAGCTATCCCTAAACCCTAAACCCTAAACCCTAAACCTTAATCATAAACCCTAAACCCAAACCCTGCTGGAGGTGCTGGTGGATATGATGGTGGCTATGGAGGTGGTGGTTATGGAAGAAAAATCTGGAGGTGGGGGATCTAGAGGTGTTGATGGATCTAGAGGTGCTGGTGGATATGGAGGTGGTGGTTATGGAGGCAGGACGAGCGTTGAAGGTTACAACCATGGTGGTGGCCAAGGGATAGATCAGAGATATGATGGCAGATTCTGCTACTCTAGAGATGAGGGTGGTTCTGATGGGAATTGGAGAAACTGAAAAACAACTAATCTGACCTATTGCTTATGGAAATGTGTCTTACAAGAGAGATCTAGTTTTTTTTTATTTGCTCTATGTTTCATTTTTAACTATATCATCACCTGTATCTTAGAAAACATGGTCTCTTACATGGTTGATGAAATCAAAAAGAAGAAATATTGAATCTGAATTTGTTCCCTATTAAAAAAAACCCTAAACTCTAAACCCTAAACCCTAAACCTTAAACCCTAAAAATACTAAAAACCCTCAAACCATAAGCCCTAAACCCTAAACCCAAAACCCTAAACCCAAAATCCTAAACCCTAAACTAACCTAAACCCTAAACCTAAATCCTAAACCATAAACCCTAAACCCTAAACTAACCTAAACCCTAAACCCCAAACCCTAAACCCTAAATCCTAAACAGTAAACCCTAAACCCTAAATTAAAAAACCCTAAACCCTAAAATAAAACCCAAAAATAAAATAAGAATAAAAACCCTAAACTAAAATAATATAAAAAGTAAATAAAAACCTAAACCTAAAAAATAAATCTAAAAATAAAACCTAAAATAAAACCTAAACCCTAAATTAAATATAAACCTAAACCTAAAATAAAAAAAATAAAATAAACCTAAACCTAATCTAAAATAAACTAAATAAAACCTAAACTAAAACCTAAAAACCCTAAACCTAAACCCTAAACCCTAAACCATAAACTAAAACCCTAAACTAAAATACAAAACCCAAATAAATAAACTAAACTAAAATAAACTTAAACCTAAAATAAAAAATAAATAAAATAAATAAAACCTAAAAAATAAAATAAATATAAAACCTAAACTAAAACTAAAATAAACCTAAAATAAATTAAACCTAAAAATAAAATAAAATAAAAAATAACTAAAATAAATAAATAAATAAAAAACCTAAATAAATAAAAAAATAAAATAAACCTAAAAATTAAAAAACTAAATAAAATAAAAATGAAACCTAAATAAAATAAAAAACCTAAATAAAATAAAATAAAAAATAAAACCAAAAAATAAACCTAAAAAATAAATAAAATAAACCTAAACATAAACTAAAAAAAAACCTAAACTAAAAAAAAAATAAATAAAAAATAAAAAATAAATAAACCTAAAATAAACCTAAAAATAAATAAAACCTAAACCTAAACCTAAAATAAATAAACCTAAACTAAAAAAATAAAAATAAATAAAATTAAACTAAAAAATAAAAAAAAAAAATAAAACCCAAACCTAAAATAAAAAAATAAACCTAAACCTAAAATAAATAACCTAAAATAAAATAAATAAAAACTCCCTAAAATAAATACTAAACTAAATAAATAAAATAAAAAATAAACTAAAAAAATAAAAAAAAAATAATAAATAAAAATAAATAACTAAACCTAATATTTTAATTATAAAAAATAAATAAACCCTAGACCCTAAACCCTAAAAACCTTAAACCATAAATCCTACACTCTATACCCTAAACCCTAAACCCTAAACCTTAAACCTTAAACCCTAAACCCTAAACTTCCCCAAACCCTAAAACCCTAAACTCTAAACCCTAAACCCCAAACCCTAAACCCTAAATCATAAAGCCTAAATCCTAAACCATAAACCCTGAACACTAAACCTTAAACCCTAAAATCATAAACCCTAAACCCTAAACCCTAAACTAACCCTAAACATTAAGTTATCCCTAAACCCTAAACCCTAAACCCTAAACCCTAAAGCCTAAAAACTAAACACTAAACCCTAAACCCTAAACCTTAACCATAAACCCTAAACTCTAACCCTACTGGAGGTGTTGGTGGATATGATGGTGGTTATGGAGGTGGTGGTTATGGTGGAAAAATCTGAGGGGATCTGGGGAGGTGATGGATCTGAGGAATGGATGGATATGGAGGTGGTGGTTATGGAGGTAGGAGGAGCGATGGAAGTTACAACCATGGTGGTGGCCGAGAGATAGATCAGTGATATGATGGAGGATTCCGCTACTCTAAAGATAAGGGTGGTTCTGATGGGAATTGGAGAAACTGAAGAACGGCTGATTTGACATATTGCTTATGGAAATGTGTCTTTATAGTAGAGACGGATCTAATTATCTATGGTTTTTTGTTTGCTCTATGCGTGCTCATTTTTTGTCTATATCATCACCTGTATCTTAGAAAACTTGGTCTCTTACATAGTTGATAAAATCCAAAAGAAGAAATGTTGAATCTAAATTTGGTCTCTATTAAAAAAATTCCTAAACCCTAAACCCTAAACCTTAAACCCTAAAAACCATAAAAATCCTCAAACCATAAGCCCTAAACCCTAATCCCTAAACCATAAACCCTAAACCCTAAATTAACCTAAACCCTAAACCTAAATCTTAAACCCTAAACTAACCTAAACCCTAAAACCTAAACATTAAATCCTAAACAGTAAACTCTAAACCCTAAACTAAAAAACCTTAAACCCTAAAATAAAACCCAAACATAAAACAAGAATAAAAACAATAAAATAAAATAAAATAAAGACTAAATAAAAACCTAAACCAAAAAAATAAATCTAAAAATAAAACCTAAAAATAAAACCTAAACCCTAAACTAAATATAAACCTAAACATAAAATAAACAAAATAAAATAAACCTAAACCTAAACTAATATAAACTAAGCTAAAATAAATAAAACCTAAACCTAAACCTAAAATAAACTAAACCTAAACCCCAAATTAAATAAAATAAAATAAATTAAAAATAAACTTAAACCTAAATTGAAAAATAAAACCTAAAAATAAACCTAAACTAAAAACCTAAACCTAAATCTAAAACTAAAAATTAAAATGAAACTTAAACCTAAAAAATAAAATTAGAATAAAACTAAACTAAAAAATAAACCTAAACCTAAACCTAAGCTGAAAGAATAAACTAAAACAAAAAACTTAAACTAAAATAAATAAACCTAAAATAAATAAACTAAATTAAATATAAAAAACTAAATAAAATAAAATAAATAAAATAAAATAAAATAAATAAAAAATAAACTAAATAAACCTAAACTTACCAGTTTACTTAATTTAAAAAAAATGAATAAATAAATAAATTCCTAACCTTAAACCCTAAACACTAAGACTAACCCAAAACCCTAAATTGTAAACCCTAAACATACAACCTAATCCCTAAACCCTAAACCCTAAAACCCTAAACCATAAATCCTTAACCCTAAAGAGAAAACCATAAACCTAAAACCCTAAACCCTAAATCCTACACCATAAACCCTAAAACCTACATAATTAAACACTAAACACTAAATCCCAAACCTTAAACCCTAAACCCTAAACCCTAAACCTCAAACCCTAAAATCCTAAAAACTTAAAAGCCTAAACCTAAACTAAATATAACCTAAAAATAAAATAAATAAAAAACCTAAACCTAAATAAAATAAAAACCTAAACTAAAACCTAAACCTAAACCTAAAAATAAAATAGAAACTAAATTAAAATAAACCTAAAATAAGAAACCAAAATATAATAAAAACTAAACAAAAAATAAAAATAAAATAAACCTAAACTAAAATAAAATAAAAACTAAATAAAAACCTAAACCTAAAAAAACCTAACAATAAATAACAAATAAAACCTAAACCTTAAACCAAAAAAAAAACATAAACCCATAATAAGAAAAATAAAATAAACATAAACCTAAACTAAAATAAACTAAGCTAAAATAAATAAAACCTAAACGCTAAGCCCTAAACCTTAAACCATAAAACCCTAAACCCTAAAAATTAAACATACAACCCTAAACCTACAACCCTAAACCCTAAACCCTAAACCTTAAACACTAAACCCTAAACCCTAAAACCTAAACCCTAAACTTTAAAACTAATGCTAAATCCTAAACCATAAACACTAAAAAACCCTTAACCCTAAACCATAAACCCTAAACCCTAAACCCTAAACTAACCCTAAACGCTCAACCCTAAACACTAAACCCTAAACCCTAAACCATAAATCATAAACTCTAACCTTAACCCTAAACCCTAAACCCTAAACCTTAAACTAACCCTAAATCCAAAACCTTTAACCCTAAACTCTAAAGCCAAAACCCTAAATTGTAATCCTTAATCTAATCCTAAACTCTAAGCTAACCCTAACTCAAAATCCTAAACCCTAAAGCCTAAACACTAAACCCTAAACCCTAAACCCTATACCCTAACTCTAAACCCTAAAGTTTAAAGCACTAAACCCTAAAACCCTAAACCCTAAACCCTAAACACTTAACCCTAAACCTTAAACTTTAAAACCTAAACCTAAACTAAATAAAACTTAAAAATAAAATAAATAAAAAGACCTAAACCTAAATAAATTATAAAAATTAAAAAATAAAAACCTAAACTAAATTAAAGTTAATTAAAAACCTAAACTTAAAAATAAATTAAAATAAAAAATAAGAAAATAAAACAAAATATTTAAAAACCTAAACTAAACTAAAAAGTAAAATGAACCTAAGAATAAAAAACCTAAATAAAATAAAGTAAACCTAAAATAAAATAAAGTAAAAACTAAATAGAAAACTTAAACCTGAAAATAAATAAAAAATAAAACCAAAACCCTAAACCTAAAATAAAAATAAAATAAACCTAAAACCAAATTAAAATAAACTAAACTAAAATAAATAAAGCCTAATCCTAAACCTTAAATAAACTAAACCTAACACCTAAAACAAAACTAAATAAAATAAAATAAACTAAAAATAAACCTAAACCTAAACTAAAAAAATAAAACCTAAAAATTGACCTAAAATAAAAACCTAAAACCTAAAAATTTAAAAAAAACAAAATAAAAACCTAAACCTAAACCTAAAAATAAAAAATAAAACCTTAACTAAAAAAATAAAATAAAAATAAAACTCAACTAAAAAATAAACCTAAACCTAAACCAAAACCTACAAATATACTAAAATAAAAAACTTAAACTAAAACAAATAAACCTAAAATAAATAAACTAAAATAAATAAAAATAAGAAATAAAACTAAATAAAAATAAAAAAATAAAGTGAACTAAAATATACAATATAATATACTAAATATACTAAATAAACCTAAACTTAATGGTTTACTTAATTTAAATATTAAAAGAAACCCTTAAACCCTAAATCCAAAACCCTAAACCTACAACCCTAAACCCTAAACCCTAAACTAACCATAAACCCTAAACCCTAAATAAGAAAAATAAAAAAAATAAAAAAAACACTAACCCTAAACCCTAAACCTAACCCTAAATTGTTAACTTACAACCCTAAACTCTAAAGCCCTAAACCTAAACCCTAAAACCTAAAACCTACAACCCTAAACCCTAAAATCTAAACATAAACCTAAACATAAACCTAAACCTAAAAAATAAACTAAATAAACATAAACCTACTAGTTCACTTCATTTAAAAAAACATTAAACCTTAAAACCTAAACCCTTAACCCTAAACCTACAACTTTAAACCTACAATCCTAAACCCTAAAACCTAAATCCTAAACCCTAAAAAACCCTAAACCCTAAACCAAAACCCTAAAACCCTAAATCATAAACCCTAAACCCTAAACCCTCTAAAGCTAAAAACCTAAAACTAAACTAAATAAAACCTAAAAATAAAATAAATAAATAAAACCTAAACCAAAACAAAATAATATAACAAAATAATATAAAAATATAAACTAAAACCTAAACATAAAAAATAAAAAATTAAATTAAACTAAAATAAAATAAACAAAAATGTACACTAAACTAAAATTGAAATAAAATAAAAACTAAACCTAAATGCAAAATAAAATAAACCTAAACTAAACTAAAATAAAAACTAAATAAAAACCTAAATCAAAATGAAAATAAAAATAAAGCTAAATAAAAACTAAAAAAATAAATTAAACTAAAATAAATAAAATGAAATGAAATAAACCTAAACCTACTCCATTACTTAATTTAAAAAAATAAAAAAAATAAAAAATTAAAAAAGCCTAACCCTAAACCCTAAAACCCTATACCCTAAATCCTAAAACCTAAACAACCATAAACCCTAAACCCTAAAACCTACAACCCTAAACTCTAAACCTAAACCTTAAACCCTAAACCCTAAACCCAAAAAACCTAAAAAACTAAACCTAATCTAAATAAAACTTAAAAACAAAATAAATAAATAAACTTAAACATAAATAAAATAAAAATATAAAATAAAATAAAAACATAAACTAAAACCTTAACCAAAAAATAAAATAATAAAAAACTAAACTAAAATAAAATAAATATAAACCATAACTAAGCTAAGAAAATAAAATAAACCTAAAAGAACCTAAATAAAATAAAAACTAAATGTAAAATAAAAATAAAATAAACCTAAAATAAAATAAAATAAAAACTAAATAAAAACCTAAACCAAAAATAAACAAAATAAAATAAACCTAAACCTAAACTAAATTAAATTAAACTAAAATAAGTAAAACCTAAACATAAAATAAATAAAACCTAAACCCTCAATAAAATAAAATAAAATAAACTAAAAATAAACCTAAACCAAAACTAAAACATCAAACCTAAAAATAAACCTAAAATAAAAACCTAAAACCTAAGCTTAAAAAAATATAATAAAAACCTAAACTTAAACCTAGAAATAATAATGAAATCTAAACCTAAAAAATAAAATAAAAATAAAAATAAGCTAATAAATAAACATAAACCTAACCTAAACTTAACAAATAAAGTAAAATAAAAAACTTAAACTAAAATAAATACACTAAACTAAATAAAATAAAAAATAAACTTAAATATAAATAAAAAATAAAATAAACAAAAATTAATAAAAAATAAACTAAAGAGACTAAATAAACCAAAACCAACTTATTTTTTTAATTGAATAAAACCACTAAACCCTAAACCCTAAACCCTAAATCCAAAACCATAAACCCTAAAACTAACCGTAAACCCTAAACCTACAACGCTAAACCTTAAACCCTAAAATCTAAACTAACCCTAAACCCTAAACCATAAACCCTAAATAAATTAAATCATAAATAAATAACATTAGCCTTGAACCCTTAACCTTAGAACAAACCCTAAACCCTTAGCCTACAACCCTAACCCTAAAACCCTAAACCATAAACCCTAAACACTAAAACCCTAAACCCTAAAGCCTAAACCCTAAAATCTACAACCCAAAACTGTAAACCCTAAACCCCAAACCCTAAGCCCTAAACCGTAAACCCTAAACCCAAAACCATAAAAACTTAAAAACCTAAACCTAAACTGAATAAAACTGAAAAATAAAATAAATAAATAAAACCTAAACCTAAAAAAATATTGAAAATAAAATAAAATAAAAACCTAAACTAAAGCCTAAACCTAAACTTAAAATTAAAAATAAAATAAAATAAAAAGTAGAAACTAAACTAAAATAAAATAAATAAAAACCTAAACTAAACTAAATAAAATAACATAAACCTAAAAATAAAAACTTAAAAAAATAAAACTAAACTTAAATAAAAATAAATAATAAAATAAAGTAAAATAAATAAAAAATAAACTAAATAAATTTAAACCTACCAATTTTCTTAATTTAAAAAAAATCCCTAAACTCTAAACCCTAAATCCTAAACCTTAAACCTAAACCTAACCTAAAGTAACTAAATAAATGAAAAAATAATCTTAAACCCTAAAACCTAATAAAGGTAAACCTAATCCTAAAACCTAAGAATGGGTAGAACCTTAACGGTAAGAACATCACCATCAACTAGGATCAGTCTAGATCCAGAAGTGGAGGCAAAGGTAGAGGCGGTGGTTATCAATGGTGGTGGGGAATTTGGAGGTGCTGGTGGATATGGAGGTGGTGGTTGGACCAGTGGTGGTTATGGAGGCAGGAGGAGCGATGGAGGTTACAACCATGTTGGTGGCGGAGGGAGAGATAGGGGATATGATGGTGGATCCCGCTACTCGAGAGGTCAGGGTGGTTCAGATGGGAACTGGAGAAATTGAAGAATAAAACCTAAATCCTAAAAATAAAACCAAAATATAAATAAATAATAAAATCTAAACCCTAAACTAAAAAAATCAAAACCCAAAATAAAATAAACTTAAACCTAAACTAAAATATACTAAACTAAAATAAATAAATCTTATACCAAAACCTAAAATAAACTAAAGCTAAACCTTAAACTAAATAAAATGAAATTAAATAAAAATAAACCTAAACCTAAACTTAAGTAAAATAAAAAAATATAATAAAATAAAAACATAAACTACAACCTTAACCTAAACCAAAACCCAAAAATAATATAAAACAAAAAAATAAAAACAAAACTAAAATAAAATAAATAAAAACCTAAACTAAACTAAAAAAATCAAAAACCTAAATAAATTACAAACTAAACCTAAAGTTAAAATGAAATAAACCTAAAATAAAATAAAAATGAAATAAAAACCTAAACCTAAAAAATAAGACCTAAAAATAAATAAAAAATAAAACCAAAACCCTAAAAAAAAAAAAAAAAAAAACCTAAACCTAGAAATAAAATAAACCTAAACTAAAATAAACTAAACTAAAATAAGTAAAACCTAAACATAAACCTAAAATAAACTAAACCTAAACCTAAACCTAAACTAAATAAAATAAAATAAACCAAAATTAAACCTAAACCTAAACAAAAATATAAAAGCTAAAAATAAACCTAAAATATAAACCTAAAACCTAAACATAAAAAAAAATAAAATAAAAACCTAAATCTAAACCTAAAAATAAAAAATAAAACCCAAACCTAAAAAAAACCAATAATAAAACTAAAGTAAAAAATAAACATAAACTTAACACTAAACCCAAAAAATAAACTAAAATCACTAACCTAAAATAAAATAAATAAACCTAATTTAAATAAATTAGTCTAAAATAAAGTAAACATAAAGCAAAATCAAAATTAAAAATATAGTAAATAAAAAAATAAACTAAATAAACCTAAACATACAAGTTTACTTAATTTAAAAAAAATAAAAAAATAAAAATAATAAAAAACCCTAACCCTAAACCTGAAACCCTAAAACCCTAAATCCTAAACCCTAAACCCTAAAACTAACCCTAAAGCCACAACCCAAAGCTATAAAACTAAACCCTAAACAATTAATATATGAATAAAAACCCTAACCCTAAACCATAAACCCTAAAACAAACCGTAAACCCTGAACCTACAACCCTAAACCCTAAAACTCAAACCCTAAACCCAAAACCCTAAACCCTAAATGCTAAACCCTAAAACCTTCAACCCTAAACCATAAATCCAAAACCCCAAACCCTAAACCCTAAACCCTAAACCCAAAACCCTAAACCCTAAAAACCTAAAATCTATACCAAAACTAAATAAAACCAAAAAAATAAAAAGATAAAAAAACCAAAACTTGAAAAAAATTAATAAAATAAAATAAAAACATAAACTAAAACCTAAACCTAAACCTAAACCCAAACTTAAACCTAAACCTAAACTTAAAAAAAATAAAATAAAATAAAATAAAATTAAACTAAAAAAAATAAATAAAAGCATAAACTAAATTAAAAAAATAAAAGAAACCTAAAAATAGAAAATCTAAAAAAAATAAAAATTAAACATAAGATAAAAAAATAAACCTAAAATAAAATAAAATAAAAACTAAATAAAAACCTAAACCTAAAAAATAAACCTAAAAGTAAAACTTAAAAAAAATAAAAAAATAAAACCTAAAGCATTAACTAAAAAAGAACTAAGCCTCAAATAAATAAAATAAAATAAACCTAAACCTAAATTAAAATAAACTAAACAAAAATAAATAAAACCTAAATCTTAAACTAAATAAAAATAAAGCTAAACCTAAAGTAAAAAATAAAACCTAAAAATGAACCTAAAATAAAAACTAAAAACCTAAACCTAAAAAAATAAAATAAAAACCTAAACCTAAACCTAAAAATAAAAAATAAAACCTGAACCTAAAAAATAAAATATAAGTAAAACTAAACTAAAAAATAAACAAAAACTTAAACCTAAACCTAAACCAAAAAAATAAACTAAAATAAAAAATGTAAACTAAAATAAATAAACATTAATTAAATGAAAATAAATAAAAAATAAACTAATTAAACCTAAATCTATCGGTTTGCTAAATTTTAAAAAAACCATAAATTCTAAACCCTAAAACCTAAAACCTAAAGCCTAAACCCTAAACCCTAAACCATAAACCCTAAAACTAACCAAACACTAAACCCTAAACCAACAACCCTAAACCCTAAACTAACTCTAAACCCTAAACCCTAAATAAAAAATTTTTAAAAAAGTACTCTAACCCTAAACCCTAAACCCTAAAACCATAAACCCTAAACCTTAAACCCTATGCCCTAAACCCTAAACTGTAAACCCAAAACCTAAAACCCAAAAACCTAAACTCTAAAACCCTAAACCCTAAACCCTAAACCCTAAACCCTAAACCCAAACCATAAACCACAAACCCTAAACCTAAACTAACCCTAAACCATAAACCTTAAACCCTAAACCCTAGAAAGCTAAAAACCTAAACCTAAACTAAATAAAACCTAAAAATAAATAAATAGAAAAACCTAAACCAAAATAAAATAAAAATAAAATAAAATAAAACATAAATTTCAACATAAACCTAAACCTAAAAATATAAAAAAACCAAACTAAAGTAAAATAAATAAAAACCTAAAATAAGCTAAAAAATATAAAACCTAAATAAAATAAAACTAAACCTAAATTAAAAATCAAATAAGCCTAAAATAAAATAATATAAAAACTAAAAAAACTTAAAAATAAATAAAAAAAAGAACCTAAACACTAATCTAAAAAAAACTAAACCTAAAATAAAAATAAAATAATCCTAATCATAAACTAAAATAAATAAATTCTAAACCTAAACCTAAAATAAATTAAACCTAAACCAAAAGCCAAACTAAATAAACTAAAATAAACTAAAATGAACCTAAACCAAAACTTAAAAATAAAACCTAAAAATAAACCTAAAATAAAAACCTAAAACTTAAACCTAAAAAAATAAAATAAAAACCTAAACCTAAACCTAAAACAAAAAGATAAAATGGAAACCTAAAAAATAAAATAAAAATAAAAATAAAATTAAACTAAAAAATAAACCTAAACCTAAACCTAAGAAAAAAATAACAATAAAAAACCTAAACCAAAATAAATAAACTAAATTGAATAAGAATAAAAAAAACCTAAATAAAAATAAAAAATATAATAAACTAATAAATGAAAAATAAATTAAATAAATTAAAAGAAGAGACTAAAGAATGGTGGTGGTGGCAGAGGGAGAGATCGGGAATATGATGGTGGATCCCCACTGAGAGGTCGGGTGGTTCTGATGGGAACCAAGAAATCAAGAACCATCAACCGACCGCTACTTATGGAACTGTGTCTTTTTAGTAAAGACGGTTCTAGTTATCTAGGGTTTTAAATTTGCTTTATGCATGCTCATTTCTTATCTATGTCATCGCTTGTGTCTTAGAAAACTTGGTGTGTTACTTGGTTGATGAAATCGAAAAGAAGAAATGTTGAATCAAAATTTGTTCTTTGTTAAAAAAAAAACCAAAAACCCTAAACCCTAAACCATAAACTGTAAACCCTAATCCCATAAACCCTAAACCTTAAACCCTAAACCCTAAACCCTAAACCCTAAGGCCTACAGCCTAAAACTTAAACTTTAATCCCTAAACCCTAAAACCTACAACCCTAAGCCCTAAACCCTAAACCCTAAACCCCAAACCCTAAACCCTAAACCCTAAACCGTAAGCCCTAAACCCTAAACACTAAAAACCTAAAAACCTAAACCTAAACTAAATAAGACCTAAAAATAAAATAAATAAATATACATAAACCTAAATAAAATTAAAAAAATAAAATAAAATAAAAACCTAAACTAGAACCTAAACCTAAACCTAATAATAAAATAAATTAAATTAATAATAATAAACTAAATCAAATTAAATATAATCCTAAAGTAAACTAAAATATAAAATAAACCTAAGAATAAAAAACCAAAATAAAATAAAAACTAAACGTAAAATAAAAATAAAATAAACCTAAATTTAAATAAAATAAAAACCTAAACCTCAAAATAAAACTGAAACCCTAAACAAAAAAAAACCTAACCCAAAAATAAAAATATAATACTTAAAACCTAAACCACAACCTAAACTAAATAAAATAAAATAAACTAAAAATAAACCTCAACCCTAAACCCTAAAGACTAAAACCTTAAACCTTAAAACCTTAAACCCTAAAACCCTAAACCCAAAACATTAAACCCTAAACCTGAACCCTAATCCCTAATCCCTAAACCCTAAACCTTAAACCTTAAACTTAAACCTAAAGTAACAAAAAAATAAAGCTAATAAACCTAAACCCTAAGAATGTGCAAAACCTTGACAGCATGAACATCACTGTCAACCAAGTCAATCTAGATCTAGCCGTGGAGGATAAGGCAGAGGCAACAGTTATTACAGTGGTGTTGGGAATTTGGAGGTTCTGGTGGATATGGAGTGGCGGTTATGGAGGTAGGATGAGCAATGGAGGTTATAGCCGTGGTGGTGGCTGCGGGAGAGATCAGGGATATGATAGCGGATCCGTCTACTAGATAGGCGGGGGTAGTTCTGATGGGAACTAGAGAATCTGAAGAATGGAAGATCCGATCCACTACTCACGAAACTGTCTTTATAGTGGAGATGGTTCTAGTTATCTAGGGTTTTTCATTTGCTCTATGCTTGCTCATTTTTTATCTATATTTTTGCTTGTCTTTTACAAAACTTAGTGCTACTTGCTTGATGAAATCAAAATGAAAAATGTTGAATCTAAATTTTTTCTCTATTAAGTAAAACCATAAACCATAAACCATAAACTAAAACATAAACCTTAAATCCTAAACCCTAAACCCTAAACCCTAAACTCTAAAACCCTAAACTCTAAACCATATACTAAAAAAACCTAAACCTTAAACCCGAAACCCTAAACCCTAAAACCCTGAAGATTAAACCATAAACCCTAAATCCTAAAACCTATAACCCTAAACCCTAAACCATTAACCCCAAACCCTAAAATCTAAACCCTAAACCCAAAAAACCTAAAAACCTAAACCTAAACAAAATAAAACCTAAAAATAAAATAAACCCTAAACACTAAACCTAAATAAAATAAAGTAAAGTAAAATAAAATGAGAACCTTAACTAAAACCTAAACCTAAACCTAAAAATAAAATAACATAAACTAATAAAAATAAACTAAAATAAAATAAATAAAAATTAAACTAAACTAAAAAATAAAATAAACCTAAGAATAAAAAACCAAAATAAACTAAAAACTAAACATAAAATGAAAATAAAATAAACCTAAAATAAAATAAAATAAAAACTAAATAAAAACTTAAACATAAAAAATAAATGTTAATCTAAAACCTATAAATAAATAAAAAATAAAACCAAAACCCTAAATTAAAAAAAGACTTGAACCTAAAATAAAAATAAAATTAACCTATCTTAACTAAAATAAATAATACATTAACTTAAACCTAAAATAAACTAAACCTAGACCTAAACCTAAACTAAATAAAATAAATTAAACTATAAATAAACTAAACCTAAAAATAAACCTAAAATAAAAAACTAAAACCTAAACCAAAAAAATAAAATGAAAACTAAAACCCTAAACCCTAAACCCTAAATCTCAAAACTTATAACCCTAAACCCTAAACCCTAAACCCCAAACCCTAAACCAGAAACCATAAACACTCAACTAACCCTAAACCCTAAAAGCTTAAAAACCTAAACCTAAACAAAATAAAACCTAAAAATAAAATAAACCCTAAACCCTAAACCTAAATAAAATATAAAAATAAAAGAAAATAAAAACCTAAACTAAAACTTAAACCTAAACATAAAAATAAAATAAGATAAACTTATAAAAATAAACTAAAATAAAATAAATAAAAACCTAAACTATACTAAAAAATAAAATAAACCTAAGAATAAATAACTAAAATAAAATAAAACTAAACATATAATAATAATAAAAAACTAAAATAAAAACTAAATATAAAACTAAAAATAAAAAATAAACTTTAAAATAAAACCTAAAAATAAATAAAAAATAAAACCTAAACCCTAAACTAAAAAAAAGCATAAACCTAAATAAAAATAAAATAAACATAAACCTAAACTAAAATAAACTAAACTAAAATAAATAAAACCTAAATCTAAATTAAACTAAACCTAAACCTAAACCTAAACTCAATAAAATAAAATAAACTAAAAATAAACCTAAACCTAAAGTAAAAAATAAAAACTAGAAATAAACCTAAAATAAAACCAAAAACCTCAACTTAAAAAAATAAAATAAAAACCTAAACCTAAACCTAAAAATAAAAAATAAATCCTAAGCCTAAAAAACAAAATAAAAATATAACTAAACTATCAAATAAACCTAAACCTAAAAATAAAAAATAAACTAAATAAAAAATCTAAACTAAAATATAAATTCCTAAATTAAATAACTAAACTAAATAAAATTAAAATTTAACCTAAATATAAATAAAAAATAAAATAAACTAAAATAAATAAAAAATAAACTTAATAAACTAAAGAAACCTAAACCTACTAGTTTACTTAATTTTAAAAAATATATAAATAAATAAATAAAAATCCTAAACCAAAACTCTAAATTTTAAACCGTAAACCCTAAATCCCAAACCCTAAACCCTAAACCCTAAACCCTAAAAACCAAATCCTAAACCTAAACCCTAAACCCTAAACCCTAAACTAACCCTAAACCCTAAGCAAACCCTAAACCCAAAAAACCCTGAACAATAAAGCCTAAACACTAAACCCTAACACTAAACCCTAAGCCATAAAACCCTAAACCCTAAACCCTAAACCCTAAGCCCTAAACTGTAACACCAAACCTTAAGTACTAAACCATAAACCTAAACCTAAAGAAACTAAATAAATATAAAAATAAACCTAAACACTAAAATCTAATAAACCTAAACCTAAACCCTAATAATGCTAAGAACCTTGACGACAGGAACATCAGCATCAACTACGCTCAATCTAGATCCGATGATGGAGGCGAAGGCGGAGGCAATGATTTTCGTAGTGGTGGTGGGGGATCTGGAAGTGCTAGTCGATATGGAGGCTGGCAGGTAGAGGTTATGAAGGTAGAGGAGCATGGAGGTTACAAATGCCGGGATGGATCAGGGATATGATGGCAGATTATGCTACATGAAAGGTTGTGTGGTTCTGATGGGAACAGGAGGAATTGATGATTGGTCGATCCGATATGTTGCTTATGGAACGTGTTCTTTATAATAGAGATAGTTCTAGTAATCTATGGGTTTTTGATTTGCTCTATGCATGCTCTTTTTTTATCTATATCATCGCTTCTATCTAAGAAATCTTGATGCGCTACTTGGTTGGTTAAATCGAAAAGAAGAAATGTTGATTATGAATTTGTTCTCTATTAAAAAAATAACCTTAAACCCTAAATCTAAAACCTAAACCCAAAACTCTAAACCCGACAAACCATAAACCCTAAACACTAAACCCTAAATCCTAAACCCTAAACCTTAAAACCCTAAACCATAAACCTTAAACCCTAAACACTAAACCCTAAACCCTAAACCCTAAACTCTAAACTGTAAAACCTACAACCCAAAACCCAAAACCAAAAAACCTAAACCCTAAACCCTAAAATTTGTAAATTCTAAATTCTAAATCGTAAACCCTAAACCCTAAACCTTAAACCATAATTCCTAATCCATAAACCCTAAATCCTAAACCCTAAACCTACAACCCTAAAGACTAAACCTTAAACCCTAAACTCTAAAACACTAAACCCTAAACCATAAACCTAAACCTAAACCTAAACCTAAACCCTAAACCTAAATCTAAACCCTAAACCATAAATCCTAATCCTAAACCTAAACCTAAACCTAAAGTTAAACCTAAACCTAAAACCTAAACCTAAGCCTAAACTAAATCCTAAACCTAAAATATAAACCTAAAACCTTGACCTAAAAAAATAAAATAAAAACCTAAACCTAAACGTAAAAATAAAAAATAAAGCCTAAACCTAAAAAATAAAATAAAAATAAAATTAAACTAAAAAATAAACCTAAACCTAAACCTAAACCTTAAAAAAAAACTAAAATAAAAAACTTGATCAAAAATAAATAAACCTAAAATAAATAAACTAAACTAGATAAAAATAAAAGTGAACCTAAATAAAATAAAATAATAAAATAAACTAAAATAAATGAAAAAATAAACTATATAGACCAAATAAACCTAAACCTACTCATTTACTTAATTTAAAAAAATTTAAAAAAAGTAATAAAAAACCCCAAACCCTAAATCCTAAACCATAAACCCTAAAAATCCTAAATCCTAAATCCTATACCCTAAACCCAAAGCCCTAAACCTTAAATCCTAAATACTAAACCCTAAAAAAACCCAAGCCTTAAAACCCTAAACCCTAAACCCTAAATCAAATCCCTAAACCTTAAACCCTAAACATTAAACCCTAAACCCTAAACCTTAAAACCCTAAACCCTAAACCCTAAACCCTAAACAAACCCTAAATCATAAGCTATCCCTAAACTCCAAACCCTAAACTCTAGAGCCCAAACACTAAACCCTGAACCCTAAAGCCTAAATCCTAAACCCTAACCTTGCTGGAGGTGCTGGTGGATTTGGAGGTGGTGGTTACGGAGGTGGGAGGAGCGACGAAGGTTATAGCCATGTTGATGGTCGAGGGATAGATCTGGGATATGATGGCAGATCCTGCTACTCGAGAGGCAAGGGTGGTTTTGATGGGAACTAGAGAAACTAAAGAATGGTTGATCCAATTTGCTGCTTAGGGAACTGTGCTTTATAGTATAGATGATTCAAGTTATCTAAGGGCTTTTGATTTCTTCTATGTGTGCGCATTTTTTATCTATGTCCTCACTTTTATCTTAGAAAGCTTGGTCTACTACTTGGTTGATGAAACAAAAAAAGAAGAAATGTTGAATCTGAATTTGTTCACTATTAAAAAAAACCCTTAAACATTATACCCTAAATCACAAATTTAAACCTAAACCCTAAACCTTAAACCCTAAAAACCTTAAAAACCCTAAACCCAAAACACTAATCCCTAAACCTAAACCCTAAACTAACCTAAACCTTAAACCATAACCAAAACCTTACATCCTATATCCTAAACTATAAACTTAAAACCTATAACTTAAATCATAAACCCTAAACTAAACTAAACTTAAACCCTAAACTTAAATCATAAACCTTAAACCCTAAACCCTAAACCCCAAACCCTAAACCTTAAACCTTAAACCCTAAACCCTAAACCATAAAACCCTAAACCATAAACCTTAAACCCTAAACCCTACAACCCTAAATCTTAAACATTGAACCCTAAACCCTACTCTAAACCCTAAACCTACAACCCAAAACCATCACCAATAAACCTGCAACCCTAAACCCTAAACCCAACCCTAAACCCTAATCACTAAAACTTCAAACATTAAAACCATAAACCCTAAACTCCCAAACCTAAGCTATACCAATCCTAAACCCTAAACCCTGAACATTAAACTTTAACCTAAAGTAACAAAAAAATAAAGCTAAATCTTAAAAGCAAATAAACCTAAACCTAAACTTAAACCCTAAGAATGGGTAGAACCTTGACGACAGGAACATCATCGCCAACCAAACTCAGTCTAAATCTGACCGTGGAGGCTAACACAGAGGCGGCAGTTATCGCAGTGGTGGTGGGGCATCTGGAGGTTCTAGTGGATATAGAGGTGGTAGTTATAGAGGCAGGATGAGCAATGGAGGTTATAGCCATGGGTGGTGACAGAGGGTATATGATGACGGATCTCGCTACTTGAGAGGTGGGGGTAGTTCTGATGGGAACTAGAGAATCTAAAGAACGGACGATTCGATCTACTACATATGGAACTATCTTTACAGTGGAGACGGTTCTAGTTATCTAGGCTATTTCATTTGGGAACTAGAGCATGCTCATTTTTTATCTATGTCATCGCTTGTGTCTTACAAAACTTGGTGTGCTACTTGCTTGATGAAATCAAAAAGAAGAAATGTTTAATCCGATTTTGTTCTCTATTAAAAAAAGCCATAAACCCTAAACCCAAAACCCTAAAGCATAACTAAAACATAAACCCTAAACATAAAACCTAAACCTAAACCCTATACTTAAAAAAACAAAAAAACCCTAAACCCAAAACCCTAAATCGTAAACCCAAAACCCTAAACCCTAAAATCGTAAACCCTAAACCCTAAACCCTAAACCCTAACAACCTAAACCCTAAACCCTAAACCCCAAACCCTAAACCATAAACCCTAAACCCTAAACTAACCCTAAACACTAAACCCTAAATCCTAATAACCTAAAAACCTAAACCTAAAAAAAATAAAACCTAAAAACAAAATAAACCCAAAACACAAACCTAAATAAAATAAAAAAAATAAAGTAAATGAAAACCTTAACTAAAACCTAAACCTAAACTTAAATATAAAATAAAATAAATGAATAAAAATAAACTAAAATAAAATAAATAAAAACTTAAACTAAACTAAAAAATAAAATAAACCTAAGAATAAAAAACCTAAATAAAATAAAAACTAAACGTAAAATGAAAATAAAATAAACCTAAAGTAAATCAAAATAAAAACTAAATAAAAACCTAAAACTAAAAACTAAATGTTAATCTAAAACCTAAATATAAATAAAAAATAAAACTTAAACCCAAATTTTTAAAAAAAAGACTTAAACCTATAATTAAATTAAATTAACCTAAACCTAAACTAAAATAAATGAAACCTAAACCTAAAATAAACTAAACCTAAACTTAAACCTAAACCTAAACCTAAACCTAAACCTAAACCCTAAACCCTAAACCCTCTAAACCCTAAACCTAAAACCCTAAACCCTAAACTAACCTAAACCCTAAACTAAACTCTAAACCTAAACTTAAATCCTAAACTCTAAATCTAAACCCTAAAACCTTAAACAGTAAACCCTAAACCCTAAACTAAACCCTAAACCCTAAATAATAAACCCTAAACCCGAAACCCTAAAACACTAAACCATGAACCCTAAACCCTAAAACCCTAAACCCTAAACCCTACAACCTTAAACCCTAAACCTTAAGCCCCAAACCCTAAACCCTAAAATAACCCTAAACCCTTTAGCTTAAACCGTAAACACTAAACCCTAAATCCTTAAAACTTAAAAACATAGACCTAAACTAAATAAAACATAAAATGAAAATAAATAAATAAACCTAAACCTAAATAAAAAATAAAATAAAATAAAAACCTAAACTTAGTCCTAAACCTAAAAATAAACTAAACAAAAAATAAAATAAACCTAAAATAAAAAAATAATTAAATTAAAACTAGACCTAAAATAAAAATAAAATAAACCTAAAATAAAATCAAATAAAAACTAAATAAAAACATAAATCTAAACAATAAACCTAAAAATAAATAAAAAATAAAACCTAAACCATAAACTAAAAAAAAACCTGAACCTAAAATAAAAATAAAATAAATAAAATAAAATAAATCAAAACTAAAAATAAACTAAACTAAAATAAATAAAACTTAAACCTAAACTTAAAATAAACTAAACCTAAACCTAAACCTAAACCTAAACTAAATAAAATAATATAAACTAAAAATAAATTAACCTAAGCCTAAGCCTAAACTAAAAAAATAAAACATAAAAATAAACCTAAATTAAAACCTAAAACCTAAACCTAAAAAAAAAAAAAAAATTGAAACCAAAACCTACAAATAAAAAAGTTAAACCTAAACCAAAAAGATAACATAAAAATAAAAATAAACTAAAATAAATAAACTAAACTAAATATAAATAAAAATAAACCTAAATAAATATAAAAAATAAAATAAACAAAACTAAATAAACCTAAACCTATCGTCTTACTTAATTTATGAAAAAAATAATTAAATAAAACCCATAAAACCATAACCATAAACCATAAACCCTAAAACCTAAACCTTAAATCCTAACCCTAAACCCTAAACCTTAAACTCTAAACCCTAAACCTTCAACCCAAAACCCTCAACATAAAACCTGCAAACCTAAACCCTAAACCCTAAAAAACTATAAACCTTAAACCCTAAACCCTAAACCCTAAATCTTAAACCTTAACCTCCAAACCCTAAACCCTAAACTAACCCTAAACAATAAACCCTAATTTCTAAACCCTAAAACCTAAACTAACCTAAACCCTAAACCCTAAACTAACTCTAAACCCTAAACCCTAAACCCTAAACCCTAATACCCTAAACCCTAAAATGATAAACCCTAAACCCTAAAACCTAAACCCTATAATGTTAAACCCTAAATCCTAAATCTTAAACACTAAACCAAACAACAATAAACCCTAATCATATCCCTAAACCCTAAACTTAAACTGAACTTAAACTCTAAACCTTAAACCATAAACCCTAAACAACCCTAAACCCAAACCCAAAACCCTAAGCCCTAAACCATAAATTCTAAAACCCTAAATCCTACACCCTAAACCCTAAACTAATTGTAAATTGTAAGCTAACCCTAAACGCTAAAGCCTAAATAGTAAACCTTAAACCATAAACTAAAAATAAAAAAATAAAAAAATAAAATAAAATAAAATAAAATAAAAATAAATAAATAAATAAAAAACAAAAAAAAAAACTTAAACCCTAAACTCTACCCCTAAACCCTAATACCTTAAACCCAAAAACCTTAAACCCAAAACCCTAAACCCTAAAAAAACCCTAATCCTAAACCTAACTAAACCCTAAACCCAAAGCCCTAAACCTAAACCTAAATTAACTAAAAAATAATGCTAAACCCTAAAATAAAACTTAACCTAAACCGAGACCCTAAGAATGGGCGTAACCTGACAGAGAAACATCACCATGCTCAATCTAGATCTGCCAGGAGGCATTATCGAAGTGGTGATGGGGATCTAGAGTGGATATGAAGGTGGAGATTATGGAGGCGACTGAATGGAGGTTATAGCCGTGGTGGTGGCGAAGGGAGAGATCAGGGATTTGATGGAAGATCCAGCTACTTGAGAGGTAGGGGAGGTTCTGATGGGAACTAGAGAATCAGTAAACATAAGGAATTATGTCTCTATAGTAGGCACGGTTCTAGTTATCGAGGGTTTTTTATTTGCTCTATGCATGCACATTTTTGATCTATTTCATCTCTTGTGTTTAATAAAACTTGCTGTGCTACTTCCTTGATGAAATCAAAATGAAGAAATGTTAAATCTAAATTTGTTCTCTATTAAGACAAAAACCATAAACCTTAAACTCCAAACCCTAAACCCTAAACCATAAACTAAAACATAAACCCTAAACCTAAAACCAAAACTTTAAACTCTAAACCTAAACCCTAAACCCTAAACACTAAAAACCCTAATTCGTAAACCCTAAACCCTATAAAATAATAAAAAACCCTAAATCAAAACCCTAAAACTATAAACCCTAAACGGTAAACCCTAAATCCAAAAACCTACAACCCTAAATCATAAACCCTAAACCCTAAACCCTAAACCCAAACTCTAAACCCTAAACCCTAAACCCTAAACCTCAAACTCTAAACCCTAAACCCTAAACCCTAAAGCTTAAACCGTAAACCCTAAAAACCTAAAAACCTAAACCTTAGCTAAATAAAACCTAAAAATAAAATAAACCCTAAACCCTAAACATAAATTGAAATAAAATAAATTAAAATAAAAACCATAACTAAAACATAAACCTAAACCTAAAAATAAAATAAAATAAACTAAAATAAAATAAATATAAACCTAAACTAAACCAAAAAATAAAATAAACCTAAGAATAAAAAACCTAAATAAAATAAAAACTAAACATAAAATGAAAATAAAATAAACTTAAAATGAAATAAAATAAAAACCTAAACTTAAAAAATAGAAATTAATGTAAAATAAATAAATAAATAATAAAACCAAAACCCTAAACAAAAAAAAAGACTTAAACCTAAACCTAAACCCAAACTAAAATAAACTTTACTAAAAAAAATAAAACATATACCTAAAATAAAAAAATTAAACCCAAAAAATAAATCTAAAATAAAAACCTAAAACCTAAGCCTAAAAAGATGAAATAAAAACTGAAACCTAAATCTAAAAATAAAAAATAAAATTTAAACCAAAAAAATAAAATAAAATTAAAACTAAACTAAAATAAATAAACCTTATATAAATAAACTAAACTAAATAAAATAAAAATAAACATAAATAAATATAAAAAATAAAATAAACTAAAATAAATAAAAATAAAACTAAATAAATTACATAAACCTAAATCTATCGACTCACTTAATTTAAGAAAAAAATAAATTTAAAAAATCCCATAAACCTTAAACTATAAACACTAAACCCTAAAAACCCAAAACCTTAAATCCTAAACCCAAAATCCTAAACCCTAAACCCTAAACCTACAACCTAACTCAGAACCCTAAAAATAAACCCTAAACCTTAAATCCAAAAAAAATCATAAACCTCAAACCCTAAACCCTAAACCTCAAACCCTAAATCCTAATCCCTAAACCCTAAAGGTTAAACCCTAAACCCTAAACCCCAAAAACCTAAACCCTAAACTATAAACACTAAAACCTTAAAACCTAAACTATAAACCCTAAACCCTACAACCCTAAACCCAAACCTTAAAGCCTAAACCCTAAACCTTAAACCCTACAACCCTAAGCGCTAGAACCTAAACCCTAAACCCTAAACCTTAAATGATAGACCCTAAATAACCCTAAACCCTAAAACCCTAAACACCAAACCCTAAAACTAAACCTAAACCCAAAACTAACCTAAATGATAAACCCTAAACCCTAAAAACCTAAAAACCTAAACCTAAACTAAATAAAACCTAAAAATAAATTAAACCCTAAACCCAAAACCAAAATAAAATAATAAAATAAAATAAAATAAAACCTTAAACAAAAACCTAAACTTAAACCTAAAAATAAAATAAAATAAACTAATAAAAATAAACTAACATAAAATAAATAAAAACCTAAATTAAACCAGAAAATAAAATAAACCCAAAAATAAAAAACCTAAATAAAATAAAAACTAAACATAAAATGAAAATAAAATAAACTTAAAATAAAATAAAATAAAATAAAAACTAGATAAAAACATAAACCTAAAAAATAAACATTAATCTAAAACCTATAAAAAATAAAAAATAAAACCTAAGCCTTAAACTAAAAAAATAAGGCAAAAACATAAAATAAAAATAAAATAAACCTAAACCTAAACTAAAATAAACTATACCAAAATAAATAAAACCTAACCTAATCCTAAAATAAACTAAACCTAAACTAAATAAAATAAATTAAATTAAAAATAAACTAAACCTAAACCTAAACCTAATATAAAAAATAAAACATAAAAATAAACCTAAAATAAAAACCTAAAACCTAAACCTATAAAAGTAAAATAAAAATTGAAACCTAAATCTAAAAATAAAAATTTTAATCTAAACCTAAAAGATAAAATAAAATTAAAACTAAACTAAAATAAATAAACCTAATATAAATAAACTAAACTAAATAAAAAATTAAAATAAACCTAAATAAATATAAAAAATAAAATAAACTAAAATAAATAAAAAATAAGAAAAATAAACCTAAATTACCCGCTTACTTAATTTATGAAAAAATAAATTTAAAAAATTCTAAACCCTAAACCGTAAACCCTAAACTCTAAAAACCCTTAACCTTAAATCCTACACTGTAAACTATAAACTCTAAACCTTAAACTATAAACTCTAAACCTACAATCATAAACTTTAACCCTAAACTTACAACCCTAAACACTAAACCCTAAAAAACCATAAACCTTAAACCCTAAACCCTAAACCTTAAACCCTAACCCCTAAACCCTAAACTCTAAACCCTAAACCTTAAACCATAAACCCTAAACCCTAAACCCTAAACCCTAAATCCTAAAACCTACCCAAATTCTAAACCCTAAAACCCAAATCCTAAACCCTAAACCCCAAACCCTAAACCCTAAACCATAAACCCTAAACTAACCCTAAACCCTAAAAACCTAAAAACTTAAACCTAAACTAAATAAAACCTAAAAATAAAATAAACCCTAAACCCTAAACTTAAATAAGATAAAAAACCAAAATAAAATAAAAACCTAAACTAAAACCTAAACTGAAACATATAAATAAAATAAAATATTTAATAAAAATAAAATAAAATAAAATAAATAAAAATCTAAACTAAACCAAATAATAAAATAAACCTAAGAATAAAACACCTAAATAAAATAAAACTAAACATATAATAAAAAAACCTAAAATAAAATAAAATAAAAACTAAATAAAAAGCTAAACAAAAAAATAAACCTTCATAACAAACCTTAAAAAATAAAAAATAAAATCTAAACCCTAAACTAAAAAAAAAAGCTAAACCTACAATAAAAATAAAATAAACCTTAAATTAACTAAAATAAATAAAACCTAAACAAAAACCTAAAATAAACTAAACCTAAACCTACACCTAAACTAAATAAGATAAATTAAACTAAAAATCAACTAAATTTGTACATAAACTAAACTAAAAAATAAAACCTAATATAAAAACCTTAAACCTAAACCTAGAAAATAAAAAAATGGAAACCTAAACCTAAAAATAAAAAAATATAACCTAAACCTTAAAAATAAAATAAAAATAAACTAAACTAAAATAAATAAACCTAATATAAATACACTAAACTAAATAAAAACAAAAATAAACCTAAATAAAAAATAAAATAAAATAAACTAAAATAAATAAAAAATAAACTAAATTAACTAAATAAACCCAAACCTATCGACTTACTTAATTTAAGAAAAAAATCAATATAAAAAACCCCCGAAACTCTAAACTATAAACCCTAAACCCTAAAAACCCTAAACCTTAAATCCTAAACCCTAAACCCTAAACCATAAACCCTAAACTCTAAACCTTAAACCTACAACCCTAAACCCTCAACCTTAAACCTGTAACCCTAAACACTTAACCCTAAACCCTAAAAAACCATAAACCTTAAACCCTAAACCCTAAACCTTAACCCCTAAACTTTAAACCATTAACCCTAAACTAACCTTAAACCCTAAACCCTAATCCCTAGACCCTAAATGTTAAACCCTAAACCAAAATGCTAAAAACCTAAGCCCTAAACCATAAACTAGACAACCCTAAACCTTAAACCCTAAACCCTAAACCTTAAATCCTAAACCCTAAACAACCCGAAACCCTAAAACCCTAAACCTAAACCTAAAACCTAAAGCTTAAACCCTAAACCCTAAAACCTAAACTCTTAACTAACCCTCAACCCTAAGCTAACCCTAAACCATAAACCTTAAATTCTAAACATTAAACCTTAAACCCTAAACCCTAAACCCTAACTATAAATGATAAATCATAAAACCTTAAATCCTAAAACCCAAATTCCTAAACCATAAACCCTGAATCTTAAACCCTAAACCCTAATCCCTAAACCCTAATCGTAAAACATAAACCCTAAACATAAACTTACAGTAACTAAATAAATAAATGATAAACCTAAACCCTAAAAGCTAATAAACGTAAACTAAAATCTAAACTCTAAGAATGGGCAGAACCTTGATGGCAGGAACATCACCATCAAGGAGGCTTAGTCTGGATATGGTGTTGGAGGCTAAGGCGGAGATGGCAGTTATCGTAGTGGTGGTGGGAGATCTAGATGTGTTGGTGGATACATAGGTGGAAAAAAGAGCGACAGAGGTTACAACCATGGTGGTAGTGAAGGGAGAGATCAGGGACATGATGGTGAATCCCGCTACTGGAGAGGTGGGGGTGGTTCTAATGGGAACTAGAAAAACTAAAGAACGGCCAATCCAAACTATGTCTTTATAAGAGACATTTAGTTATCTAGTATCTAGAGTTTTATTTGTTCTATGTGTGCTAACTTTTATCTATGTCTTCGCTTATGTCTTAGAAAACTTAGTGTGCTACATTGTTTATGAAATCAAAAAGAAGAAATGTTGAATCTGAATTTAATCTAATTTAAAAAAAACCCTCAACCCTAAACCCTAAAAACCCTAAACCTTAAACCCTAAATAAATAAATTATAAAAAATCATAAACCCTAAACCTTAAACCCTAAATCCAAAAACCTACAACCCTTAACCCGAAACACTAAACCCCAAACCCTAAACCCAAAACCTTAAACCCAAAACCTAAAAACCTAAACCTAAACTAAATAAAACCTAAAAATAAAATATACAAAAAAATCTAAACTTAAGAAAAATAAAAATAATAAAATAAAATAAAAATGAGAACTAAAATCTAAGCCAAAACCTAAACCTTGACCTAAACTAAAACGTAAAATCAAAATAAAAGAAAAATTAAAAACTAAACTAAAATAAAATAAATAAAAACTTTATATAAAGTAAAAAATAAAATAAACCTAAAAATGAAAAACAAAAATAAAATAACAACTAAACCTGAAATAAAAATAAAATAAACCTAAAAAACCTAAACCTAAATCTAAAAATAAAAATTAAATCTAAAAAAAAAATTAAAATAAAATTAAAATAAAAAATAAACCTAAACCGAAACCTAAAAAATAAGCTAAAATAAAAATCCTAAACAATAATGAAGAAACCTAAAGTAAATAAACTAAACAAAATAAAATTAAAAATAAACCTAAATAAAAATAAAAAATAAAATAAAATAAAATAAATAAAAATAAACTAAGTAAACTAAATAAACCTAAACCTATCAATTTACTTAATTCATAAAAATAAAACAAAAAATAAATAATAAATAAATAAAAAAAACCTTAAACTCTAAACCCTAAACCCTAAACCCTAAAAATCTTGAACCCTAAATCCTAAATTTTAAACCCTAAACCCTATACCCTAAACCCTAAACCTACAACCTTAAACCCTAAACTGAAAACCTACAACCCTAAACCCTAAACCTTAAACCTCCTAAAACCTAAAACCCTAAACCTGAACCTAAAACCCTAAACCTAAACCCTAAATCTAAACCCTAAACTCAACCTAAACCTAAACCCTAAACTATAAACCTAAACCCTAAAATCTAAAACTAAATAAGAAACCGAACCTAAACCCTAAATCCTAAACCCCACTAATTCTAAACCTTACACTAACCCTAAACCCTAAACCTTAAACCCTAATAAACCCTAAACTGAAGTTTAAACCTAAACCATAAACCCTAAACCCTAACAAATCTAAACCCTAAACCCTAACCCTAAACCCTAAACCCTACTTTTCATTCTGATTTCTCTCAATATGCAATCCTTTTCATTAGCCATCAATTCCATTTATTATGGTGCTTTATTTGGTCAACATTGATTAGCATCGACTATGAAATCTCATCCTTCTGGGAATCCTTATTGAATTGTACATTACCAAGAAACACCCAAAGAAATGTAAATCTAAAATTATAGTTACACACAAAGAATTGAATTTGAAAATTTCCATGTCTTTCATTCTCACTATAAAATCCACGGGCATGATAATTCTGAATGTTTCATTCTTCATCCTCACCTTAAAAAGAAAATCCCTATTAAGGAAACTTCTATTCCTATCCTTAGTCCAAATTATTAAATATAAAAAATTACTTTGGAAAAAGGATTTTGAATGTTTCAAATAAGGCTAATTTACCTTTCACTTCTTCTAAGCAATTGAAAGCTTCTAATGTGAACAATAATAGCATTTATAAACTTTTGAATGAGGATTTTGTTTCCTCAAATTCAATCCTTGCATCCTTACTGGCTTTGATATATAAAAATGAAGCTTTAATGGAGAACATAAATGAATAATTTAATACTATGTATCATTCTAATTTAATGGTGAATATGGCTTTAGAGCTTGTGCACTTTACTTTTTAATCCTTTCAATGAGAGTTTAGAGACAAAAGTAAGACTATTTATTTTATGTGTTTGAAGTGAATAGTTTTGATTAGGCCGAATAGCATAGTGATTTGATTGCACCTATCAATCCATGATTAACTCGTGTGCCATTTGATCTTTGATTGAATGATCATGATTAATCTAATATTTTATTTATTATTAAATTTAATCATATCTAAAAAATGGAGTTAATCACTCTTTGGAATAAAAAAAGAAAGAAATAATATGTGATCAAACAAATTCCAAAAAAATTTACAAATTAAATTATCATAAAATTTAAGTAAAACTTTGTATAAAAAAATTAACTAAACCAATAACATTATAAATATTATAATCAAATATAAAAAGTTGTTTGAACATAGTTTATTAATGTCAATTATAAAAATCAATTTAATCCCTAATTGTTATATATTGATCATAAAGTTAAAAAGAAAATTTAGTTATGAGACATATCCTTAATTATAATTAATTTAACTATTAATTACAATTGACTAAGCTTTATTTGATTAGTTATTCATATAAAATATTAGAGCAAAATGATTAGGACTTCTTTCCTAATTGTTTCCTATAATTTATTTCATTAGAAGATTGGATTTATGAAATATGATTGGGACCTCTTTCCCAACCCATTCCTTAAATCTATTTCATTTGGAGGATACTTAATCAATTTGGCAAATTAAGTAAGAGAAATTGATTAATTAATTAATTATTTCATTAATCAAATCAAAATTATAATCATATCTAATCTTCATTAATTAATTCATGGATAGATCTTTAGGTGTTTAATAGCCTAAAGAGAGTTAATGAAATTATGATTTACCCATAAGTGTTGGAAACTCATAAAAGTATTTAATTAAGTTTTTTAATCTAATTAGTCAATAATTGTGAGCTAATTACATTAGGCCCTTTCATTTGTGAGGATCATTGTATGTTATTTTACATGAATATCATGTTGGCTCATAATAATTTAATTAATTACTTTAAAGTAAAATATGTAAGAGTTAATTAGTGGATTTAATGCATATTACAACCTAATTAATCCATAAAATCCACTTAATTACATTTTATTAAACCAAATCAATTCACAAACATGGGAATGGGTTAGGATCAACAAACTTTCCTTCATTTCATTAAATCAAATCGAGACATAAAAGTTAAAAGTGACATAAGAAACTTTGATTTTCTTGAAATGTTTTTATTTGATATGATTGTCCTTAGGAATTAATTTAATTGAATTAAATCATGTGTTTATGTTTAGTTATTACTCTCCATTCATATTAAATGTTGTATGTCATTTGATTCATGCATTCATCTTTTGCAAAATTAACTAAATCAAAGGGTTCCATTTATGTCAAGCTTGCATGCGTTTATTTTATTTAATATAAGTTTTGCTATTATCACTATTACACTAAAGCTATTTTCAAAAGTTTATAAGTCAACTACAATATTTGGAATGATAATATTTATAAATATTTATAAGCATGCATGTGTGTATGGCTTAGAACATGTGATATGGAGTTCTCTTTCTTTAGTCTATATGAATTTACATAAAGTTTGAATGTTAATAAGTGTATAGTCCATTTGAAAAGGACACGACATTTGTTTGAATTCATTCCAATGTATTTCTATGTTTGAATTTAGATAGAACTTTAGCTCAGATGTATAAATGATTCAATTGAAAGAAATATAGTTTTTGCATGATTTTCCATTCTTTTAATCACTTGTACATTCATGTGTATTCAAGAATAGTGGATATATCTATTCTGGACATTCCGGGGATGCAAGGCTTTAAGTAGGCCCAAGGAGGTCTTTACCTCACTCCCCTGGTATAACAATGGTGAAGTATCTTCTTAAAACTTTTATATACTTGTATGTTCATTTAGCTAATGAATGAAAATATTCTTTTCCACATTTAGCTCAGATGTATAAATAATTCAATTGAAAGAAATAAAACTTTTACATGATTTTTAATTCTTGAAGTCACTTGTACATTCATGTGTATTCAATAATAGTGGGTATATCTAGTTTGGACATTCTAGGGATGCAAGGCTTTAAGTAGCCCCAATGAGGTCTTTACCTCTCTGCCCTAGTTTAACAATGGCAAAGTATCCACCTAAAACTTTTATACACTTGTATGTGCATTTAACTAATGAATGAACATCTCCTTTTCAAGTTTATCTCACATGTATAAAAAATTCAATTGAGAGAAATACAAATTTTGCATGATTTTCCATTCTTGTAGTCACTTATACATTCATGTGTATTCAAGAATGGTGGGTATATCTAGTCTGGACATTCTAAGGATGCAAGGCTTTAAGTAGCCCCAATGAGGTCTTTACCTCACTCCCCTAGTTTAATAATGGCAAAGTATCCACTTAAAACTTATATACACTTGTATGTGCATTTAGCTAATGAATAAAATCTCATTTTTCAACTTTAGTTCACATGTATAAATAATTCAATTGAAATAAATAAACCTTGTGCATGATTTTCCATTCTTATAGTCATTTGTACATTCATGTGTATTCAAGAATAGTGGGTATATCTAATTAGGACATTTCGGGGATGCAAGGCTTTAAGTTGCCCCAAGGAGGTCTTTATCTCATTCCCCTGGTTTAACAATGGCAAAGTATCTTCTTAAAACTTTAATACACTTGTGTGTGCATTTATCTAATGAATTAAAATCTCTTTTTCCACAAATATACACATCTACATTCATCATCTAAGTGTGCTAAAAAATATTGTATGGGTAAGTATATTTAGGATTAATATTATATGCATGTTACATGTGATGGAGAGGAATGATTGAACATATGCCATGTGATTGTAATTCAATTGAATTAATCCTAAGATACCTTTCATATGCTAAAATCTTTGGAGACCTTAATTTCTACTTTAATCAAGAGTATTCTTAAAGAATTCCTATTTCTTAGGGTGTAATTAACTATGGGGGCTTGCCTCCATAAGGAATTTAATGCACTCAACTTAAAATAAACCCTTCTTTTCCATGTAAAGTAGGGGAAAGATCTCTAGTATATTAGAAGACCCATCATACCTTAGGAGTCCTTATTAGGTGATTAGGTCCATTATAGGGTGATGATTTATACCTTTCAAGATAGTGCATCATTCTTTAATGTCGTGTCCGATCACTTTAATAAGTACCTTCTAAGATCTACATGGTGTCCTTCATCTCAAAAATAAACACCACAATTAATTTTTTTAATGTTATGGCTAACAATTGGAAAGCTCCTTCACATCCTGATAATTCGATTACAATTGGAAAGCTCCTTCACATCCTAATTAATTTTTTTAATGTTATGCCTAAATAGTAAACCTTAAACCCTAAACTCTACCCCTAAACCCTAATACCTTAAACCCAAAAACCTTAAACCCAAAACCCTAAACCCTAAACACAAAACCCTAATCCCCTAACCCTAAACCCTAAACCCAAAGCCCTAAACCTAAACCTAAATTAACTAAAAAAATAATGCTAAACCCTAAAAGCTAGTAAAACTTAACCTAAACCGAGACCCTAAGAATGGGCAGAACCTTGACAGGAGAAACATCACCATCAAGCAGGCTCAATCTAAATGGAGAGGCTGACATCTAGCAGTGATGGGGATCTGAGGTGCTGGATATGAAGGTGGAGATTATGGAGGCGGGACGAGCGATGGAGGTTATAGCTGTGGTGGTGGCGAAGGGAGAGATCAGGGATTTGATGGAAGATCCAGCTACTTGAGAGGTAGGGGAGGTTGTGATGGGAACTAGAGAATCAGTAAACATAAGGAATTGTGTCTTTATAGTAGGGACGATTCTAGTTATCTAGGGTTTTTTATTTGCTCTGTGCATGCACATTTTTGACCTATTTCATCTCTTGTGTTTAATAAAACTTGGTGTGCTACTTCCTTGATGAAATCAAAATGATGAAATGCTAAATCTGAATTTGTTCTCTATTAAGGCAAAAACCATAAACCCTAAACTCCAAACCCTTAACCCTAAACCATAAACTAAAACATAAACCCTAAACCTAAAACCAAAACTTTAAACTCTAAACCTAAACCCTAAACCCTAAGCACTAAAAACCCTAATTCGTAAACCCTAAACCCTATAAAATAATAAAAAACCCTAAATCGAAAACCCTAAAACTATAAACGCTAAACGATGAACCCTAAATCCAAAAACCTACAACCCTAAATCGTAAACCCTAAACCTTAAACCCTAAACCCCAAACTCTAAACCCTAAACCCTAAACCCTAAACCTCAAACTCTAAACCTTAAACCCTAAACCCTAAAGCTTAAACCCTAAACCCTAAAAACCTAAAAACCTAAACCTTAGCTAAATAAAACCTAAAAATAAAATAAACCCTAAACCCTAAACATAAATAGAAATAAAATAAATTAAAATAAAAACCATAACTAAAACCTAAACCTAAACCTAAAAATAAAATAAAATAAACTAAAATAAAATAAATATAAACCTAAACTAAACCAAAAAAATAAAATAAACCTAAGAATAAAAAACCTAAATAAAATAAAAACTAAACATAAAATGAAAATAAAATAAACTTAAAATGAAATAAAATAAAAACCTAAACTTAAAAAATATCCATTAATCTAAAATAAATAAATAAATAATAAAAACAAAACCCCAAACGAAAAAAGACTTAAACCTAAACCTAAACCTAAACTAAAATAAACTATACTAAAAAAAATAAAACATATACCTAAAATAAAAAAATTAAACCCAAAAATAAACCTAAAATAAAAACCTAAAACCTAAGCCTAAAAAAATGAAATAAAAACTAAAACCTAAATCTAAAAATAAAAAATAAAATTTAAACCAAAAAAATAAAATTAAATTAAAACTAAACTAAAATAAATAAACCTTATATAAATAAACTAAACTAAATAAAATAAAAATAAACATAAATAAATATAAAAATAAAATAAACTAAAATAAATAAAAATAAAACTAAATAAATTAAATAAACCTAAACCTACCGACTTACTTAATTTAAGAAAAAAATAAATTTAAAAAAATCCCATAAACCTTAAACTATAAACACTAAACCCTAAAAACCCTAAACCTTAAATCCTAAACCCAAAATCCTAAACCCTAAACCCTAAACCTACAACCTTAAACCTGCAACCCTAAATAATAAACCCTAAACCTTAAATCCAAAAAAAATCATAAACCTCAAACCCTAAACCCTAAACCTCAAACCCTAAACCCTAAACCACAAACCCTAAACCCTAATCCCTAAACCCTAAAGGTTAAACCCTAAACCCTAAACCCCAAAAACCTAAACCCTAAACCATAAACACTAAAACCTTAAAACCTAAACCATAAACCCTAAACCCTACAACCCTAAACCCTAAACCTTAAAGCCTAAACCCTAAACCTTAAACCCTACAACCCTAAGCGCTAGAACCTAAACCCTAAACCCTAAACCCTTAAATGATATACCCTAAACAACCCTAAGCCCTTAAACCCTAAACACCAAACCCTAAAACTAAACACTAAACCCAAAACTAACCCTAAATCATAAACCCTAAACCCTAAAAACCTAAAAACTTAAACCTAAACTAAATAAAACCTAAAAAATAAATTAAACCCTAAACCCTAAACCAAAATAAAATAATAAAATAAAATAAAATAAAAACCTTAACAAAAACCTAAACCTAAACCTAAAAATAAAATAAAACAAACTAATAAAAATAAACTAACATAAAATAAATAAAAACCTAAACTAAACCAGAAAATAAAATAAACCCAAAAATAAAAAACCTAAATAAAATAAAAACTAAACATAAAATGAAAATAAAATAAACTTGAAATAAAATAAAATAAAATAAAAACTAGATTAAAACTTAAACCTAAAAAATAAACATTAATCTAAAACCTTTAAAAAATAAAAAATAAAACCTAAACCTTAAACTAAAAAAAAGACAAAAACATAAAATAAAAATAAAATAAACCTAAACCTAAACTAAAATAAACTATACCAAAATAAATAAAACCTAACCTAATCCTAAAATAAACTAAACCTAAACCTAAACCTAAACTAAATAAAATAAATTGAATTAAAAATAAACTAAACCTAAACCTAAACCTAATATAAAAAATAAAACCTAAAAATAAACCTAAAATAAAAACCTAAAACCTAAACATATAAAACTAAAATAAAAATTGAAACCAAAATCTAAAAATAAAAATTTTAATCTAAACCTAAAAGATAAAATAAAATTAAAACTAAACTATAATAAATAAACCTAATATAAATAAACTAAACTAAATAAAAAATTAAAATAAACCTAAATAAATATAAAAAATAAAATAAACTAAAATAAATAAAAAATAAGCAAAATAAACCTAAATTACCCGCTTACTTAATTTATGAAAAAAATAAATTTAAAAAAAACCCTAAACCCTAAACCGTAAACCCTAAACCTTAAAATATAAACTCTAAACCTACAATCCTAAACATTTAACCCTAAACTTACAACCCTAAACACTAAACCCTAAAAAACCATAAACCTTAAACCCTAAACCCTAAACCTTATAAACCCTAAACCCTAAACTCTAAACCCTAAACCTTAAACCATAAACCCTAAACCCTAAACCCTAAACCCTAAATCCTAAAACCTACAACCCTAAATCTTAAACCCTAAAACCCAAATCCTAAACCCTAAACCCCAAACCCTAAACCCTAAACCATAAACCCTAAACTAACCCTAAACCCTAAAAACCTAAAACTTAAACCTAAACTAAATAAAACCAAAAAATAAAATAAACCCTAAACCCTAAACTTAAATAAGATAAAAAAATAAAATAAAATAAAAACTTAAACTAAAACCTAAACTGAAACATATAAATAAAATAAAAAATTTAATAAAAATAAAATAAAATAAAATAAAATAAATAAAAATCTAAACTAAACTAAATAATAAAATAAACCTAAGAATAAAACACCTAAATAAAATACAACTAAATATATAATAAAAAAACCTAAAATAAAATAAAATAAAAACTAAATAAAAAGCTAAACAAAAAAATAAACCTTCATAACAAACCTAAAAAAAAAAAAAAATAAAATCTAAACCCTAAACTAAAAAAAAGCTAAACCTACAATAAAAATAAAATAAACCTTAAATTAACTAAAATAAATAAAACCTAAACAAAATCTAAAATAAACTAAACCTAAACCTACACCTAAACTAAATAAGATAAATTAAACTAAAAATCAACTAAATTTGTGCATAAAATTAAACTAAAAAATAAAACCTAATATAAAAACCTTAAACCTAAACCTAGAAAAATTAAAAAATGGAAACCTAAACCTAAAAATAAAAAAATATAACCTAAACCTTAAAAATAAAATAAAAATAAACTAAATTAAAATAAATAAACCTATTATAAATACACTAAACTAAATAAAAACAAAAATAAACCCAAATAAAATAAAAAATAAAATAAACTAAAATAAATAAAAAATAAACTAAATTAACTAAATAAACCCAAACCTATCGACTTACTTAATTTAAGAAAAAATCAATATAAAAAACCCCCAAAACTCTAAACTGTAAACCTAAACCCTAAAAACCCTAAACCTTAAATCCTAAACCCTAAACCCTAAACAATAAACCCTAAACTCTAATCCTTAAACCTACAACCCTAAACCCTCAACCTTAAACCTGCAACCCTAAACACTTAACCCTAAATCCTAAAAAACCATAAACCTTAAACCTAAACCTAAACTTAACTTTAAACTTATCATTAACTAACTAACTTAAACCTTAAACCCTAATCCCTAGACTCTAAATGTTAAACCTAAACTAAAATAAAACTAAGCCTAAACTATAACTATAACCTAAACCTAAACTTAAACCTAAACCTAACTTAAACTCTAAACAACCTAAACCTAAACTAAACTTAAACCTAAAACCTAAAGTTAAACCTACCTAAACCTAAAACTCTAAACTCTTAACTAACCCTCAACCCTAAGCTAACCCTAAATCATAAACCTTAAATTCTAAAAATTAAACCTTAAACCCTAAACCCTAACTATAAATGCTAAATCATAAAACCCTAAATCCTAAAACCCAAATTCCTAAACCATAAACCCTGAATATTAAACCCTAAACCCTAATCCCTAAACCCTAATCGTAAAACATAAACCCTAAACATAAACTTACAGTAACTAAATAAATAAATGATAAACCTAAACCCTAAAAGCTAATAGAAATAAACTAAAATCTAAACTCTAAGAATGGGCATAACCTTGATGGCAGAAACATCACCATCAACGAGGCTCAGTCTGGATCTGGTGTTGGAGGCTAAGGCAGAGGCGACAGTTATCATAGTGGTGGTGGGAGATCTAGATGTGTTGGTGGATACATAGGTGGCAAAAAGAGCGATAGAGGTTACAACCATGGTGGTAGCGAAGGGAGAGATCAGGGACATGATGGTGAATCCCGCCACTCGAGAGGTGGGGATGGTTCTAATGGGAACTAGAAAAACTAAAGAACGGCCAATCCGAACTATGTCTTTATAGTAGAGATGATTCTAGTTATCTAGAGTTTTTTATTTGCTCTATGTGTGCTAACTTTTATCTATGTCTTCGCTTATGTCTTAGAAAACTTAGTGTGCTACATTATTTATGAAATCGAAAAGAAGAAATGTTGAATATGAATTTAATCAATTTTAAAAAAAACCCTAAACCCTAAACCCTAAAAACCCTAAACCTTAAACCCTATATAAAAAAATTAAAAAAAATCGTAAACCCTAAACCTTAAACCCTAAATCCAAACACCTACAACCCTTAACCCGAAACACTAAACCCTAAACCCTAAACCCAAAACCTTAAACCCAAAACCTAAAAACCTAAACCTAAACTAAATAAAACCTAAAAATAAAATATATAAAAAAACCTAAACTTAAGAAAAATAAAAATAATAAAATAAAATAAAAATGAGAACTAAAATCTAAGCCAAAACCTAAACCTTGACCTAAACTAAAACATAAAATCAAAATAAAAGAAAAATTAAAAACTAAACTAAAATAAAATAAATAAAAACTTAAAATAAACTAAAAAATAAAATAAACCTAAAAATAAAAAAACAAAAATAAAATAACAACTAAACCTAAAATAAAAATAAAATAAACCTAAAAAAACTTAACCTAAATCTAAAAATAAAAATTAAATCTAAAAAATAAAATAAAATAAAATTAAAATGAAAGATAAACCTAAACCGAAACCTAAAAAATAAGCTAAAATAAAAATCCTAAACAAAAATAAAGAAACCTAAATTAAATAAACTAAACAAAATAAAATTAAAAATAAACCTAAATAAAAATAAAAATAAAATAAAATAAAATAAATAAAAGATAAACTAAGTAAACTAAATAAACTTAAACCTATCAATTTACTTAATTCACAAAAATAAAACAAATAATAAATAATAAATAAAAAAAGAAAAAACCTTAAACTCTAAACCCTAAACCCTAAAAATCCTGAACCCTAAATCCTAAATTTTAAACCCTAAACCCTATACCCTAAACCCTAAACCTACAACCTTAAACCCTAAACTGAAAACCTACAACCCTAAACCCTAAACCTTGAACCCTAAAACCCTAAACCCTAAACCCTAAATCTTAAACCCAAAACCCTGAACCCAAACCCTAAACCCTAAACTGTAAACCCTAAACCCTAAAATCTAAAAACTAAATAATAAACCATGAACCCTAAAACCCTAAATCCTAAACCCTAATTTAGCCCTAAACCTTACACTAACCCTAAACCCTAAACCTTAAACTCGAATAAACCCTAAATCGTGAAGCCTGAACCCTAAACCATAAACCCTAAACCCTAACCTTAAACCCTAAACCCTAAACCCTAACCCTAAACCCTAAACCCTAATTCCTAATCATTCTAGTTTGGATTTCTCTCCCCAATATGCGAATCCTTTTCATTAGCCATCAATTCCATTTGTTATGGGTGCTTTATTTGGTCATTTTTTATATTGATTAGCATCGACTATGAAATCTCATCCTTCAGTGGCTAGAATCCTTATTGAATTGTACATTACCAAGAAACACCCCAAAGAAATGTAGTTGGGATCTAAAAATTAGAGTGACACGCAAAGAATTGAATTTGAAAATTTCCATGTCTTTCATTCTCACTATAAAATCCACGGGCATGATAATTCTGAATGTTTCATTCTTCAACCTCACCTTAAAAAGAAAATCCTTATAAAGGAAACTTCTATTCCTTACCTTAGGCTGACCACTATTAAATATAAAAAAATTACTTTGGAAAAAGATTCTTTGAATGTTTCAAATAAGGCTAATTTACCTTTCATTTCTTCTAAGCAATTGAAGGCTTCTAATGTGAACAATAATAGCGTTTATAAACTTTTGAATGAGGATTTTGTTTCCTCTAATTCAATCCTTGCATCCTTACTAGCTTTGATATATAAAAATGAAGCTTTAATGGAGAACATAAATGAATAATTTAATACTATGTATCATTCTAATTTAATGGTGAATATGGCTTTAATACCTCATGATAATCAGGTTCATAAACTTGATTCCATATTCCAAGTTTAGAATGATTTAGCTTTTCAAAAAGATTTGCTTTTATCTAATAATTTGCTTAATGATGAGGAAGGTTTTGGTGTTCCCACTTGCCTTCTTAATAAATCAGTTTTTGCTCCCTCCCTTATTATTCTTGATGCTCATTTATCTTTAACAAATTCTAGTGTCTTGGAAGAAAGAGAATTCACTTCTCATCAAGAGATCCTAAATCTATGATTAATGTTGCTAAATCTTTTTGGATGGTGATTCAATGGGCAATGAAAATGGCTTCCAAACTTTATATTCGAAAGAGAAAAAAAATGTTAAAAATTTTCTTCCCAAATTGCTAGGAAACACTAAAGCTGCTGCGGCCTCCTTCTTCTCTCAATTAACTTTACTCCCTCTTCTTTCTTTTCTTTATGTTTAATTTTTAATTTCCAATGTTAGAGGGATTGATACCCTCTTTATTTGTAACCATAATATAAATATTTATCATATTATTTATCATATCATAATATTTTCTTACTTATTATTCTTGAGCCATTTATTCATGCTAATAAAATTAACCGTGTTGCTAAAATGATTGATTTCAATAAACTTTTTTGTAATGTTAGTAATAAGATTTGGTGTTATTGGAATAACTTTATAGACATTTCTATTCTTGATGATTTTCATCAAGTTGTCAATGCTCAAATTTCTTATGGTGGTTATTGTGTTTTGGGCTCTTCTATTTGTGCATCTTGTAATAGATATGCTAGAAATCTTCTTTGGGATAACTTGACTAATTTTTCCACCTCTGTCACTAAACCTTGGTTTGTTGGTGGTGATTTCAACACTATTTTGTTCTCTTTTGAATGAAGTGGTGGTTGCTCTCCTAATATTCATTTCATGGAAGAATTTTCCAAGATGATCCTTGATTACAATTTTAATAAAATTGGTTTTAAGAGTTCTAATTATACTTGGCAAAACTCTAGACTTTGGGAAAGGTTGGACCAGATTCTTTTTAATACTCGTTGGATTACTCAATGGCCTATTACTTCTATAGATCATTTAAGAAAAACCATGTCTAATCATGCTCTTCTTTTGGTTTCTATTAAAAATAATTCTAATAGATTAAAGAATTTCTCTCCATTTACATTTTAGAACATGTGGATTCAACATATTAATGTTAACCTCACTTTTAAAGTAAGTTCTCAACCTTCTCTTCTTAGACCTAGAGATCTTCTAGACACTAAGACTTCCTTAGTCATAAGACACTTCTAGCGATTAGGTGAACACCTAAACTAAGAGACTTAGAAAGGTCAATCATAGGATTAGGCTATGCCTTGGGGATTAAGGAGACTCACCTACTCTATAACCTAAATTTGACCAGTGTTCACCTTCTCAAACCAAACCTCAAATTCAATTCAAATATAAATACCAAATTCAAATCCAAATCAAATGATTGAAGCCCATGATTTAATCCAAAATCATAATGAAAGAGAGAGAGAGAGAGAGAGAGAGAGAGATTAAACTAGTTCTAAACATCAAACAAAATTTATTTAGAATTAAATCAAAATAAAAACTAAAAATAAATGTTATATATATAATATATTAACCATTAAGTAAAAATAATTAATTTATCAAATTATGAATCCGTATTATCAATAATTATTAATCATAATTAAAATTATCTTATTTTATACACAACTTATAAATTTTCATTCAATTATTTACTAAAGTTATTAAAATTATGTAAAGCTTTTAAAATCATTTTTTTAAAAAGACATGTTTCTCCAAATTTTAAAAAAAATGTGAAAAAGAAAAAACTATTAAATGACCTACTCCTTGCTAATTTATGTGATCATGATAACACATAAAAAATTCAAAAAAAAGAAATAAAAAGAGGGAATGTGGGAGAAGTTGAGCATGTAGGACAAAGTTGGCATCTCTCTCTCTCTCTCTCTCTCAACTAGCAGAAAAAATGACACATTAAAAAATGATGAGGTCCCATCTTTTTTCTCATCTCCCTTTAGGCATGAGAAGCCGAAGCCCTCTCATTCCTACTTCACTTAAGAGCAGCTCTCCCATCCCAACCGACCCTAAGAAAATAAAAAATAAAAAAATCTCTCTAAGCACCTCTCCACAACTGGACGCAAAGCCAAAAGTGAACTCTCCCTCACATCCATCTCTTCCTCTCAACCAAGTGAAGCCTAGCTGACCCAAGCAGCATCCATGCCTCCTTCTTCCTCTAATAAGTGACCTCTCTTCCCTCACTTCCTCTAAAATTGATACACATAGTAGCATGTAGCAAGTATCTGATCGAGACTTCCTTGATCCCAACTAGCACCCATAAATCTGGCTACCTGCAAAAAGAATATGAGACATCCCATGAATTTTCTATTGATAGATCGAACCATGCCACTCACATGGCCTAGCCACCAGTGAACTCTCCCTCTATGCCTCCATCCTCCTTCATAAAGACCACTACTTTCCAGCCCCAAGCGTCCATCCCGTTCTTCATCACTTCTCCCATTGCATTTCTGGTAGCAAAAGAGATCCTTTGAAGGTCTCGTGGATGGTTCTCTGTATTCGGTGTGAAGACATAATCCCTACCTAAAGTTGTCAAGGCCATTGATTTGGTCCTCCACGAGCCCATTGTTGAGGTCTCAATGGAGGAGATCAGTTCGAAGAAGATCCAGAAGATCATAGATGACATGATTGCGGTCATGTAGAAGGCCCCTAGTGTCAACCTCGCTGCTCTACATATTGGTATTCCTTTGAGGGAAATGAGCTGAGTGAACATTGAATAGGTGTAAATATTGATGCAAAACAGTATGTAAGGGATTTAATTGCCTTGAAAGCCATCCTAAATGATCTATACAAAAATTCCAAATCAAACGCACTGCTGGTAGCACCTGGAGGGTTCTTTAATGATCTATAGTGGTATGCTCAGCTTCTAGAGGCTTTTGAACCTATTTTTCTCAATTCCCTAAGACATCATATATATATATAATCTAGGTAAAATTATTATTCTTGAAGAAACAAAGGAATACATTAGCTATGCTCTTAAGAGTGAAACTGATGCTCAAGACCACCGACCTTTTGATCTGTTGGTAATAATTAATACAAAGCTTCAGAAGAAGGGAAGCAAAACTTGCTTTATTCTTTGAAAGATGTTTGAGCATTGATGGATTTAGAGCTATAGTAAAGCAACATCTACAGGTGGAGGTGACAAGTCATGATCATTTTGGTCAACCTATCAAAATTACTGCTTCTGGATGGATGGCTCGCATATTACAGCATGAGTTTGAACATCTGAATGGGACAATATAAGTGGATAAGATTGTTCTGAGAACATTCAAAAAAGTCAATAATCTAGATTTACCTCTTCTAGTAGGATGCCTAAAGCCAAGTGTCAATGAGAAAGTGAGGAGAAAGGAAATAATAGGAGAAAATAAAAAGAATGATAGTTGAAGTATTGATCCAACCCAACAAGCACCTCAATAGGGCTTTATTTCTTCCAAACGAAGCCACCTCTTGGTCAGAATCCACCGTACATTAGCTCCGATGAGATATAATTCTAAAAAGCCTTAGGGATCTCATGTTTGATGTGTTGAATGTAAGCATCATTAGGATCCAACCTATAGAGCTCATGCTCTTTACTTTTTAATCCTTTCAATTAGAGTTTAGAGACAAAAGTAAGACTATTTATTTTATGTGTTTGAAGTGAATAGTTTTGATTAGGCCGAATAGCATAGTGATTTGATTGCACCTATCAAGCCATGATTAACTCGTGTGCCATTTGATCTTTGATCGAATGATCATGATTAATCTAATATTTTATTTATTATTAAATTTAATTAGATCTAAAAAATGGAGTTAATCACTCTTTGGAATAAAAAAAGAAAGTAATAATATGTGATCAAACAAATTCCAAAAAAATGTACAAATTAAATTATCATAAAATTTAAGTAAAACTTTGTATAAAAAAAATTAACTAAACCAATAACATTATAAATATTATAATCAAATATAAAAAGTTGTTTGAACATAATTTATTAATGTCAATTATAAAAATAAATTTAATCCCCAATTATTATATATTGATGTAAAAGTTAAAAAGAAATTTAGTTATGAGACATATCCTTAATTATAATTAATTTAACTATTAATTACAATTGACTAAGCTTTATTTGATTAGTTATTCATATAAAATATTAGAGCAAAATGATTAGGACTTTTTTCCTAATTGTTTCCTATAATTTATTTCATTAGAAGATTGGATTTATGAAATATGATTGGGACCTTTTCCCAACCCATTCCTTAAATCTATTTCATTTGGAGGATACTTAATCAATTTGGCAAATTAAGTAAGAGAAATTGATTAATTAATTAATTATTTCATTAATCAAATCAAAATTATAATCATATCTGATCTTCAATTAATTCATGGATAGATCTTTAGGTGTTTAATAGCCTAAAGAGAGTTAATGAAATTATGTTTTACCCATAAGTGTTGGAAACTCATAAAAGTAATTAATTAAGTTTTTTAATCTAATTAGTCAATAATTGTGAGCTAATTGCATTAGGCCCTTTCATTTCTTAGGATCATTGTATGTTATTTTACATGAATATCATGTTGGCTCATAATAATTTAATTAATTACTTTAAAGTAAAATATGTAAGAGTTAATTAGTGGATTTAATGCATATTACAACCTAATTAATCCATAAAATCCACTTAATTACATTTTATTGAACCAAATCAATTCACAAACATGGGAATGGGTTAGGATCAACAAACTTTCCTTCATTTCATTAAATCAAATCGAAACATAAAAGTTAAAAGTGACATAAGAAACTTTGATTTTCTCAAAATGTTTTTATTTGATATGATTGTCCTTAGGAATTAATTTAATTGAATTAAATCATGTGTTTATGTTTAGTTATTACTCTCCATTCATATTAAATGTTGTATGTCATTTGATTCATGCATTCATCTTTTGCAAAATTAACTAAATCAAAGGGTTCCATTTATGTCAAGCTTGCATGTGTTTATTTTATTTAATATAAGTTTTGCTATTATCACTATTAAACTAAAGTTATTTTCAAAAGTTTATAAGTCAACTACAATATTTGGAGTGATAATATTTATAAATATTTATAAGCATGCATATGGCTTAGAACATGTGATATGGAGTTCTCTTTCTTTAGTCTATATGAATTTACATAAAGTTTGAATGTTAATAAGTGTATAGTCCATTTGAAAAGGACACGACATTTGTTTGAATTCATTCCAATGTATTTCTATGTTTGAATTTAGATAGAACTTTAGCTCAGATGTATAAATAATTCAATTGAAAGAAATATAGTTTTTGCATGATTTTCCATTCTTTTAATCACTTGTACATTCATGTGTATTCAAGAATAGTGGATATATCTATTTTGGACATTCTGGGGATGCAAGGCTTTAAGTAGCCCCAAGGAGGTCTTTACCTCACTCCCCTGGTATAACAATGTTGAAGTATCTTCTTAAAACTTTTATATACTTGTATGTTCATTTAGCTAATGAATGAAAATATTCTTTTCCACATTTATCTCAGATGTATAAATAATTCAATTGAAAGAAATACAACTTTTGCAAGATTTTTAATTCTTGAAGTCACTTGTACATTCATGTGTATTCAATAATAGTGGGTATATCTAGTTTGGACATTCTAGGTATGCAAGGCTTTAAGTAGCCCCAATGAGGTCTTTACCTCTCTGCCCTAGTTTAACAATGGCAAAGTATCCACTTAAAACTTTTATACACTTGTATGTGCATTTAACTAATGAATGAACATCTCCTTTTCATGTTTATCTCACATGTATAAAAAATTCAATTGAGAGAAATACAAATTTTGCATGATTTTCTATTATTGTAGTCACTTATACATTCATGTGTATTCAAGAATGGTGGGCATATCTAGTCTGGACATTCTGAGGATGCAAGGCTTTAAGTAGCCCCAATGAGGTCTTTACCTCACTCCCCTAGTTTAACAATGGCAAAGTATCCACTTAAAACTTATATACACTTGTATGTGCATTTAGCTAATGAATAAAATCTCATTTTCAACTTTAGTTCACATGTATAAATAATTCAATTGAAATAAATAAACCTTGTGCATGATTTTCCATTCTTGTAGTCATTTGTACATTCATGTGTATTCAAGAATAGTGGGTATATCTAATTAGGACATTTCGGGGATGCAAGGCTTTAAGTTGCCCCAAGGAGGTCTTTATCTCATTCCCCTGGTTTAACAATGGCAAAGTATCTTCTTAAAACTTTAATACACTTGTATGTGCATTTAGCTAATGAATTAAAATCTCTTTTTCTACAAATATACACATCTACATTCATCATCTAAGTGTGCTAAAAAAGATTGTATGTGTAAGTATATTTAGGATTAATATTATATGCATGTTACATGTGATGGAGAGGAATGATTGAACATATGCCATGTGATAGTAATTCAATTGAATTAATCCTAAGATACCTTTCATATTAAATATGATTATTAAAAGTGAGCCTAAACTTAGAATTAAGTTAAAATTTATAAGCCATTCACTAAAGAGAACTAAATCAAATTTGCATGCTTTATAAAGTGGCTTAAGGTAGGGATGAAAGAGGGCAATCATCTTTTCTTCTCTTTATAAAACTTAGTTGCTAAGTGTAATCAAATTAAACAAAAGAAAACATAAATTAAAATTATAAAATAAATTAAATAACTTCAATTAAAACCAACCCTTCATGTTAAATTAAATCCTTCTAAACTTAGAGAACTATAACTCTAATGCCTAGCAAGACATACCACACAAGCCTTAACACACTCATTAGAATTAAGTCACTACTTCTAGCTTTATGTTAGGGTGGTGCTTGGTATGATGTATAATTTGGTTTGTGATGTATTATTGTAGGGTGTATGTTAGGGTGTATGCCTCATAGACTATATGGTAGGCCATGATTAGCCTAATCATATTTTTATAGGGGGTTATATTTAAGGGGCCGATTAAAAATAAATATAAATGCTCTCTTTGGTTCCTTAAGCCCCTAAGCATTATTAAAGTTAGGACAGGTGGGCTTGGTTACCCATGTGTAGGGTGCTAAGCCCAAATTATGATATAATTGCTTAAGATTGTATGTATGTTTAACTGACCTCTATTTTGTCAGTGTAGTTAGATTTAATTTTCATATTCTTAATGTAATTTTGCAATTAGGAATTAGGACTAGTGCTATGGGGGATAAGGATGAGCATTGGCTAGAAGGCTTTGTCCTGTGAGGCCATGTGATGTCTTTGAGTGGAGCAAATTAAATAAAAGAAAAGAAATAAAGACATGAAGAATGAAGACCAAGACCACCCATAATTCATTCATTATAAGTTGTAATTATTATTTTGTAATTTTGGGTTGTATAAGGTTAGAGCTGCTACCCATCTTTTTTTTTTTTGGGTGTAACAGATCGACTTTTATTCTTTCATGATAGTTATAAAAATTGGTTGATGATTTGTCAAGGATGTGTACTAGAAATGACATGCTTTTCTTAGTTTCTTAAATGAATGATGTTTGAATGTGTGGACTGGATGAAATTAGGCTCTTAGGAAAAAATAAATCTTTTACCCAACTATAACTCATAAATAAAGTTTTAAATAATTCCTAACCTCACATAAAGCCTAGCATTAACTCAAGATAATTAAAATATTTAGCAATCCCTTAGCTGAATGTTGATGTCTCACATCATGCATGCATATTGCTTCACTCTTACTAATAGAGGGTTTCCATCCTTACACGATAGGGGAAGGCTTGACCTTTGAGGGCCTCCTCTGTGGTGGAAAACACCTCTTTCCCATTGATTTAGCTAATAATCTAACTTCATCATGCATATAGGCATACAAAATTCCAAAACCTTTGTCAAAATGAAGTGTCCAAAATCAAATAAATTTGAAAAGATTTGCATTTGTAGATTAAGTCATTAGTCATACCACTCATCCTTTAGTCTCTTAGGGAGTGGGTTTAAGGACTTTTTTCTCTTTCTAAATTAATAATAGTTCAACTATCTTGCAAATGCATAAGACTTTCCTACATGGTTTCAAAATCATAGGAGGAGTTAGTTGGCGGCCACTCTAGGCACTTATAAGCCCAGCAGTCGGGTGGTTTATTCTCTCTTATAGAGGTGAACTTTATGCCCATTTTTGCTTAGACTTAGGTCATGCTTTGGCTTATGCCAAAGATCCCTAGATTGAGGGTCTTAGGTTGCTATTTCCTTCAAGCTACTAGCATAAATCCCCACCTCTTAGGCATTTCCACAACCTTGTGTTCTTGGATTATAAGTCCTAGCTTTCTAATAAAATGTTAATTTCAATAAAATTAATTTCTTCAACTTTAAACATATAAAGCCCAACCATAGGATAGATTAGAATGCTCACTAGTCTTTCTAATATCATGAGCATTTCCTACTCATTCCTTTTGGCTTCGATAATAAGTCTTCTCCTTGACCAATCTTATTTAATTTTCCAATACAAACAATATTTTGATAGTCTAGCCTTGAAATCTTTAGAGACCTTAATTTCTACTTAATCAAGAGTATTCTTAAAGAATTCTTATTTTTTAGGGTGTAATTAACTATGGGGGCTTGCCTCCATAAGGAATTTAATGAACTCAACTTAAAATAAACCCTACTTTTCCATGTAAAGTAGGGGAAAGATCTCTAGTATATTCAAAGACCCATCATACCTTAGGAGTCCTTATTAGGTGATTAGGTCCATTATAGGGTGATGATTTATACCTTTCAAGATAGTGCATCATTCTTTAATGTCGTGTCCGATCACTTCAATAAGTACCTTCTAAGATCTACATGGTGTCCTTCATCTCAAAAATAAACACCACAATTAATTTTTTTAATGTTATGGCTAACAATTGGAAAGCTTCTTCACATCCTGATAATTTGATTACGGGGATGAATATACCCTAGTTTAAACTTAAATGACTTAAACAAAGTCTGGTTTGGTCAAACAAGCATTACTTTTAAAATATTTTTTGCTAATATGAAGGATATGGAAAATTTGGTTTGTGTTGAAGTTTCTGTTATGATAAAACCTTCTAAGATTTTGGACTTGAAAGAGGCAAAAGATAAACTTATTAATTTTCAAAATATGGAAGAAACTTATTGGCATCAAAAAGCTTCTAGTAAACATATTGCAGATGGTGAAAAGAATACTAGGTATTTACATGATTTAGTTAATAAAAAGAGAGCTTTAAATACTATTTAGAAAATTAAAAATGACAATGGATAATGGATTACAAAGAATAATGATATTAAGGATTTGGTTATTAATTATTTTAGAAATATGCTCAAAAAGAAATGCTCTTATGATGCTACTTCTAAATCACACTTGATTCCTTCTATTATTACCAATGATGACAATGCTTTGCTTACTATTTTGCCTAATGAAGATGAAAATTTTAAAGTTCTTAATAGCATGAACATAGATTTTGTTGTTGGACTGGAGGGTTTCACTACTCCATTTTTTCAAAATTATTGGTTTATTATTAAAAATGATTTGATTGATGTTGTGGTTGATTTCTTTAATGGTAATCCTTTTCCTAGATATTTTTCTAGCACTTCAATTATTCTCGTACCTAAGAAAGATAATATGAACTATTGGAGTGAGTTTAGACCTATTAGACTTTTCATCTTCATCAATAAGCTAATTTCCAAAATTATTACCAACAGGCTTAGTCCTCTTCTTCATAAGATTATCTTTCTCAACCAAATTGGTTTTGTTAGAGGTAAATATATTTCTTATAATATTTTACTTGCCCAATAATTAATTCATGATTTAGATGCTAAGACTAGAGGTGGAAACATCCTTTTCAAATTAGATATTACCAAAGCTTTTCATAATATCTCTTGGGATTTCCTTTTTGATATTTTGAATTTATTTAGGTTTTTTGATATAATTATTTTTCCTATTAAAAATTGTATTAATAATGCCTGGTTTTCTATTTTTCTTAATGGGGAAGCTTTGGGTTTCTTTCCTTCCTCCCATGGCTTAAGATAAGGGGATCCTTTATCTTCTGCTTTATTTATCATTGTTGTTGAATACTTATCTAGGCACATCAATGATTTATTCTAAAATAATCCTAGTATCTATCACAAAACTCTTGGTGATTTTCGTATTTCCCATTTAAGCTTTGTGAAGTATTTCATTATTTTTTGCAATGCTTCTATTCATCATATCAAGAATCTTAAAAATCTTTTAAATATATTTTGTAGAGAAAGTGGTCTTACTATCAATGATAATAAAAGCTATTTTATTACTTCTTCTAGTATCTCCAATAATAAAATCAATCACATCTTGCATATCACTAATTTTAAACATCTACATTTACCTCTTAAGTACTTTGGTGCTCCTCATTACGAAGGTCTAAAATGATCCCATCTTTTTGATGAGTTAATTCAAAAGATTTTAAATACATTTTCTTTTTGGGAATCTCATTTACTCTCGTTTGGTGGCAGGCTCACTATTCTTAAAAGCACTTCCAATTTAATGCCTCTATATTTCTTTCAAACTATTACTCCTACTAATTCTACTCTTATTAGAATTGATCGCTTTCTTAATAAAATTTTTTGGGGATCTAATAATTCTATTAAAAGAATGCATTGGACATCCTGCATAAATGTTGTCATCATTTGGGTGAAGGTGGTCTTGGTTGCAAACCTATTCGTGATGCTATTATTGCCTTCTCTCATAAGCCCTTGTGGAATTTTAGAAATAATGATAGCCTTTGGGCTAATTTTAAAATGGAAAAATATTGTCAATGTAAACACCCTATTATCTATGCTTATAAATTTGGTGACTCTCTGATTTGGAAATGGCTTTGCTCCATTAAATGGGTTGCTGAATCCTTAATATTTTATGGTGTTCATTTGGGTTCATCATTCTTTTGGCAAGAAAATTGGATTGGCAATGGATCTATTTACTCTCTTTTATCTACGCACTCTACTGCTATTATCAAAGTTAACTCTTTTTGGCTTAATAACAATTGGAATGAAAATAAACTTGAAAATTATATCTCTGTTTCTCTTTTCGATAACTTTTTAAATGCCCCTATTTTTTTTAACAAACTTGATCAAAATGTTTTTTAATCTCTCTTACAATGGTGAATTCGTTCTTAAAGAGGTTTGGAATTTCATTAGAGATAAGCAGAACTCCTCTAATGTTTTCATTAAATTTTGGAACAATATCATTCCCATTTCTTATTTGATTTTAGCTTGGAGGATTTTGAATAACTTTATTCTTGTAGATTTCTTGCTCTGTAATAAAGGGTTTTATTTACCTTCTAAGTGCTATTGTTGCTTTCATATTGAAAATGTTAATCATGTTTTTCTCAATGGTGCCATTGCTTCCAAATTATGGATATGGTATGATTATTTATTTCACACTAACTATTTTCATGGTTTCCTTTCTTTAAATCAACTTCTTGAAGCTTGTTTCCAAAAAACTGTGAAACATCATATCAAAATCTTAATTGCTATCACTTTTATTTTGGTTCATTTGGATGGATAAAAATGATGCTAAATATCATGGTATTCCTATGAATCATAAAAGGATCCTGGCTAGAACTAAAGAAATAATTCATGCTTTGTTTAATGCTAATTTAATTAGTAACATCCATTTTAGAAGTTATAAATTTGTTGCTAAAAAATTAGGTCTCATTCTGCCAAATGTTTCTTTCAATAAGGCTATTAGAATTATCCATTGGATCAAACCTAATGAGAACTTTATTAAAATTAATACTGATGGTTTAGTTTCATCTAATAAATATGGTTGTGGTGGTATTATTACAGATTCCAAAGATACTATCATTTGTGCTTTTGCTTATCCCCTTAAAGCATGTTATGTTATTTATGCTCAGCTTATGGTTGTTAATAAAACTATTGATAGTTTTTTGAACAAAGACCTCTTTAATATTTGGATTGAAGTTGACACTCTTCTTTTACTTGATATGCTCACTTCTAATAAAATGGGAAATAATGACTTATTTTATCTCCTTAATCACACTAAAACCCTCCTCTTAAGTTGCTACAAAATCTCATATCATGAAGGTAATGCTTGTGGATTTCCTAGCCAATTTGGGTGTTGAATTAAATCTCTCACTATATTAGATAATCAACTTACCTAAGTTTGATAGGTTTGGTTAATCTAGATTGCTCTAGACTGCCTTACTTCAGACTTTAACTTGTGGCTTTTTCTATTGGTCTTTGGCTATGGTGTTTTCTTTGAGCCTTTTTATTGATTGCTGCTTTTGGGCTTTCCCATATTGAAATAGCTCCTTGCTATTCTTCTTTAGGGTCTTGGCTAACCTCATTTTCTATGAGTGCTACCTTTTTGTTGGATGCTACAGATTGTTTCTACCCTCTGCTTGGTTGTCTTGGGTGGTGTTTGTTTGAAGGCTATTTTTAGTCTTTTCATTTCTATCTTAGTGTTGTGCTTGTTGGCTATTACTACTTTCTTTTTCTGTTTTGGCTCGCTGGCTACTGATTGTTTGTTGTTCCTCTCACTTGTTGCTTGAAGCTTGATGTTTCGTGGTTGTTGCCTTCTTATTTTCTCTTTGGTGGTGGCTATTTTTTCTGTGGTCCAAAGGGACCTTATTTTGCTCTCGTTCCTATCCTTCCCGGTTTGCTACTGGGTTGGTGGTCCCTAGTTTGCCTTTCCTTGGTTGTTTGCCTGGCTGGGTGATTACCACAATTATTTTTTGGTTATTTTTGGTGGCCTCTAATTGGGTTGTGGCTATACCTACCATCTATCTTTCCCTCAGAATGAGGTTTGCCTCATATCTGGGCTAGTTGCTTCCTTATCTGAGTTGGATATTTTAATGTTGAGGTGGTTGGTTGGGTGGCCTTGTTCGGCCGAGTTGATTGGCTGTTATTTTGGGTTGGTTGACTAGGTGGTGGTTGGCTTTTTACCTCCTTCACAGGCGATCTTGGGGTTGTTGGTGGTTTATCTTGGTTTGATTTGGCTGGTCGAGGTTATTTATTATTATTTTTTTGTTTTATTGATTGGGGCTTCATGATCAGTTTTCTGGCTTTGGTTTGTTTTGGTTATGTTTTCAACCTCTCTTGTAATGGTCTTCCTCATATCGCATGCTTATCTTTTCTTTTTCTCCTATTTGGGTGGCTTAGTGGGTCTATTTTCTCCGCCATAAATGTTGTTGTGGGTGTTAGGCTTTATTGGTTGTTTGCTTCTATTTTGTTGCTAGTGAGCTCTTGTAGTTTTTTTTCTTGGTTTTTGGTTTGATGTCATTTCGGGTTTGCTGGTTGAAGGCTGTTGTTTTACATTGGGTGCTAGTGACTTGGTTTGGTGTCTTGGATTTTATTTTGGGTGTGGGTATTACCTCTATTAAATGTATTTTCTATCCTATTTCTTAATACCGGCCTCTTAGTTTGTGGTGGTGGTTTTGCTGTTACACTTGCTATTCATCTTGGTAGCCTTACTGGATGCTCCTTTAGTCTTTTTTCTTATCTATCTTGGTGGAGGTACAACACACTCTTTTATCTTTTGCTTGTCTACTTGGGTTATCCTCTGCCTTGATTGGATTGGAGGTTGCTATTGGTGTAAGTTGTCCCCTCTATTTGGGTATTGGTTTGTTGTTTCTTTGGGGACAATCTTGGAATGGTTTTTTGGCTTTGGGCCTATCTTTTCTGGACTGTGTTGTTATCCCTGTAATGGTGCTACTCTTTTTTGGTATTTCACCTCACTTTTGGTGTTGGATTTGGTGGTTTTCTCGTCCCTAATGAATGACTATAGGTCTGCCTTACTGAGCTTGGTTATTTTGGTGGCTTTATTTTTGGATGTTTTGTTTGCTGGTTGGAAGACTTTGCAGCATTGTTGGATGATGATCTCTGGATGACTGCCTATATGAGGTATGTTGGCTATGATGGCCTTGATGTTTCGCTCTGTTTCTTGTTTTGGCTAGTAGCACTATATGTAATTATAACCCTTCTTCTGAAGTTTGGATGCTTATATATAGTGTTGCTCCTTCAAATGATTGCGACTGAGCCTGAGCATTTTCTTTACTTTGCTCTTTCTCTTTATGCCAACTTAATTATACTCATCCTTTCCTTAGAATGTTGTAGATGTCTTTTATAGGTTAGCAGTCTAGCCAGTGGATTTTCCTATTATCAAAGAAATCAAGTGGATTTTGTTATTGCTCAGATGGATCTTCTATTGTTGATGATTTAGATTTTCTTTTGCTTCTCTTTATTTAATATTGTAATAGTTTGGGGATTCATCTCTTTAGGTTTTATTATAGATCTTTGACCATTAGTTTAGAGATTTATCCCCTTTAAGGACTTCGTACTCCTTATTTGGTGGCAATAAAATTCCCTTAATTTTCCCACAAACAACACCTTAACCCTAACACTAAACTAAAACCTAAACCCCAAACCTACAACCAAAACCCTAAACCTTAAACTTTAAAAACATTAAATCCTAAACACTAAACCCTAAACCCTAAACCTAAAAACCCTAAACCATAAACCCTAAACTCTAAACCATAAAACCTAAACCTAAATAAATAAAATAAAATAAATTAAATTAAAAACATAAACCCTACACCTAAAACCTAAACCATAAACCCGAAACCCTAAACCCTAAAAACCCTAAACCCTAAACCCTAAAGCTCCCTAAACCCTAAACCCTAAAACCTTAAACCCTAAGACCTAAATCCTAAACCCTAAAACCCTAAACCTTAAACCCAAAACCCTAAATCCTAAACCTAAAACCCTAAACCCTAAACCCTAAACTCTAATTCCTAAACCCTAAACCCTAAACCCGAAAAACCTAAAACCTAAACCTAAACTAAATAAAACCTAAAAATAAGATAAATAAAAAATCTAAAGGAAAATAAAATAAAAATATAAAATGAAAAAAAAACTAAAACCTAAACCTTAACCTAAGCCTAAAAAGATAATAAAATTAAAAATAAAAAACTAAATTAAAATAAAATAAATAAAAACTAAGCTGAACTAAAAAAAGCCTAAAAAAAACTAAACCTAAAATAAAAATAAACTAAATCGAAAATAAAATAAAATAAAAACCAAATAGCATCATAAACCTAAAAAAACCTAAAATAAAACCTAAAAATAAATAAAAAATAAAACCTAAACCCTGAACTAAAAAAAAAAAAGAAACCTTAAACCTAAAATAAAAATATAATAAACCTAAACCTAAACTAAAAGAAATTAAACAAAAATAAATAAAACCTAAACCTAAACCTAAACCTAAAATAAAATAATGCTAAACCAAAACCTATATTAAATAAAATAAAATAAAATAAAAATAAACCTAAACCTACATTAAAAAATAAAACCTAAAGATAAACCAAAATGAAAACCTAAAACCTAAACTTAAGAAAATAAAATAAAAACCTAAACCTAAACCTAAAAAAATAAACATTAACCAAAAAAATTAAACAAAATATAAAACTAAACTAAAAATAAACCTAAACCTAAAAAAAACTAAAATAAAACCTAAAATAAATAAACATAAAATAAATAAACTAAACTAAATAAAAATAAAAAACCTAAATAAAAATAAAAAATAAAATAAACTAAAATAAATAAAAATTAAACCAAATGAACTAAATAAACCTAAACCTACTTATTTGCTTAATTTTCAAAAAATAAAAATGAAATAACAAAAAGACCTAACCCTAAATCCTAAACAACAAACCCTAAACCCTAAACCCTAAACTAACCCTAAACCCTAAACTAAACCCTAAACCTAACCCTAACCCTAAACCCTAGCCCTAACCGAAACCCTAAACCCTAAACCCTAAACCATAAATCCTTAAACCCTAAAACCCTAAACCTTAAACCCTAAACTAACCTAAACCCTAAACCTTATACCCTAAATCGTAAACCCTAAAAACCTAAACCTAAACTAAATAAAACATAGAAATAAAATAAATAAAAAATTATCTAAACTAAATAAAGTAAATAAAATAAAATAAAATAAAAACCTAAACTAAAACCTAAGCTAAACCTAAAAATAAAATAAAATAAAATCCTAAAAATAAACTAAAATAAAATATAAAAAAGCCTAAACTAAATTAAAAATAAAATAAACCAAAGAATAAAGAACTTAAATAAAATAAAAACTAAACATAAAATAAAAATAAAATAAATCTAAAATATAATAAATTAAAAATTAAATAAAAACCTAAATCGAAAAAATAAACCTTAAAATAAAACTTTAAACTAAATAAAAAATAAAACCTAAACCCTAAACTAAAAAAGAAAACCTAAACCTAAAATAAAAATAAAATAAACAAAATAAAATAAACCTAAATCCAAACTAAAATAAATAAAACCTAAACCTAAACCTAAAATAAACTAAAACTAAACTTAAACATAAACTAAATAAAAGAAAATAAACTAAAAGTAAACCTAAACCAAAACTAAATATTAAAACCTAAAAATAAACCTAAAATAAAAACCTAAAACCTAAACCTAAAAATATAAAATAAAAACTTAAATGTAATAATAATATATAAAACCTAAACCAAAATAAAAAATAAAAATAAATTTCAACTAAAAATAAACCTAAACCTAAACCTAAAAAATAAACTAAAATAAAAAGCCTTAACCAATATAAATAAACCTAAAATCAATAAACTAAACTAAATATAAAATAAAAAATAAACCTAAGGAAAATAAAAAATAAAATAAAAAATAAAATAAATAAAAAATAAACTAAATAAGCTAAATAAACCTAAACCTACCAGTTTAGTTTATTTAAAAAAAATCTATAAACCTTAAACCCTAAACCTTAAAAAACCCTAAACTCTAAACCTTAAACCCTAAAACCATAAACTGTAAAACCCTAAACCCTATACCCAATACCCTAACCCTAACCCTAAACTCTAAACCCTAAACCCCAAAACCATAGACCTAAACCTAACTAAATAAATTAAAAAATAAACTTAAACCATAAAACAAAATAAACTTAAACTTAAACTTAAACCCTAAGAATGGGCAGAACATTGATGGCGGGACATCGCCAACCGTTCGCAGATCCGTGGTGGAGGAAAAAATGTTCTCGCAGGTGGTGGGGATCTGGAGGTCTTTGAAATGGAGGTGGTGGTCGAATGTGCTTATGAGAAGAATAGAGGCTAATACGGGTGAGGGAGAGATTGGGGATATGATGGTGGATCCAGCTACTCGAGATGTCGGGGTGGTTCTGATGGGAACTGGAGAAACTGAAGAACGATCGATCTTATCTGCTGCATATGGAACTTTAACTTTACAGTAGAGACGGTTCAAGTTATCCACGGCTTTTTGATTTTCTCTATGCATGCTCATTTTTTATTTATGTCGTCGCTTGTATCTTAGAAAACTTAGGGTGTTACCTGGTTGATGAAATCCAAAAGAAGAAATGCTAAATCAGAATTTGTTTTCTGTTAAGAAAAACCAAAACCCTAAACTAAAACCTAAACCCTAAACCTAAAACCTGAACCTTAAACCCTAAATCCTAAAAACCCTGAACCCTAAATAACAAAACCCTAAACCCCTAAACCCCTAAACCATAAACCCCAAACCCTAAACCCTAAACCCTAAAATCCTAAACCCTAAACCCTAAACACTAAACCATAAACCCTAAACTCTAAGCCCTAAACCCTAAACCTATAATCTTAAACCCTAAACATACAACCCTAAAACCTAAACTTAAACTCAAACCTAAACTAAACCATAAACCCTAACCTAAAACCATCCCTAAACCTTAAACCTTAAAACCTAAACCCTAAACCCTAAATCCTAAAGTAAACCCTAAACCCTACAACCCTAAACCCTAAACCCTAAACCCTAAACTGTAAATCCTAAACCCTAAACCCTAAACCCTAAATGCTAAACCCTATACCTTAAACCCTAACCCTAAACCTTAAACCCAAAAACCCTAAACCCTAAAACCCTAAACCCTAAAACCTAAAACTTGAAAACCTAAACCTAAATTATATAAATCCTAAAAATAAAGTAAATAAAAAAAACCAAAACCTAAATATAATAAAAAAAGTAAAATAAAAGAAAAACCTAAACCTTAAAATATAATAAAATAAACTAATAAAAATAAACTAAAATAAAATAAATAAAAACCTAAACTAAATTAAAAAATAAAATAAACTTAAATATAAAAACCCTGAATAAAATAAAAACTAAATGTAAAATAAAATAAAATAAAATAAAATAAAATAAAAACCATACACTCTAAATCCTAAACCCTAAGCCTTAAATCATAAACCCTAAATCCAAAACTCAAAGTGTTAAACCATAAACCTTAAACCTTAAACCATAAACCCTATACCTTAAATTAACAACCTTAAACCCTAAACCCTAAACCCTAAACCTAAACCTTAAAAAACCCTAAGCCCTAAAACCCTAAACCCTAAACCCTAAACCCTAAGCTCAAAATCCTAAACTAACCCTAAACACTAAACCCAAAACTGAAATCCCAAAACACTAACCCTAAACCCTATACCCCAAAACCATAAACCTTAAAACCCTAAACTCTAAACCCTAAATCCTAAAAGCCTAAAAACCTAAACCCAAATTAAATAAACCCTAAAAAGAAAATAAATATAAAAACCTAAACTTATATAAAATAGAAAAAATAAAATAAAATATAATCCTAAACTAAAACCTAAACTTAAACCTAAAAATAATATCAAATATACTAATAAAAATAAACTAAATAAAATAAATAAACCCTAAACTAAACTAAAAAATAAAATTAATCTAAGAATAAAAAAACCTAAATAAAATAAAATCTAAACGTAAAATAACAATAAAATAAACCTAAAATAAAATCCCTAAACCTTAAACCCTAAACCCTAAACTTTAAATCCTAAACCTTAAATAGTAAACTCTAAGCCCTACACCCTAAACCCTAAACCTACAACCCTAAACCCTAAACCCTAAACCAAAACCCTAATCCCTAAACCCTAAAACCCTAAACCTTAAACCCTAAACCCTAAAATCATAAACCCTAAACCATAAACCCTAAACCCTAATCCGTAAATCCAAAACCTAAACCAAAACCTGTACTAAATAAAATAAAGTAAATTAAAAATAAACCTAAACCTACACTATAAAATAAAACCTAACAATAAACCAAAATGAAAACCTAAAACCTAAACTTAAGAAAATAAAATAAAAACTTAAACCTAAACCTAAAAAAAATAAACATTAACCTAAAAATTAAACTAAAATAAAACTAAACTAAAAAAATAAACCTTAAGCTGAAAACTAAACTAAAATAAAAAACCTAAAATAAAATAAATAAACTAAACTAAATAAAAATAAAAAACCTAAACAAAAATAAAAAATAAAATAAACTAAAATAAATAAAAAATAAACTAAATGAACTAAATAAACCTAAACCTACTTATTTACTTAATTTTAAAAAAATAAAAATGGAATAACAAAAAGACCGAACCCTAAACCCTAAACCCTAAATTAACCCTAAACCCTAAACCCTAAACCCTGCACCCTAAACCCGATACCCTAACCCTAACACTAAACCCTAGCCATAAACTGAAACCCTAAACCCTAAACCCTAAAACCTTAACCCTAAAACCCTAGCCCTTAAACCCTAAACTAACCTAAACCCTAAACCTTATACCCTAAATCGTAAACCCTAAAAACCTAAACGTAAACTAAATAAAACCTAAAAATAAAATAAATAAAAAATTATTTCAACTAAATAAAGTAAAAAAGAATAAAATAAAATAAAAACCTAAACTAAAACCTAAGCCTAAACCTAAAAATAAAATAAAATAATAAAAATAAACTAAAATAAAATATAAAAAACCTAAACTAAATTAAAAATATAAAATAAACCAAAGAATAAAAAACTTAAATAAAATAAAAACTAAACATGAAATAAAAATAAAATAAACCTAAAATAAAATAAATTAAAATTAAAAAACCTAAACCGAAAAAATAAACCTTAAAATAAATCCTAAAACTAAATAAAAAATAAATCCTAAACCTTAAACTAAAAAAAAACCTAAACCAAATATAAAAATAAAACAAACAAAATAAAATAAACCTAAATCCAAACTAAAATAAACTAAACTAAAATAAATAAAACCTAAACCTAAACCTAAAATAAACTAAACCTAAACTTAAACATAAACTAAATAAAAGAAAATAAACTAAAAGTAAACCTAAACCAAAACTAAACATTAAAACCTAAAAATAACCCTAAAATAAAAACCTAAAACCTAAACCTAAAAAAATAAAATAAAAACTTAAATGTAATAATAATATATAAAACTTAAACTAAAATAAAAAATAAAAATAAATTTCAACTAAAAATAAACCTAAACCTAAACCTAAAAAATAAACTAAAATAAAAAGCCTTAACTAATATAAATAAACCTAAAATCAATCAACTAAACTAAATATAAAATAAAAAATAAAACTAAGGAAAAATACAAAATAAAATAAAATAAAATAAATAAAAAATAAATCAAATAAGCTAAATAAACCTAAACATACCAGTTTAGTTTATTTAAAAAAAATCTATAAACCTTAAACCCTAAATCTTAAAAAACCCTAAACTCTAAACCCTAAACCCTAAAAGCATAAACTAAAACCTTAAACCCTATACCCTATACCCTAACCCTAACCCTAAACCCTAAACCCTAAACCCTAAACCCCGAAACCATACCCCTAAACCTAACTAAATAAATTAAAAAATAAACCTAAACCCTAAAACTAAATAAACCTAAACCCTAAGAATGGGCAGAACCTTGATGGTAAGTACATCACCGCCAACCAAGTTCAGCCTAGATCTGTGGTGGAGCTAAGGTGAGGTGGACTCATCAGGGGTGGTGGGGGATCTGGAGGTGGTGGTCGGATTAGTGGTGCTTATGCAGGCAGGAGTAGCAATAGAGGTTACAGTCATGGCAGTGGTGGAGGGAGAGATTGGGGATATGATGGTGGATCCTGCTACTCGAGATGTCGGTGGTTCTGATGGGAACTGGAGGAATCAAGAAGATCGATCTATCAGCATATGGAACTGTATCTTTACGGTAGAGACGGTTCAAGTTATCTACAATTTTTGATTTTCTCTATGCATGCTCATTTTTTATTTATGTTGTCACTTGTGTCTTAGAAAACTTAGTGTGTTACCTGGTTGCTGAAATCCAAAAGAAGAAATGCTAAATAAAAATTTGTTTTCTGTTGAAAAAAACCAAAAACCCTAAACTAAAATCTAAACCCTAAACCGAAAACCTGAACCTTAATCCCTAAACCCTAAAAACCCTAAACCCTAAACCACAAAACCCTAAACCCCTAAACCCCTAAACCATAAACCCCAAACCCTAAACCCTAAACCCTAAAACCCTAAACCCTAAACCTTAAAACCTAAACCCTAAATCCTAAACCCTAAACCATAAACCCTAAACTCTAAGCCCTAAACCCTAAACCTACAATTAAACCCTAAACCTACAACCCTAAAACCTAAACCCTAAACCTTAAACCCTAAACCCTAAAACCCTAAACCTTAAACCCTCAACCCTAAAACCTTAAACCCTAAAACCTAAACCCTAAACCCTAAATCCTAAAGTAAACCCTAAACCCTACAACCCTACAACCCTAAACCCTAAACCCTAAACTGTAAATCCTAAACCCTAAACCCTAAATCGTAAACCCTAAACCCTATACCCTAAACCCTAACACTAAACCTTAAACCCCAAAAGCTAAACCTAAAACCCTAAACCCAAAACCCTAAAAACCTAAAATGTAAACCTAAACTATATAAATCCTAAAAATAAAATAAATGAAAAAACCTAAACCTAAATATAATAAAAAAGTAAAATAAAAGAAAAACCTAAACCTTAAAATACAATAAAAAAACTAATAAAAATAAATTAAAATAAAATAAATAAAAACCTAAACTAAACTATAAAATAAAATAAACTTAAATATAAAAACCCTGAATAAAATAAAAACTTAATGTAAAATAAAAATAAAATAAACCTAAAATAAAATAAAATAAAAACCCTACACTCTAAATCCAAAACCCTAAACCTTAAATCCTAAACCCTAAATCCAAAACTCAAAGCCCTAAACCATAAACCTAAAACCTTAAACCACAAACCCTATACCTTAAAACAACAAACTTAAACCCTAAACCCTAAACCATAAAAAAACCCTAAACCTTAAACCTTAAGCCCTAAAACCCTAAGCCCTAAACCCTAAACCCTAAACCCTAAGGTCAAAATCCTAAACTAACCCTAAACACTAAACCCTAAACCCAAATCCCAAAACACTAACCCTAAACCCTAAACCCTAGAACCATAAACCTTAAAACCCTAAACTCTAAACCCTAAATCGTAAAAGCCTAAAAACCTAAACCTAAACTAAATAAACCCTAAAAAGAAAATAAATATAAAAACCTAAACTTAAATAAAATAGAATTAACAAAATATAATATAATCCTAAACTAAAACCTAAACTTAAACCTAAAATAATATCAAATATACTAATAAAAATAAACTAAATAAATAAATAAACCCTAAACTAAACTAAAAATAAAATAAATCTAAGAATAAAAAAACCTAAATAAAATAAAAACTAAACGTAAAATAACCCTAAAATAAACATAAAATAAAATAAAATAAAATTTCTAAACCTTAAACCCTAAACCCTAAACTTTAAATCCTAAACCTTAAACAGTAAACTCTAAGCCCTAAACCCTAAACCCTAAATCAAAACCCCAATCCCCAAACCCTAAAAAACCCTAAACCTTAAACCCTAAACCCTAAAACCCTAAACTTGAAACCCTAAACCATAAACCCTAATCTGTAAATCCTAAACTAACCCAAAACCTCAAACCCTAAACCCTAAACCCCCTAGAACCCTAAACACTAAACCCTGACACTAAACCATAAACCCTAAACCCTAAACCCTAAACTCTAAATCCTAAACCCTAAACACTAAATCCTAAATCATAAACCCTAAATCATAAACTCTAAACCAAACCTAAATAATCATAAACCAAACTAAACTCTAAACTCTATACTTAAACCTAAATCTAAAACTAAACCCAACCCTACACCTAAACCTAAATCTAATAAAATTAAACCCTAAATCTACTAAACCTTAAACTGTGACCTAACATAAACTTAAACTTAAACCAAACAAAACTATAAACTCACTCTAAACTCCTAAACCCTAAAACCCTAAATCCTAAATTAAAACTAAACCCTAAACTAAATCTCCTAAAACCCTAAACTAACCAAACCTAAAACCTAAAACTAAAATCTAAAGGCTGAGTATAAAACCCTAAACCTTAAACCCCAAACCCTAAACTAATCTTAAACCCTAAGCTAACCCAAGCCCTAAACCTAAAGCCCTAAACCCTAAACCCTAACCCTAATCCCTAAACCATAAAACTTTAAACCCTAAACCCTAAAATCATAAACCCATACCCTAAACCCCAAACCCCTACACCCTAAAAACCTAAAAACCTAAACTTAAACTAAATAAAACCTAAAAATAAAATAAATAAATAAACTAAACCTAAATAAAATAATAAAATAATAAAATATAATAAAATAAAAACCTAAAATGAAAACCTAAACTTAAAAGAAAATATATACTAATAAAAATAAAATAAATAAACCCTAAATAAAACTAAAAAATAAAATAAACCTAAGAATAAAAAAACCTAAATGAAATAAAAACTAAACATAAAATAATAATAAAATAAACCTCAAATAAGTACATCTCCCAGCAGAGAATGCTAGTATCCCCTAAGTTCATGATTTGTTCATCAGGGAGATCATTACTAAGTTGAGAGTCACTAGAAGTAGGTGTGTTGCTATGAAATCCTCTAGCTCTTATCCTTTCATCAAATGGAGGGATACAAAGAAAATGTCAAACTACGAGAGGATCATGGATTATCATGTAAACCGTCTAGATAGTGTTAGTCGTGTCATTAGATACTGTAGTGGATTGATCCTACAGATTAAGTTCACCTTATGAGGAAGCATGTTCTGTTGTTTCTTTAAGATGCAAAGATTAAAGCTAGGTAATGCTTCTCAATGGGTGGATAATTAGCCTAAGCATGGATTAGATGACGGTTGAGGTAGTAGAGTATGTTTTCCATCCCTTCATCATTAGCTTGGGTCAACAAAGCACCAAGGGAGTCATCTAATGCAGTAGTGTAAAGTATGAGCGGCTTACCTAAGATAGGAGCTACTAGAACTGGCAGTGTCATCAAGTAATGCTTGATGTCTTCAAAGCCATACACACACTTGTCATCCTACTTGAACTTGGCATCCTTTTTGATAAGAGTTAAAAATGGCTAGCATCTTTATAATAGGTTGGATATAAAGTATCTTAGATATGCCAACTGCCCTTGGAATGATCTGAGTTGAGTTAAATTTTTAGGGGGTGCCATTTCTAATATCACCTTGATCTTCTCTAGATTGATTACAATTCCCTAGTGTCGTACAACAAACCCAAGGAATTTCCCTGAAGCTACTCTGAATGCACATTTCAGGGGATTCATTTTGAGGTTAAATTATTGTAACTATTTGAAAACTACTCTCAAGTCAAAGGTATGGCCTTTCTTTTCTCTACTTTCGATGATCAACATGATGATGAATGAATCAGTTAGTCAAAGATTCAGTCATTGCTGGTATGCAGTACTAGCATTTTTAAGGCTGAAGGGCATGACCTTATAGTAATAGATTCTGATCAGGGTTCTAAAAGCAATATTTCTTTCATCTTTAGTAACCATCTTTATTTGGTTATATCTAGATGAGCCATCCATGAAAGAGAAGACTACATGAGATGAGGCAATGTCCACCATTAGCTCTGGGATTGATAGTGGAAATTCATCTTTTGGACATGCTTTATTTAAATCCATAAAATCAACTCATATGAATTTGGCCATTCTTTTTCTTAATTGGGATGACGTTGGCTAACCAGCTAAGGGATTTTTCTTTCCGAATGAAGCCAACATTGATCAATTTCTTGACTTCAAAAATGATATGTTGTTCTATGTCTAATTGTATGTGTCTAGGAGCTTTCTTGATAGGGTTAGCAGTAGGCTCTATTGCTAGTTTATGGATTACTACATCAAGAGCCAATCCAATCATCTCTTCATAACTCCATGCAAAGTGGTCCTTAAACTCAATCAATAGCCTAATGAAGTCATTGGTTTCAATTTCATTCAATAAAGAATTGAGGTATGTCGGGTGTGGATCTTCTTTAGCTCTTAACTTGATTTCTTTGAGCTCATCAATGGTTGACTTAATCTCTTCTTTGAACTCTGGAAGTGCACCTTTGACTTAAAAATTATTTGAATCATCTGAAGTTTCTAAGCATAACTACTCATATGAGTTAATGTGATTTGAAAATAAATTATCAATTCCAAATGATTGGTGATGACTAAGCAGTAATCATCAACATCGATTAGAACCACTGCACCGAATCTTAGTCCCGATCTTGATTGAGAGCCTTTTCATCTGTTCTTACATATTCTTTCGATGTAGTCTGCTTTTGACCAAGTATGTGGGATTAACCCTTTCTTTGCTAAATTATGAACACAAGGTAATTACCAATCAAAAGGTAATTCTATTAAATTTTTATAGGATTCATCCTCAAGTTCTACATTCTTCTTGAATTGAGGATGATGCTTCCAGAGAGAACCTCTAAGTCTTCACACCTATGGATGACTTATGGGCTTCCTTAACTTCCAAACCCTCAGATTCTTGAGAGGAAAGTGGGGTTAGAGTAAAGGTTTGCAACTAATGCCTAACTTATTCACATATAGACTTGGATACACTTATGGTTTACTTTGGAGCTAGATCTTCATTGCTATCTGGCTAAAGTGTCATCTCTAAGAGAATCTACTACTGAGAAGAGCTGACTGGTATGCTAAATGTATAAGACTCATCCTATGAACTATATTATAAGTCTATATGGATAGCAGGTGTACTCCTAGTAGCTGGGAAATATCTTCTATTGGGTGGCCAATAAGAAGATTTTCCACCCCTAAAACTACCTCTAAACTAGCCTCTTCATCTACCAGGTGGAGGTCAGGTCATCCTACCCATATGTTCAAATGGAGTAACGAACTGTGGGTGGAATCTAATGTCAGGCTCCACTTGCTCCTCCAAGTCTATTTCAACTCCCTTTTATTTTCTTTTTTATTTTCTCTTTTCTTTTCTTTTTTTTCTCTTCCTTTTTCTGTTTCTTTTTCTTTTATTTCTAAACTTTGGCCAAGTTTATAAGAATAGACTTGTTGATTTTGAGGGAGGTAGTAAGCGACATCATCATATATGCCGACCTCATGAACTGTAAATGGCTTGAGATCTCCTTTGATATAGTAGACGATCCCACCTCTCAAAAACTTCATAGGCTGATGTATAAAGGATGGAACTATGATGTTCTCATGTATCCATGTTCTCCCAAACAAAGAGTTGAAAGATGTATTCGAGTCTATAATGTGAAACTTGGCTTCGATCTTTCAATCATCTATCTCCAAGGGCAACACTATGGAGCCTAAGGCCTGTTGACCTCACTTTTGGAATGTGGATTCAATCTTCTCATCTTAGACTTAGAAGTCTTCTAGACACTAAGACTTCCCTAGTCATAAGATACTTCTAACAATTATTGAAACACTTAACCTAAGCCTAAAGACTTAGAAGGGTTAACCATAAGATTAGGTTATGCCTTAGGGATTAGGATAATTGACCTACTCTACAAGACAAATCCAATCCATGTTCACCTTCTCAAACCAAACCTCAAGTTCAATCCAAACATCAAATCCAAATCCAAATCCAAATCCAAATTCCAAAACCTAATGGTTGATTCCCAGGATCAAATCCAAATTTGAAACCCTTCTTAAGTCATATGACCTATCCCATGGACTTAGCCAAATCTTAATCCAAATCAATCCAAAATCAACTGATTTTCTCATAATCAATTTATATCTTCAATCATCCTCCTAAATATAAATCAAATATACATTCCAATGATCAGAACTAAATCAACTAAATCAAATTAAATCAAAACCCTTCCTAAGCCATATGACCTATCCATGGACTTAACCAAATCTTAATCCAAATCAAGTTAAACTCAATTAATTTTCTCCCAAATCAATCATATTTTCAATCATCTTCACAAATTTAAATGAAATATACATTTAAATGATCAAAACTAAATCAAACCAAATCAAAATCCAAACCTAAGCCACATGACTTAACTCCATGGACTTAGCCAAATTTCTTCATTCTAAAACCCAAATTTAATTTATTTTCTCATGAATCAATCATACCTTCAATCAAATTCACAAGTATAAATAAAATCTATAATCATCAAGCCAAACCAAAATCAACCCAAGTCAAACCCAACTTAACTGTTTTGACTTGAAATGTTCAAATGAACCAAAACCCATTTGAACTAAAGCTAATTGCAATTGAATTTATATATCAATCCCAAATCCATATATAAACTCAACTAAATCAAACTCAACTCAACCCAAAATCAAGCCAACTAACCCCAATTAGTCTACTTGACCCAAAGTGGCCAACTTGACCTATTTGAGCCAAGTTCTAATCCTACCCAAATTAGATTGAACCAAGCCCATCAAAACCTCCCATCATGATCGTTGATCACCCTAGGTTGATCAATTATCCCAAATTGGGTCAAACCAAGTCAACTAGGTCATTTTACCAAGTCAACCACTTAACCCATATGAACTTAAACAAGCCAAATTGCAACCTAAGCCAAATCCCTTGAAACAAATGATTCATACCAAATCAAAATCAATATTTGAATATGACTTGACCTTAAATTGAGTCAAACCAAACCCAATTGGCCCTCTTGACCCAAGTTGACCTAAATTGACCTAAAAGACCAAATTGGGTCAAATCAAAATATACACCAAATTGATTGCAACCAATGGCTCAAGTTCATTCTAAATTGATTATTGAACTTGACTAAAGCCATGATTGGACCTAATTGAACCCAATTGACCTACTTATCCCAATTTGACCTAAAGGTTCAAGTTGGCCTAAATCAAAACCAAATCCAAATTAATTAAAACCAAAGCCTACAATCATCTTCAATTGGTCAATTAAACCAAAACCAACACTCAACCCAAGCCAGTTTGGCCAATTTGATCAAATTGGTCAACTTAACCCATTTGACCCAAATGAATTCAGATGAGCCAAAATCAAATCTAAGCCAAACTAAACCAAACCAATTGAACCAAAACATCCCAAATGATCATATGAACTTGACCCAACCCTTGGTTTGACCCAATTTGACCAATTGGTCAACTTGACCCAACCTGATCGAATCTGACCTAAATGAGTCAAATTGAGCCAAACTTAACCAAATCAACTCCAACTAACTTGAAATTTGGGCTAACACACTTTTGGCTCATTTCAAATATGCTCAAATCAAATCCAATGCCAAATGATCATTCTACCCTTGGGTCAAGGGAATCACATGAGACAAATCACCCATGTAAGTGGTCATTTCCATTCTTTGGCCACTTGGTAATCGCACAATGGTCCACTTAGGCACCTTGGACACTGCTCAACCTAATCCAAGGGGTGGTTGGGTTAGCCATGACCCATGAGAGGTGAAATCACCTCACCCTCCCCACAGGAGCATTTGAAACCCATAGTAAGAAGCCAAACTAGATCGCACACCATCGATCAAGATGAAGAGGGGAGGGTATACACCTCCACATTTCCACTCAAACACACATAAAAATCATTCCTCAGAGCCTTAGCTACCCAAGAAGAGCCGTTAGAATAATTCTCTAAGTTCCCAAGCTCATTCCTCGATCAAAATGCCATTCCTGTCCATCCTGAAAGAAGACACTCCCATTTTTGACCTAACTTTCCCACTTCTCCATCGAACTCAAATTAACTTTGCACGCAACTTCTCTAGGCCTCGTCGAGCAAGAACAAATCATCTCCAAAGCTTCTCGAGCACTAGAGGTGGGACTTTGATCAAAGTCAAGCACCAAATCATCAGTTAGTGGCCTTCCGAGAAAACATTGAAGAATTTATCTAATTACTGCTCAATAGAGCTTCATCTCCACTAGATGAAACTTCTTCAATCGTTTGAGCCCCTAGTCTTGAGCTTCAGGTGATGTATGCTTTCAAAATAGATCCTTAGCTAAAATTGGTTGGAAATTTTTGAAGAAAACTTGTTTATCGTGTGATCTTGACCAATGGATCCCCTCTGATCGATGTTGTGAAGGTGTGGGATCCTTTTGGAGTTGATCCGAGCTCGGGTAAGCTCAAATCAAGTGAGAAATGGCAGACAAACTCCATGTTACCTCACTTGCATAACGTTAGATCAGGCACTATATGTTTCGCATGATCGGAATAGACAGTTGTGATTAGATTTACTAGATCAATTTGATTTAATCTTATTAAGCTTTAGGATTAATCATAGTAGTCATATCTTAGATCAAATGGCGGATGATAAAGCACATCCACCACTGCTACGTAGGCACTGAGTCGAATAAGTTTTATGTAGCTAATCCTGAGGTGCCACATGGCGCCAATAGGATTAGGCTTTAATTAGGCTTAATTAATCATTTTTAATGGTCGAAACTTATAAAAATCTTATAAATTCATAGAGAAATAAAAAATGCAAATAAATACTAATTTTAAAGGTATTTTTAGGAGAATTAATTAAAATGATCTTAACTAATTTTGAATAGTAATTAAGGTTTAAATACAAAATTAATTAGCTTAATTACTTTTTAATTACATGAGCAATTAATCCCAAATTTTGTGGGTTAATTTAATGGGATGATTGACACCCATGATTTTCTTAGGATTTATTGCTCACTTAATTAAAAAAATTACTAATTAAACCTTACCTACTATTTTAAGTTAATTAATGATTAATTAATGTGATGAACAGTAATAAATTGGTTAATTAACTTTATTAATCATTGTTTAATAGTAAGTGAACTAAAGAATAAGGTTGGGACCCCTTTTTGGAAGTTCATTTCACCCTTTTCTAAAATGAAATTAATTAAAATTTAACTAATTAATTAAATCACTTAATAATATTGAAATCTTAATCACATCTGACCTGAATTAATTAAATCATGGGGTAGATCTTTAGGTGTTTAATAACCTAAAGTAGTTTAATGAAATTATGGTTAGTCCACATGTGTGGAAAACCATAAGAGTAATTAATTAAGTCCCATAATCTAATTAACTATTAATCATGAGCCAATTGCATTAGGCCCCTTTTATTTCTTATGATCATTGCAAGTTTATTTTCTATGCATATCATGTTGGCTCATAATTATTTTGTTATTTACTTTATGGTGACATTAGTAAGGGTAATTAATTCATCTAATTAAGGGTCCAACTTAATTAACCCATTAAATCAACTTAATTACATTTCCTTAAATTAAATCAAATCATTAATATGGGAATGGGTTTAAAATAGAAAGTGATGATTTCTCTTCTACTCTTTAAATCAAATCAAATCCAAAACTTAATTAATAAAGAAGCTTTAGTTTGCTTTAAATAATCTTATTTGAATTAATTGTCCTTAAAAATTAGTTTGGTTGAATGAATCACATGCTTATATTTGATTGTCCTTTTTCCAATCTTGTTAAATTTGGTATGTCATTTGAATTCATGCAAACATCTTTTCAAAACCAAGTAAAATAAAATGGATTACCATTATGTATGCTTGCATGTGTTGTTTTAATTCAATATATGCATGGCTATTATCACTATTAAATCTAAATGTATTTTTCAAAAGCTTATAAAAGAATAATAATATGTGTTATGATGCTAGTTATAAATACATAAGAAATGCATGTGCTTATAGTGTATGAATGTTGAGTTCTCTTCCTCTATTCATGTATTGATTTATATAAGATTGAATGGGATAATGGGTATATAATGACATCCAGAGCAAGGTAGGCTTAGCCCTAAGAGGTCAACTGACAACCTCACTTCCCCGGTTTGTTACTTGGTTGATGAAATCAAAAAGAAGAAATGTTGAATCTGAATCTATTCTTCATTAAAATTAAAAAAAACCAAAACCCTAAATCCTAAACTAAAACCTGAACCTTAAACCTAAACCCTAAACCCTAAACCCTACAAACCCTAAACCCTAAACCCTAAACCCTAAACCCTAAAACCCTAAACCCTAAACCCTAAACTCTAACCCTAACCCTAAACCCTAAACACTAAACCCTAAACCCCAAAGCCTAAACCTAAAACTAAAGTAACTAAGTAAATTAAAAAAATAAACCTAAAACCTAAAACCTAATAAACGTAAACCAAAACCTAAACCCTAAGAATGGTTAGAACCTTGATGGCAGGAACATCACCGTCAACCAGGCTTAGTCTAGATCACGATGGGGGCGAAGGTGGAGTCGGAGGTTATCGTAGTGGTGATGGGGGATCCGAAGATGCTGGTGGATATGGAGGTGGTGGTCGGAGCAGGATTGTTATGGAGGAGGGAGGAGCAACGGAGGTTACAGTTGTGGTGGTGGAAGAGGGAGAGATCAGGTATATGATGGTAGATCCCGCTACTCGAGAGGATGAGTTGGTTCTGATGGGAACCAGAGAAATGAAAGAACACTTGATCCCATCTGCTGCTTATGGAAGTCATTATAGTATGGACAGTTCTAGTTATCTAGGGTTTTTGATTTGCTCAATGCGTGAACATTTTTTATCCATGTCTTAGAAAACTTGGTGTGTTATTTGGTTGATGAAATTGAAAAGAAGAAATGTTGAATCAAATTTATTCTCTGTTTAAAAAAACCATAAACCTTAAACTAAAACCTGAAACGTAAATCTAAAACCTAAACCCTCAACCCAAAATCCTAAACCCTATATCGTAAACCTTAAATCCTAGAACCCTAAACTCTAAAACATAAACCCTAAATCCTAAACCAAAAACTAAAAAATTCCCTAACCATAAACCTTAAACCATAAATACTAAACCCTAAACCCGAAATGCTAAAACTAAACATAAACCCTAAATCCTAAACCTACAACCTTAAACCAACAGCCCTAAACACTAAACCCTAACAAACCCTAAACCCTAAACCCTAAACCCTAACCTTAAACCTAAACCCTAAACTGTAATCCCTAAACCCTAAACTAAACCTAAACTAAACCTAAAACCCTAAACCCTAAAGCCTAAAGTCTAAACCCAAAACTAACCCTAAACCCTAAGCTAACACTAAAACCTAAACCCTAAACTAATCCTAAACCCTAAACTAACCTTAAACCATAAACCTTAAACCCTAAAACCTTAAATCCCAAACAAACAAACCCTAAACTTAAAACCCTAAATCAAAACCATAAACCTAAACCCTAAAAACTTAAACACCTAAACCTAAACTAAATAAAACCTAAAAATTAAATAAATAAAAAACCTAAACCTAAACCTAAAATAAAATAAAATAAAAAATAAAGACTAAACTAAAATAAAAAAGAAAGACCTAAACTTAACCAAAAAAATAAAATAAACCTAAAAATAAAAAACCTAAACAAAATAAAAACTAAATGTAAAATAAAAATAAAGTAAACCTAAAATAAAATAAAACAAAAACTAAATAAAAACCTAAACCTAAATCATAAACCTAAAAATAAATAAAAAATAAAACTTAAACCCTAAACTAAAAAAACCTAAACTTAAAATAAATAAAAGAAAATAAACCTAAATATAAACTAAAATAAATAAAACATAAAGTTAAACCTAAAATAAACTAAAAATAAACCCTAAACTAAATAAAATAAAATAAACTAAAAATAAACCTAAACCTAAAGCTAAACCTAAAATTAAAAACTAAAACCTAAACCTAAAAAATAAATAAAAAATAAAACTAAACTAAAAAATAAACATAAACCTAAACCTAAACCTAAAAAAATAAACTAAAATAGAAAACCTAAACTAAAATAAATAAAACAAAAATACTAATCCAAACTAGATAAAAAATAAAAAAAATAAAATAAATAAAAAAGAAACTAAATAAACCTCAACCTATCGGTTTAGTAATTTATTTATTTTTTAAAAAATCTAAACCGTAAACCCTAAACCCTAAACCTTAAATCCTAAACCCTAAACCCTAAACCTACAACCATAAATCTTAAAACCTAAACATAACCTTAAACCCTAAACCTTAAACCCTAAACCCTAAACCATAAATCCTACACCCTAAACCCTAAACCCTAAACCCCAAACTAACCCTAAACCCTAAAAACCCTAAACCATGAACTCTAAACCATAAACCATAAACTAACCCTAAACTCTAAGCTAACCCTAAACTAAAACTTTAAATCCTAAAGCCTAAACATTAAACTATAAACTCTAAACCCTAAACTCAAACCCTAAACCCTAAACTCTAAAGCCCTAAACCCTAAAATGCTAAACCCTAAACCCTAAACCCTAAACCCTAATGACTTAAAACCTAAACCTAAACTAAATAAAACCTAAAAATAAAATAAATAAATAAACCTAAACCTAAATAAAATAAAATAAAAATAAAATCAAAACCTAAACCAAAACCAAAACTTAAACCTAAAAATAAAATAAAATTAAAAATAAAACTAAAGTAAAATAAAATGAAGAAAAACTAAACTATATTAAAAAAAATAAAATAAACTTAAGAATAAAAAACCTAAATAAAATAAAAACTAAACGTAAAATAAAAATAAAATAAACATATAATAGAATAAAATAAAAACTAAATGAAAACCTAAACCTGAAAAATGAACCTAAAAATAAAACCTAAAAATAAATTAAAAAAAACCTAAACTCTAAACTAAAAAAAAACCTAAACCTAAAATAAAAATAAATAAACAAAATACAATAAACCTAAACCTAAACAAAAATAAATGAAACCTAAACCTAAACCTAAAATAAACTAAATCTTAACGTAAACCTAAACTAAATACAATAAAATAAACTGGAAAAATCATAAACCTAAATTAAAAAATAAAACTTAAAAATAAACCTAAAATAAAAACATAAAACCTAAGCCTAAAAAAATAAAATAAAAACCTAAACCTAAACCTAAAAATAAAAAATAAACCCTAAACCTAAAAAATAAAAGAAAAAAAAACTCAACTAAAAAATAAACCTAAAAGAAATAAAATAAACTAAATAAAAATAAAAATAAAAAATCAAATTAAATTAAATAAATAGAACTTAAAATAAATAAACTAAATAAACCTAAACCTACCGTTTTACTTAATTTTAAAAAAAACCCTGAACCTTAAACCCTAAACCCTACTCCTAAACCTTCTAAACCCTAATCCTAAACCTTAAACCCTAAAAGCATAAACCCTAAACACTAAACCCTAAACTAACCCTAAACCCTAAACCCCTAGCCCCAAACTCTAAACCTTAATTTAAAGTAACTAAATAAATTAAAAAATAAACATAATCCCTAAAACCTAATTAACCTAAAACTAAACCTAAACCCTAAGAATGGGCAAAACCTTAACGGTGGGAACATCATCATCAAACAGGCACAGTCTAGATCTGGTGGTGGAGGCGAAGGCCAAGGCGGTGGTTATCGAAGTGGTGGTGGGGGATATAGAGGTGCTGGTGGATATGGAGGTGGTGGTCGGAGTAGTGATGGTTATGGAGGTGGGAGGTCTGATAGAGGTTACAGCCGTGGGGGTGGCAGAGGGAGAGATTGAGGATATAATTATGGATCCCGCTATTCGAGAGGCCTGGGTGGTTCTGGAAATTAGGAAAATTGAAGACCCGACCATCTGATCGCTTACAAAACGTGTCCTTATAAGAGAGCCACTATCTAGGGTTTTTGATTTGCTCTATGCATGCTCATTTTTATCTATGTTGTAAACTTGGTAAACTTGGTGTGTTACTTGGTTGATAAAATCGAAAGAAGAAAGGTTGGATCTAAATTTGTTTCTTGTTAATAAAAATGAAAAAACCCTAAATAATGAACTAAAACTTGAACCGTAAACCTAAAACCTAAACCATAAACCCTAAACCTTAAACCCTAAAAACCATAAACGTTAAAACCTAAAAACCATAAACCTTAAACCTCAAACCCTAGACCCTAAACCCTAAACTCTAAAAAGCTAAAAACCTAAACTTAAACTAAATATAACCTAAAAATAAGATAAATAAAAAAATCTAAAACCAAGATAAAATATAATAAAAATATAAACTAAAACCTAAACATAAACCTAAAAAAAATAAAATAAAATGTAAAAACTAAACTAAAATAAAATAACTAAAAACCTAAACTAAACTAAAGAAATAAAAACCTAAATAAAATAAAAACTAAGCTTAAAATAAAAATAAAATAAACCTAAAATAAAATAAAATAAAAACTAAATAAGAACCATACCTAAACAATAAACCTAAAAAATAAAACACAAAAATAAATAAAAAATAAAACCTAAACCCTAAACTAAAAAAAAGTTAAACCTAAATTCAAAAGAAAATAAACCCAAACCTAAACTAAAATAAATAAAACCCAAACCCAAACCTAAAATAAGCTAAACCTAAACCTAAACCAAAACTAAATAAAATAAAATAAACTAAAAATAAATCTAAACCTAAACTAAAAACCTAAATCCTAACCCTAAAAAAATTAAATTAAAACTTAAACTTAAACATAAAAATAAAAAATAAAACCTAAACCTAGAAAATATAAAAATAAAACTAAACTAAAAATTAAACCTAAACCTATACCAAAACCTAAAAAATAAACTAAAATAAAAACCCTAAACAAAAATAAATAAACCTAAAATAAATAAAATAAACTAATTATAAATAAAAATAAATCTAAATCCAGATAAAAAAAAATAAACTAAAATAAATAATAAGTAAACTAAATAAACCTAAACCTACAAGTTTACTTAATTTTTTTTTTAAAAAATTCGTAACCCTAAGCCCTAAAACTAATCCTAAACCCAAAACTCTCACCCCTAAACACACAACCCTAAACCATAAACCCTAAACCCTAAAACCTAAACCCAAAATCCTAAACCTAAACCTTAAACCCTAAACCATAAACTCGAAACCCTAAACCCTAAACTCTAAAAAACCTTAAACCCTAAACCCTAAACCCTAAACCCTATAACCCTAAACCCTAAACCCTAAAAACCCTAAACCTAAAGCCTAAACCTTAAACCTTAAACCTTAGACCCTAAACTAACCCTAAACCCTAAGCGAACCCTAAACCATAAAAACCCTAAATGCTAAAGCCTAAACACTAAACCCTAAACCCTAAACCCTAACCCTAACCCTAAACCCTAAACCCTAAAACCCTAAACCCTCAATGTTAAAACCTAAACCATAAATCCTAAATCCTAAATCCTAAAAAGCTAAAACCCAAAGCTAAACTAAATTAAACCTAATGATAAAATAAATGAAAAAAACCTAAACCTTAATAAAATAAAAACCTAAACTAAAACATAAACCTAAACCTAAAAATAAAATAAAGTAAATTAATAAAAATAAACTAAAATATAATATATGAAAACTTAAACTAAACTAAAAAATTAGATAACCTAAGAATAAAAACCTAAATAAAATAAAAACTAAATGTAAAATAAAAGTAAAATAAATCAAAAATAAAATAAATTTAAAATTAAATAAAAATCTAAGCCTCAAAGATAAACCCAAAAATAAAAGCTCAAAATATATAAAAAAATAAAACCTAAAGCATAAACTAAAAAAGTCCTAAACCTAAAATAAAAGTAAAGAAATAAAATAAAATAAACCCAAACCTAATGCAAAATAAACTAAACTAAAATAAATAAAATTGAAATTAAACTAAACTTAAACCCTAAACTAAATAAAGTGAAACCTAAAAATAAACCTAAAATAAAAACCCAAGACCTAAACCTAAAATATAAAATAAAAACCTAAGCCTAAACCTAAAAAAAACCTAAACCTACAAAATAAAATAAAAGTAAAACTCAACTAAAAAATAAACCTAATCTTAAAAAATAAACTAAAATAAAAAACCTAAACTAAAATAAATAAATCTAAAATAAATAAACTAAACTAAAAAAATCAAGAATAAACCTCAATAAAAATAGAAATAAAATAAACTCAAATAAATAAAAAATAAACTAAATAAACCTAAACCTACCGATTTACTTAATTTAAAAAAAAGCTAAGCCCTATAACCTAAACCCTAAACCAAACCTACAACCCTAAACTGTAAACCCTAAACCCTAAAACCTTAAACCTTAAACCTTAAATCCTAAACCCTAAACCCTAAACATACAACCTATAATCTTAAACCCTAAACCCTAAATGCTAAAAACCCTAAGCCCTAAAGCTTATGCACTCAACCCTAAACCCTAAATCCAAAACCCTAACCCTAAACACTAAACCCTAAAACCATAAACCTTAAAGCCCTAAACCCTAAACCTAAGCCCTAAATTCTAAACCCTACACTCCAAAAACTTAAAAACCTAAGCCAAAACAAAATAAATCTTAAAATAAAAATAAATAAATAAAGTAAATAGAAAAAGTCAAAAAATACTATAAAATAAAAACCTAAACTAAAACCTAAACCTAAACCTAAAAATAAAATAAAATTACTTAATAAAAATAAACTAAAATAAAATAATTAATAACTTAAACTAAAATAAAAAAACTAAATAAAACTAAGAATAAAATACCTAAATAAAATAAAAACTAAACGAAATAAAATTAAAATAAACCTAAAATAAAACAAAATAAAAACTTAAACCTAAAAAATAAACCAAAAAATAAGTAAAAAATTAAACCTAAACCCGAAACTAAAAAAAAAAAAATCTACACCTAAAATAAAAATAAAATAGAATAAACCAAAACCTAAACCAAAATAAACTAAACTAAAATAAATAAAACTTAAGATTAAACCTAAAATAAACTAAGCCTAAACCTAAACTTAAACTAAATAAACTAAAAATAAACCCAAACCTAAACTAAAAAATAAGACCTAAAAATAAACATAAAATAAAATACTAAAACATAAACCAAAAAGAATAAAATAAAAACCTAAACGTAAACATAAAAATAAAAAATAAAACCTAAACCTAAAAAATAAGATAAAAATAAAACTAAACTAAAAAAATAAACCTAAACCTAAACCTAAAAAAATAAACTAAATTAAAAAAATCTAAACTAAAATAAATAAACCTAAAATAAATAAACTAAACTAAATAAAAAAAAATTAACATAAATAAAAATAAAGAATAAAATAAACAAAATAAATAAAATAAACAAAATAAAATAAATAATCCACTGACCCTAAACCACTAAATAAACTAAACAAAACCTACCGGGTTTGTTTAATTTGGATATGTACCCTACTAAGCTGAACCAGAGCCCTACAGACCTGACCAGGCCCTACCCTGACCCCAAACCCACATTACCCTAGACTTAAGGCCTGAGCCCAGCCAGAGGCCATGGCCCAGACCACAACCCTGATCTTAAAGGCTGAGAGCTAGGCCTAAATCCTGAGCCCTAGGCCAGGCCCCTAGGCCCTAGGCCCTAGGCCCTGGGCCTGACCCCACCCTAGGCCCTAGGCCTGACCCAAAGGTGACCAAACAGGCAGATCACTGAGCCAAACCTAAAAACTGGCTTAATAAAGTAAAATAAAACTCACTAAAAAATAAGCTGACCCTAGCACAAGAATAAACTAAAAAGATAAAATAAACAAAGATAAATAAACTAAACTATAAAATAAAAAAATTAAAGATATATAAAATGTAAAGATAAACTAAATAAATAAAAAATAAACTAGTGTAAATAAACCTAAACCTGGGTTTGTAATTTAATAAAAATCTAAACCATAAATTCTAAACCCTAAACCATAACTAACCCTACACCTACCTGACATACCCACACAAACTGATCCTAAAACCCTAAACCTTAAACCCTAAAACTGGACCACTATGACCCCACCTGACACAACCCCACCACCAAACTCTACAGCATAAATCCTAAACCTTAAACCACCCTAAACACTAAACACTAAACCCTAAACCTAAATCTTAACAGCTCTAAACCCCAAACCCTAAACCTAAATATAAAGCAACTAAATAAATTAAAAAAAAAAAACCTAAACCCTAAAACCTAATAAACCTAAACCTAAACGCTAAGAATGGGTAGAACCTTGACGGCAGGAACATCACCGTCAGCCATGTTTAGTCTAGATCTAGCGATGGAGGTGAAGGTATAGGAGGTGGTTATCATAGTGGTGGTGGGAGATCTAGAGGTGCTAGTGGATATGGAGGTGGTGGTCAGAGTAGTGGTGGTTCTGGAGATGAGAGGAATGACTGAGGTTACAGCCATGGTTGTCTTTATAGTAGAGATAGTTCTAGTTTTCTAGGGTTTTTTATTTTCATTATGCATGCTAATTTTTTATCTATGTTGCTGCTTGTGTCTTAGAAAACTTGGTGTGTTACTTGGTAAATGAAATAAAAAAGAAATACTGAATATGAATATGCTCTTTGTTAAAAAAACCTAAAAATCCTAAACCCTAAACCCTAAAAACCCTAAACCCTAAACCATATACCCCTAAATGCTAAAAACCCTAAACTCACTACACCTGACCCTAAACCTTAAATCATAAACCAAAACCTTAAACTAAAAACTACCACACCACTGACCCTGACCCCCTAAACCTAACCACTACCCTAAGAGCCAACCCTAAATGCTAGGCCAGCAAAACCTGGCTTAAATCCTGGGCCAGCCCCAAGCCCCAAACCTAGCCACTGAGCCAATGACCTGGCTGATCTAGGCCCTAGGCTCACAAACTCAAACCTAAATCCTGAGCCCAGCCCAAGCAGGCCACAAACCTGGCCCTGGGCTCTAAATTTTGAGTCTGGCCCTGGGCCCTGGCTCAAAGCCACTGGGCCCAACTAAACTAAGATAAATAATAATAAAATAAAATAAATAAAAGATAAATATAAAATAAATAATAAAATAAATATAAAAAAACTACTAAACCTAAACCTAAAAATAAAATATAATAATCTAATTAAAATAAACTAAAATAAAATAAATAATAACTTAACCTAAACTAAAAAAATAAAATAAACTTAAGAATGAATAATTAAATAAAATAAAAAGTAAACATAAAATAAAAATAAAATAAACTTAAAATAAAATAAAGTAAGAATTAAAAAAAACCTAAATCAAAAAATTAAACCCAAAAATAAAACCTAAAAATATATAAAAAATAAAACTTAAATCCTAAACTAAAAAAAAACTAAACCTAAAATAAAAATAAAATAAACCTAAACCTAAAATTAAGTAAACTAAACTACAATAAATAAAACCTAGTAAACCTAAATAAACAACCTAAACTAGGCTAAACTAAATAAATAAAATAAGCTAAAATAAACCTAAACCTAAACTAAAATAAATAAACCTACTAAAAAGAAAATAAAAAAATAAACCTAAAAAATAGCACAAAACCTAAACCTAAAAAAAATAAAATAAAAAACATCCTAAAAATAAAAAATAAAACCTAAACTTAAAAATAAAATAAAATAAAACTAAACTAAAAATAAACAAACACTAAAATAAACAATAAAGCTAAAACTAAAAATAAAAACCATGACTAAACCCAAAACACAAAGCAACCCTAAGCTAAAATCTAAATCCTACCTAAAGCCCTAAACCCCCAAACCCTAGGTCCTAAACCCACAAAATACCCTAAACCACAACCTAACTAAATCCTAAAGCACCCCACAAAACCCACTAAACCCCAAACCATAAACCCCACAAAACCCCAAACACCTAAACTTAAAAGTAATTAAATAAATAAAAAATAAACCCTAAAACTAATCTTAAGAAAAGAATGGGAGAACCTTGGCAGAACATCACCATCAACCAAGCTTAATCTAGATCTAGCTATGGAAGCGAAGGTGGAGGCGGCAATTATCGCAGTGGTGGTGGGGGATCTAGAGGTGCTACTGGATATGGTGGTGGTGGTCAATGTAGAGGTGGTTATGGAGGTGGGAGGAGTTACAAAGGTTATAGCCGTGGTGGTGACAGAGGGAGATCAGGGATATGATGGTGGATCTCGCTAGTCAAGAGGCCAAGGTGGTTCTGATGGGAATTGGAGAAACTGAAGAATGGTCGATCCGATCAGCTGCTTATGGAACTATGTCACTATAGTAGAGACAGTTCTACTAATCTAGGGTTTTTATTTTGCTTTATCCATGCTCATTTTTTATCTATGTCGTCACTTATGTCTTAAAAAACTTGGTTGATGAAATCAAAAAAAAAGAAATGTTGAATCTAAATTTGTTCTCTGTTAAAAAAAAAAACTAAACCCTAAATGAAAACCTAAACCCCTACTAAACCCTAAACCACTAAAACCAAAACCACAAACCCCAACCTAAAACCATTCTAATCCATAAATCTACCTAAACCCTAAACCTAAAACCCTACAGCCAAACCCCTAAAAATTATAAACCACTAACCTAGCACAACCTAACCTGACCCCTGGCCAACCACTGCCCAATGACACTGAGCCAAATGCAAATCTGATCACACTTTAGGCCAGCCTAAACCCCAGCCCTAGGCCCTAAGGCTGACCCTGAGCCTGAAAACTAAGCCTAAAAGACCCTGGGCCTTAAAGGCTGAGGGCCCTGGGCCCTAGACCCTAAGCAGGAAACCCTGACCACTAAAACTGGGCCTAAACCACTGAGCCACAGGCCTAAAAACATTAACAAAGCTAGATAAAGACCTAAAATAAAGATAAAAAAATGCCTAAAAGAAGATAAAATAATAGATAAATAAACATAAAATGGCTAAACATAAAGAAATAATAAAATTAATAAATTAAAATAAAATAAATGTAACCTAAATAAAAAAATAAAATAAACAGAATAAATAAATAAATAAATAAAATAAAATAAATAAAACCAAAAAAATAATAAAACTAAATAAAACCTAAACCAAAAAATAAACTAAAATCAAAAAAATAAAATAAAAAAATAAAAACCCTAAATTAAAAAAAACTTAACTAAAATAAAAATAAATAAATAAACTAAAACTAAAAATAATAAACCTAAAATAAAATAAATAAAAATAAATAAACTAAAATAAACCTAAATTTAAACTAAAATGAATCCTCAAAATAAACCTAAACTAAATACAAACCATAAAACCTAAACTTAAATCTAAAATAAAAATAAAACCTAAACCTAAAAATAAACTAAAATAAAACACCTAAACTAAACTAAATAAACCTAAAAATAAATAAACTATAAATAAAATAAAAAATAAACATTTGTAAAAAAAATAAAATAAATAAAATATAAATAATAAACAAACTAAATAAACTAACCTTGGTTAACTTAATTTAAAAATCCTAAAGACCCTAAACCCTAAATCCTAAATCATAAAAAAAATAAACCTCAAAAACACACCCTAAACCTTAAATCCTAAACCCCCACCACAAACCAAAACCACTAAACCTACCACTGACCCTAAACCCCTAAATCTAAAAACTAAATAAAATTAAAATAAATTATATAAAACATAAACCTAAATATAATAAAAATTAAAATAAAATAAACACAACATAAAAATAAAATAAATCAAAATCTAAAATAAACTAAAATAAAATAAATATAAGAATAAACAACTAAAATAAACAAAAATAAAATAAACCTAAAATAAAATAAAATAAAACTAAATAAAACTAAACCTAAAATTTAAAATTAAAACTTAAAATAAATAAAATAAATAAAACTTAAACTAAACTAAAAAAACCTAAACTAAAATAAAATAAAATAAATAATATAAAATAAACCTAAACTAAAACTAAAATAAAATAAACTAAAATAAATAAAACCTAAATCTAAATGTAAAATAAACTAAAATAAACTAACTAAAAATAAAATTGAAAATAAACTAAAAAAAAACACAAATAAACCTAAATAAATAAAATAAAATCTAAATCTAAACTAAATAAAAAAATAAAACCTAAAAAAAATTTTAAAAAAAAACTAAAAAAAAACCCCAACTAAAAATATAAAAAAAAACTAAATAAAATATAAAAATAAAAATAATCTAAATAAAATAAAAAATAAAATAAACTAAAATAAATAAATAAAACTAAATAAATAAATAATCTAAACTATTGGTTTGCTTAATTAAAAAAACCAAATCCCATATCCATAAACCCTAAATCCAATCCTGAACATTAAAACTAACTAGCAGAAACTGGGACCCAAACCTAGAACTAAAAAAGGCCACAAGGCACCACAGGCCAAACTAAACCCTGACCTAAGCCACAGCCCTAAACCACTATTAAACCAATCTAAACCCTGGCATTAAAACAAACTAACCACAAACCCACAAACCATGAACCAAGCACCAAACCACAAACCAACCAAACACAAAGCCAACCCTAACCTTAAACTAAGCCTACCCAAAACCTAAACCAAAAGCAAACCTAAACCCAAACATGAAACCCTAAACCTAAACCCTATGATGGTGGATCCATTACTCAGTGGCGGGGTGGTTTAATGGGAAGAAAGCGAAGAATATGGATCGATCTGCTTATGGAACTATGTCCTTTGCGGTAGAAATAGTTCTAGTTTTCTAGGGTTTTGATTTGCTTTCATGTGCTCATTTATGGTCTATGTCGCTTGTGTCTTAGAAAACTTGGTGTGTTACTCGATTGATGAAATCAAAAAGAAGAAATGTTGAATCTGAATTTGTTCTCTGTTAACAAAAAAACCAAAAACCCTAAACCCTAAACCCTAAATCTTAAATCCTAAACCCTAAGACCCTAAACCCTAATCCCTAAACCCTAAACCCTAAACCTATAACCCTAAACCCAACCCTCAAAAAACCACCCACCAAACCTAAACCTAAATCTTAACCCTAAAACCATCCTGAGCCACTGACTAACCCACAAACCACTGAGCCACAGGCTTAATCCCAAGGCCAAAACCCCTAAATACCCAAACCCAGTGAGACAGAATAACTACACCTCCCTCAAAAACCCCTGTATAAAGCTGAAATCAGCTAAACTAAACCCTAAACCTAAACCCTAAACCTAAACCTAAAACAAGATAACTGAACTTAAATAAAGATAAATAAATAATAATATAATATAATAAATAGAACATAAACTAAGACCTTAACCAACCTAAAAAAAAAAATAATCCTAAACTAAATTAAAAAAAATAAACCTAAGAATAAAAACTAAATTAAATAAAAGTAAATGTAAATAAAAATAAAATAAATAAAATAAAAAAAAAATAAAATAAAATAAAAACTAAATAAAAAGCATAAACCTCAAAACTATACCTAAAAATATATAGAAAATAAAACTTAAACCCTAAACTACAAAATACCAAAACCTAAAATAAAAATAAAATAAACCTAAACCTAAAACTAAAATAAATAAATAAATCCTAAACCTAAACTCAAAATAAACTAAACCTAAAGCATAAACTAAATAAAATAAAATAAACTAAAAATAAACCTAAACCTAAAGTAAAAAAAAACCAAAAAATAAACTAAAATAAAACCTAGAACCTAAACATATAAAAGAAAACCTTAACCTAAATCTAAAAATATAAAATAAAACCTAAACCTAAAAAAATAAAATTAAACTAAAAAAAGCATAAACTTAAACCTAAAAAATAAACTAAAATAAAAACCTAAACTAAAACAAATAAACTTAAAATAAATTAACTAAACTAAATAAAAATAAAAAGAAAACATAAATAAATAAAATAAAATAAGCAAAATAAATAATAAATAAAATAAATAAATATAAACCTATCAGTTTACTTAATTTTTTTTAAAAAAACCCTAAACCCTAAACCATAAACCCTAAATCCCAAACCATAAACCCTAAACACTAAACCCTAAAACTAATCCTAAAACCTAAACTCTTAACCTACAACCCTAAACCCTAAACCCTAAAAACTTAAAAACCAATATCTAAACTAAAAAAAAACTAAAAAAATAGAATAAATAAAAAAACCTAAACCTAAACCTAAACATAAAAATAAAATAAATAAAAATAAAAATTAAATTAAAATAAAATAAATAAATACCTAAACTAAACTAAAAAATATATACCTAAAATAAGATATTATAAATCTTAAATAAAAACCTAAACCTAAAAAATAAATCTAAAAATAAAACCTTAAAACAAATAAAAAAATAAATCCTAAACCCTAAATTTAAAAAACAAACTAAACCTAAAATAAATAAAATAAAATAAAACTAAAATAAAATAAACTTAAACCTAGGCTAAATGGATAAAATAAACTAAAATAAACCTAAACTAACTTAAAAAAAATAACCTAAAAATAAACCTAAAATAAAACCTAAAAATAAACTAAAAAATAAATTAAAACCTAAACTAAACCTAAAAATAGAGATTAAACCTACACCAAAATAAAATAAAATAATACTAAACTAAAAAAAATAAAACTAAACCTAAACCTAAACTAAAAGAAAGAAATGAAAATAAAAAAATCAAAATAATACATAAATTAAATAAATTAAACTAAATAAAGTAAAGTTAAATTAAAATAAAATAAAATAAACTAAGATAAATAAAAAAAAAATTAAATAAATGGTCTACTTAATTTAAAAAAAGACTTAACCCTAAAACCAACCAAAACTAACCATAAACCCTAAATGTTGAACCCTAAACTAAACTCTAAACCACTAAACCTTAAAACCATAAAACACAAACCCTAAGCCCCAAAAACAAGAAAAATTAAAATAAAATAAATAAAAAAATCTAAACCTAAATAAAATAAGAAAAATAAAATAAAATAAAAACCTTAACTAAAATCTAAACCTAAACCTAAACTAAACCTAAATGTAAAATAAGTTAAAATAAAAATAAAACTAAACTATAATAAAATAAATAAAACCTAAACTATACTAAAAATAAAATAAACCTAAAAATATAAAACCTAAATAAAATAAAAAAAAAGCTAAAATAAAATAAAATAAAACCTAAAATAAAAAATAAAATCTAAATAAAACCTAAACCTAGAAAATAAACCTAAAAACAAAACCTAAAATAAATAAAAATATAAATTAAACAAAAAAAAAACTTAAAATTAATAAAATAAAATAAACTAAACTAAAAAATAAATAAATCTAAACCTAAAAATACTAAATAAAATAAAATAAAGTAAAATAAACTATCCTAAACTACAAGATTAAACCTAATAATAATCATTAAAATAAAATCTAAAATCGACCTAAAAAATAAAATAAAACTTCGACTAAACTTAACATAAAAAAAATAAAAAATAATAAAAAAATAAAGATAAAACTAATAAAAGCATATAAACTAAATGAAAACTTAAACTAGACTAAAACCTAAAATAAATAAACTAAACTAAATAAAATAATAAATAAACAAAATAAATAAAATAAAATAAACTAAAATAAATAAAATAAAATAACTAAACTGTCGGGTTTACTTAATTTTTTTTAAAACAAAACCTACAAAACAATAAGCCACTAAACCCTAAATCTCTCAGGCCTCTGAAAATCCTCAGCCTTATCTGCCAAAACCCCAGATCCTCCACAACACTGAGGCCAAGACCCAGAGCCACTGAGCCCTAACGCACCCAAACCTGCTGGCTGACTCTGAGCCCTAGGCCACAGGCTACCCTAAACTGAAGCCAACAAACCCTGGCTGAGCCAAACTGACTAAACCCTGGGCCTTAAAAGCGGGAAAAAAACTACTACATAAACTAAAACTAAAGAAAGAAAAATAGAAGGTTGAAACAAATAAGATAAAGATAAATAAATAAAATAAAACCTAAACTAAAATAAGATCAAAGATGTGAAGAAAATAAAATAAAATAAAAATTAAACTAAAGATAAAATAAATAAAACAAAACTAAACTAAAAATAAAATTAACCTAAAATAAAAAAAACAAAATAAAAAAACATAAAGATAAAATAAAATTAACTTAAAATAAAATAAAATAAAATAAATACTTAATAAAAACCTAAACTTAAAAAGTAAACTTAAAAAAAAAACTTAAAATAAATAAAAAAATAAAACCTAAACCCTAAAATGACAAAAAAAAACTTAAATCGATAAAATAAAATAAAATAAACTAAAATAAAATAACTAATAAAATAAAAATAAACCTATATGCAAAAAAAAAATAAGCCTAAACCTAAACTACTAAATAATGAAATAAACTAAAAATAAACATAAACTAAAAGATAAAATAAATTTACTTAAAAGATAAAATAAATAAAGGCTTAAAGATGATAAAGAATAAAACTAAGAATAAACTTAGGCCTAACAAATAAATAAGAATAACTAAGATAAATGGGCTTAAAGAATCTAAACTAATAGTTAAAATAAACCTAAATGATTAAATAAAGATACTAGATAGATAAAAAATAAATTAAATGGGCCTAGGCCTGCTGGGTTTGCTTGATTAAAGGCCATGGGCTCAGGCTAGATCTTGATCTGGGCCACTAAGGTGACCACATGCCTGAGCCCTGGGCCTGGGCTCTCGCCTGAGCCCCAGCCCTGGGCCCTGGCCTGGGCGCAGGCCCAGGCCACCACTGGCCTGACCTGACCTGGGCCACTGATCACTGAGCCCTGGCCACTGAAAGGCTGGGCCCTAAAGGCCTGACCTGAGCCACAGAATTTAGATCTTAGGACTAAATACCCTAGCCCTGACCACTGAGCCCAGCCAAAACCCTGCCTAAAGGCCTATGGCTTAAAAGCTAAATAAATAATAAAAATGATTAAGAAACTGAAATAAAAGATAAAAGGCTTAAAACTAAGGCTGAGCTGAGCCTCACATAAAATGGGTTAAGATAATATATAAAAGAAACCTAGTATCCTAAAAGTAAACTAAATAAAAAATAAAATAAAGAAAAGTAAATAAAACCTAGGCACTAAACAGAGCACAAAAAACACACTAAAAGAAATAAAATAAAACCTAAACCCTAAAGGAAAAAAACTAAACCTAGATAAACTAAAATAAGATTAAACTAAAATAAATAAAACATAAACCTAAAAAAATGGAACCTAAACCTAAACTAAGATAAAATAAAATAAAAATAAACTGCTAAACTAAAGATTAAACTTAATAATAATCCTAAAATAAAATGTAAAAGCGAGCCTACAAAAATAAAATGAAACTTCAACTGACTAAACATAAAAATAAAACATAAACCTAAAAAATAAAATAAAATAAACATAATCTAAAAATAAGTATAAACTTAAACCTAACAAAGATCAAAACCTAAACTAAAATAAAAAACTAAAATAAATGGTAAGGTAAATAAATGTAAAATAAACTAAATAAAAAATAAATGAATTTATTAAAAGATAAACTAAATGGTAGGGTTTAACTTTAAAGACCCTACCTAAGTGAGCCCTAAGGATTAACCCTAGGCCCAAGACTCTGAGCCTGGGCCTAGGCCCTCAGACATGCCTGAGCCAAAGGCCTCAGGCCCTGGGCCAGGCCTGGCCCAGACCCACAGGCCCTAGGCCACTGAGACATGGGCATGACCTGGCTGGGCCAGGCCCAAGACCCTGAGCCACAGCACTGCCTGGGCCAGGCCTAGCCCAAGACCCACAGACCACTGGGCCACAGGCCTAGGCAGCTTGGAGCCACAGGACCCTGAGCCCTGGCCTGAGCCACAGGCCTGAGCGCCTGAGCCACTGGGCCACTGAGCCAGTTCCAGGCCCTGGGTTGAAGACCTGAGCCTAAAGGCTAATAAAGACTAAAAGAAAATAAAGTAAATGAAAGCTAAACCTAAATAAAGATATAAATAAAGATAAGATAAACTGAGCTAAGACCAAGATCAGATGTGATAAGATTAAATTAAAGAATTAAAAAATAACTAAGATAAAATAAATAAAATACTACTAAAAAATAAAAAAAAACAAAATAAAATGAACATAAAATAAAATAAATAATTGAATAAAGATAAAATAAATACTTAATAAAAACCTAAAAAAATAAACATAAAATGACCTAAAAATACAAAATAAATAAAAACAAACTCAGAACTTAGGCCTAAAGATAAAATAAAAATAAAACTAAACCTAAAAAAATATAAACTAAAAGAAAAAAATAAAATACTTATACTGCTAAAATAAAGCCCAAACCTAAAACCTAAAGCTAAATAAAGATGAAATAAACTAAAAATAAACCTAAACTAAATATAAAATAAAAAATCTACCTAAACCAAAATAAAAAAACAAAATTTAAACCTAAAATAAAAATAAAAAACTAAAAAAAACATAAACTTAAACCTAAATAAAATTAACTAAGATAAAAGATAAAACTAGATAAACTTTAAAGAATAAACTAGATTAAATAAATTAAAAATAAGCCTCAGTAAGAATAAAATAAAATACTAAATAAATAATTAAATAAATGACAAATAAACTAAACTGTCGGGTTTGCTTTAATTTTAAAGGACCCATAAAATCCTGAGCCCTGACCCTAAGGTAACCTAGGCCCTAACTGAGCCTATCACAGGCCCTGGCCACTGGGCCACAGGCCACATGCTGGGCCAAAGATCTCCTGGGCCCTAGGCCACTGGGCAGCCCAGGCCCTGAGCCTGAGCCCTGGGCCCACAGGCCTGACCACGTCTGGGCCCTGAGCCACAGTCCACTGAGGCCCACAGGCCCAGCCCAAGACCCTGGGCCCTGGGCCCTGGGACTCTGGGCTCTAAGGCCCACCACTGGGGACTGGCCCTGGGCCCTGGGCTGACACTGAGCCACTGAGCTGGCCACTGATCCTGGGCCAGCACCTGGGCCACTGAGGCCACTGAGTAAGGCCTGGCCTGACTGATAAGATAATAAGATGAAGGCCTGGGCCTGGATGGATAAAGATGACCTATAACCTGACTGGGCGGATATAAAGATAGATGGGTTAAGATAAACTAAGATATAAATAAGACCTAAGATAAACTAAAAGCTAAAGATAAACCTAAGGTGAGAGCCTAAATAGATAATATGTAAATAAAAAATAAACTTAGGCTTAAAAGAAAAATTTAAAAAAATAAAACCTAATCCCTAAACTAAATACTAAACTAAAATAAATAAACCTAAACTAGGCCTAAAATAAACTAAACTAAACTTAAATAAAATAAACTAAAATGACCAAACTAAACTAAAAGATAAAACCTAAAGTAAATCTAAAATAAAACCTAATCCTAAAATATCTTTTATAAACTAAAACTTAAACCTAAAGATACCCTAAGACTAAAATAAAATAAAATAAAACTAAACTAAAAAGGCCTAAACCCAAACTATAATAAACTAAAATAAAACCAAATAAATAAACTAAAATAAAGATAAAATAGAATAAACCTAAATAAAATTTAAATAAAAAAACTAAAAATAAAATAAACTACATAAATTAAATGGACTATGTTATGGGTTTGTATTTAAACAATCCTAAACTTTAAATCTTGTATACACATCCTAATGGTGAGAAGGCAGCCCTGGGCCCTAGCCTGACCCAGATCCTGAGCTGGACGACTGACCCCACTGGGCCAGCCAAGGGACCACTGGGCTCTGATCACTGGGACCCTGGGACCCAGACTGACTGAGGCCACACTGACAGCCTGGGCCAGCCTGATCTGATACTGGGCCCTAAGACCTGGGCCACTGAGCCACTGAGCTGCTGGGCCACTGAGCTGGGCCCTGGGCCCACTAAGACCAGGCCCTAGGCTGAGGCCAGCACAGGGAAAGGCCCTGGGCCACAGTGACCTGGGCCTGAGCTGAGCCTGAGTCACCAGATACAGCTGAAACTGGAGCCTGGGCCACCTACTAAATAACTAGATAATAGATAGATAAAATAGGCCTAAGATAAGATAAGATAAAATAAACTAAAGGCCTAAAGCTAGACCTAAAAAATAAAGATAAAATAAAATAAAAAAAAAAATCTGCTAAAATAAAATAAATAAAAAAAAACTAAAAAAGATAAAATAAATAAACTGGAATAAAACCTAAATAAAATAAAACTAAACATAAAATAAAATAAAATAAACCTAAATAAGATAAAAATACTAAATAAAATCTAAACCTAAAAAAATAAGCCTAAAATAAAAATAATACAATCCACTAAAGAAGAAAAGTTAAATCTAAAATAAAATATAATAAACAAAATAAAATAAACATAAACTAAACTAAAATAAACTAAACTAAAATAAATAAAACCTAATCTAAATCTAAAATAAACTAAACCTAAACTTAAACTAAATTAAAATAAATAAACTAAAATAAACATAAACCTAAACTAAAAATAAAACCTAAAAGTGACTAAAATAAAACATAAAGCCTAAACTAAAAAAAAATTAAACTTAAACTAAAGAAACTAAAACTAAACTAAATAAAATAAAATAAAAAAAAAACTAAAGGTTTGCATAAACTAGGCCATGCTTAAAAAATAAACTAAAATAAATAAACCTAAAATAAATAAAATTAAATATAAATGTAAATGAGCCTAAATAAATAAAATAAATAAACTAAGATAAATAAAAATAAAGAGAATAAATCTGATCTACCAGTTTGCTTGATTTTGGAAAACCTACCCTAGGCCACAGGCCCTAAATGGTGGACCCTAAATGACCTGAGCCTACTCATGGGCCTGCCACTGAGCCCTAAAGGCACTGAGCCCACAGGCCCCATGCCTGGGCCCTGGGCCAGGCCACTGACCCAGATCTTACTGGAGCCCTAGGCCCAAGCCTGGGCCATAAACACAAGGCCACGCCACTGGCTAGGCACAAGGCTGATCACTGAGCCCTGACCACCACCCTCCACAGGCCTAGGCACCAGGCACAGTCCTGGCCCTAAATCATAACCTAAACTCTAAGCCTTAAAACCCCCAAACCCACTGACCACAAACCCTAAACCCTAAAACATAAACCATAAAACTCTAAACCCTAAGCCAAAGCCAAAACCTAAACCCAACCTAAACCCAAATGAAATGTAAACTAAAGTAACTAAATAAATTAAAAAAATAAACTTAAACCCTAAAACCTAATGAACATAAACCCCAAGAATGGGTAGAACCTTGATGGCAGGAACATCACCATCAATCAGGGTCAGTCTAGATCTAGCAGTGGTGGTGGGGGATCTGGAGGTGCTGCTGGATATGGAGGTGATGGTTGAAGTAGTGGAGGTTATGGAGGCAGGAGGAGCGATTAAGGTTACAGCCGTGGTGGTGGTGAAGGGTGAGATTGGTGACATGATGGTGGATCCCACTACTCGAGAGGCTGGGGTGGTTCTAATTAGAACTGGAGAAATTGAAGGATGACTAATCTGATCTGGTACTTATGGAACTATGTTTTTATAGTAGAGATAGTTCTAGTTTTCTAGGGTTTTTGATTTGCACTATGCGTGCTTATTTTTTTATCTATTTTGTCACTTGTGTCTTAGAAAACTTGGTTTGTTACTTGGTAGATGAAATCGAAAAGAAGAAATGTTGAATATGAATTTTTTATCTATTAAAAAAACACCAAAACCTTAAAACTTAAACTAAAACCTGAACCCTAGACCTAAAACCTAAACCCTAAACCCTAAACCCTAAAAACCATAAACATTAAACCTTAAACCACAAAACTAAACCCAAACCCTAAAACCACAAAACCTAAACCCTAAACTCAGAGCAAACCCACAAACCCTAAACCCCCAAACCCCAAACCCTAAACCTCGACCCTCAGTAAACAAACCCAAGGTAAACCCCAGACCTAAAAGCTAAAAACCTAATCTTAAACTAAATAAAACCTAAAAAAATATAATAAATAAAAAAACCTAAACCAAAATAAAATAAAAACCTAAACTAAAACCTAACCTAAACCTAAACCTAAAAGAAAATAAAACAAAATAAAACTATACTAAAATAAAATAAAATAAAACTTAAAGTAAACTTAAAATAAAAAACCTAAATAAAATAAAACTAAAATTAAAATAAAATAAACCTAAAATAAAATAAAATAAAAATGAAACCAAAAATAAACAAAAACTAAAATCTAAAATAAATTAAAAAATAAAACATAACGCTAATAAAAAAAATCTAAACCTAAAATAAAATAAAATAAACCTAAACTAAAATAAATAAAACCTAAACTTAAACCTAAAATAAATCTAAATCTAAACCTAAATACTAAATAAAATAAAATAAACTTAAAAGCCTAAACTTAAACTAAAAATAAAACCTAAAAATAAACCTAAAAGGAACCTGGACCTAAGAAAATAAAGCCTAAACCTAAACCTAAATAAAAAAATAAACTTAAAAAATAAAATAAAAATAACACTAAACTAAAAAAAAAATAAACTAAACATAAACATAAATCTAAAAAATAAAATAAAATAAAATAAATAAAAAAAATAAAATAAAATAAACTAAATAAAATAAAATTAAAATAATGCAAAATAAATAATAAACTAAATAAACCTAAACTTACGGGGTTAATTGGTTTATAAAAAATAACAAAAAAAAAACCCTAACTCTGAAACAGGCAAACCTAAAACCCTAAACCTAAATACAAACCACAGGCAAAACTAAAGCCCTAAACCTAAAACACCCCTAGGCAAACCCTGACCCAGGCCAAACCCCAGACCTAAACCCAAAACCTAAAACCACAAAAAAAAACTAAAACCTAAACTAAATAAAACCTAAAAATTAAATAAATAAAAAGCCTAAACCTAAATAAAATAAAATAATAAAATAAAATAAAAAATAAACCTAATCCTAAACAAAAAATTAAAATATAATAAAAAATAAAAACTAAAATAAAATAAAATAAATAAAATGCTAAACTAAAAAATATATAATTAACCTAAAAATAAAAAACCTAAATAAAATAAAAACTAAATATTAACCTAAACCTAAAAATAAATTAAAACTAAAACTTAAAACTTAAACAAAAAACCCTAAACCTAAAATAAACAAAATAAAATAAATTTAAACCTAAACTAAAGATAAACTAAACTAAAAATAAATAAAACTTAAACCTCAACTAAAATAAAATACCAAAAAACTAAAATAAAATAAACTAAACTAAAAAAACCTAAACCTAAACTAAAAATTAAACCTAAAATAAAAACCTAAAACCAAAACCTAAAAAAATAAAATAAAACCTAAAAATAAAAAAATAAAACATAACAAATAAGCATAAACTTAAACCTAAACTTAAAAAATAAAATAAAATAAAAAAAGCTAAACCAAAATAAATAAACTAAATTAAATAAAAATAAAAAATAAAAATAAATAATATTAATTAAATTAAATTAAATAAAAAATAAAGGTAAATAAACCTAAACCCACTGGTTTATTGATTTAAAAAACATAAATCCTGGACCATAAATACTAATCCCAAACCCTAAACCACAACTAACCCTAAACTGGGCTGCACCCTGGCGTGGGCCACAGGCTCTAAACCCGGACCATGGGCCTAAGGCTAAACTGGCCACTAAACTAAACCCTAAATCTTACTAATAACCCTCTACCACACTAAAATCCTGCTAATGACCCTAAACCCTAAGACCCAGGCTATTAACCTGCCCACCTACACTAAACACTCAAACCCACAGGCCCAAAACCCAAACCTTAAACCACTAACCATGATCCACTATGCCCTAAAGCCTACTTAAAACATGTAAATAAAACAAAATAATAAAATAAATAAAAAAACCTAAACCTAAATAAAAAAATATAGTAAAAACCTAAACTAAAACCTAAACCTAAACCAAAAAATAAAATAAAATAAATAAAAATAAACTAAAATAAAATAAGTAAAAACCTAAACTAAACTAAAAAAATAAAATAAACCTAAGAATAAAAACTTAAATAAAATAAAAACTAAATGTAAAATAAAAAAAGTAAACCTAAGTTTGAGGTTTTGTTAGAAATTTGGATTTGAATTTAATTTAAGGTGTACATGGATTGGATTTAGGCTACATTATAGGTTATTTTCCTAGGTCCCTAAGACATGGCCTAATCCTATGATTAACCCTTTTAAGTCTCTAGGCTTAGGTTAAGTATTCACTTAATCACTAAAAGTGTCTTATGACTACAGAAGTCTTAGTGTCTAGATGACTCCTAATCTAAAATAAATAAAACTGAAACCTGAACTTAAACCTAAACTAAATAAAATAAAATAAAGTAAAAATAAACCTACACCTAAACTAAAAAAATAAAACCTAAAACCTAAACCTAAAATAAATATAATAAAAACTTAAACCTAAACCTTAAAATAAAAAAAAACTAAGCATAAAAAATAAAATAAAAATAAAACTCAACTAAAACCTAAACCTAAACCTAAAAATAAATTAAAATAAAATACTAAAATAAATAAACCTAAAATAAATAAATTAAACTAAATAAAATAAAAATAAAATAAACTAAAATAAATAAATAAGACTAAATAAACTAAAACCCTGCTTACTTAATTTTAAAAAAATACCCTAAACCTAAATCTCCACATCCTCCCAGATCTGGGCCTTACCACAGGACCCTCTGGGCCCTAATTCTATCTTCACCCTGACCCTGACCACCTGGGCCACTGGGCTAAACTAGGCTCTTTGGTTACCAGCCTTAATCATGGGCCACAGGCAGGAAAGAGGCCACCAAGGCTGGAAACAAACTGACCTGGCCAGCCAGGTTGACCCCAACCCAGGCCACAGGCTGAGCTGGGTTGTGAGACAGGCCTGGGCTAACCTGGGCCCTGGGCCCAAACCACCACTAGATCATGGATCTAAAGAAACCATAAAATATAAACCCCAATCCCTACTTTGGAGCACGAGAACCTAAACTAAACTAAAATAAACCTAATAATAAATAAACCTACACTTAAAAAAAATAATAAAATAAATAAAAATAAAACCCTAAACTAAAACCTAAACCTAAACTTAAAAATAAAATAAAATAAAATAAAAAATAAAATAAAATAAAATAAAATAAATAAAAACCTAAATTAAACAAATAAAATAAAATAAACTTAAGAATTAAAACTTAAATAAAATTAAAACTAAACAAAATAAAAATATAATAAACCCAAAAGAAAATAAACTCAAAACTAAATAGAAATCTAAACCTATAAAATAAACATAAATATAAAACCTAAATAATAATAATAATAAAACTTGAACCCTAAACTAAAAAAAAACTTAAACCTAAAATAAAAATAAAATATAGAAAATAAAATAAACCTAAACCAAAACTAAAATAAACTAAACTAAAATAAATAAAATCTAAAAATTAACCTAAAATAAATTAAACCTAACCAAAAATAAAAAATAAAACCTAAACCTTTAAAAAATTAAAAAGAGAACTAAACTAAAAAATAAACCTAAACCTAAAAAAATAAACTAAAATAAAAAAACCTAAACTAAAATAAATAAACTTAAAATAAATAAACTAAACTAGATAAAAAAAAATAAACCTAAATAAAATAATAAAATAAACTCAATCAAATAAAAATAAATAAATTAACTAAGTAAACCTAAAGCTCGATGATCATTAATTTATAAAACCCTAAACCACAACTAACCCTAAACCCTGGCGGTGACCCTACCTAAAAACCTTACCACAGGCCACCCTAAACCTAAACCCTACCACCACAAACTGACAAAACCCTGACCCTAGACCCAAAAACCAAACCCTCCACCACCTACTAAACCCTAAACCACTAAACCTACAACACCATCACTAAACTAAACCTAAACCCTAAACTAACCAAAACCCTAAACCTTAAAATAACTATAAACCCTAAACCTTAAACTAGCTCTAAACCCTAAGAATGGCTTGAAACCTTGAGGAACATCACTGTAACTAGGCTCGATCTGCAGATGGTGGTGGAGAGAAGCGAGGCGGTGGTTTAATAGTGGTGGTGGGGGACTTGGAGGTGTTGGTGGATATGAAGGCAGTCGTCGAAGCAGTGGTGGTTGTGGAGGCGGGAGGAGCGATGGAGGCTACAGCCATGGTGGTGGCGGTGGGAGAGATTGGAGATATGTTGGCGGATCCCGCTACTCAAGAGGCGGGGGAGGTTCAGATGGGAACTGGAGCAACTAAAAAATGGTAGATCTAATCTACTTCTTAAGGAACTATGTCTTTATAATAGAGATGGTTCAACTTATCTAGGGTTTTTGATTTGCTCTATGGGTACTCATTTTTTATCTTTATCATCACGTGTGTCTTAGAAAATTTAGGGTGCTACTTGGTTGATGAAATCAAAAAAAAAAAAATGTTGAATTTGAATTTGTTCTCTCTTAAAAAATAAAACTAAAACCTTAAACCCTATTCCCTAAACTAAAACTTAAACCCTAAACCCTAAACCCTAAACCCCAAACCCTAAACCCTAAACCTTAAGCCCTAAACTCTAAACTCTAAAAAGCTAAATGCTAAACCTAAACTAAATAAAATTTAAAAATAAAATAAATAAATAAACCTAAAATAAAATAAAAAAAAAATAAAATAAAACAAAACTAAAACCTAAACCTAAACTAAACTAAACCTCAAAAAAGGTAAAATAAAAATAAAATCTAAACTAAAATAAAATAAATAAAAAGATAAAATAAATAAAAAAATAGAAAACCTAAATAAAATAAAAACTAAACCTAAAATAAAAATAAAATAAACCTAAAATAAAATAAAATAAAAACTAAATAAAAACTAAACCCATAAAATAAACTTAAAAATAAATAATAAATAAAACCTAAACTCTAAACTTAAAAGAAAACCTAAACCTAAAATAAAAATAAAATAAACCTAAACCTAAACTTAAATAAGTAAAACCTAAACCTAAACATAAAATAAATTAAACCAAAACCAAAACTAAATAAAATTAAATATACTAGAACTAAACCTTAACCTAAACTAAAAAATAAATGATGGTAATCAATCAATTCGACTAAAAAAATTCTAGAAAGCTTCAAGCTATGTAAGAAAGAATGAATATTCTCCAAAGTAGGATGGATAAAGTGAACATACCCACCAACATAAATTTAAATGGATTAGCCTTTCCACAACTAGATCGAACACATTATTGTGGGCATACCACGAAAGAAAGTCAAAAAAAGGTCGAGAGACTCACTAGCGCAATTAGCCTTACCAGCAAGAATATCCTTGAATGATTTCAAAGCCAACGATGGATTCATGCTAGAAACTACCATAAAGCCATAATCCATAGCAAGAGCAGCCATATTAATAGGATTTCCCTCACGGGGAAGCAGAAATTACAGCCATAATCAATAGAGGCGCATGGTGTGAGAGCGACTAAATCGAGGAAGCATTGAATTTGCCACAAAAAAATCCCAAAGGGGATGGACCTCTATAAGGGAAATGAAATTCACTAGAGCACCAAAATAGTAGAGGAGAGAGAAGATGCTCGAATGAATAGGCTTTTGCTAAAAGATGGAGTATCTTGCTCCCTAAAATTATATCCTCCAATCAAATTGCTTTTGTTAAAGGGAGATCCATTACTGATAATGATCTATTATCCCAAGAGATGATTCATGATTTGAATGCCAAAGTTTGAGATGGTAACCTACTTTTTAAGCTTGACATTTCAAAAGCCTACGATAATATTGATTGGATTTTCCTTTATAAAATTCTGGCTTTATTTGGGTTTTCTAGTCAAGTTATTACTTTAATTAAGAATGGGATTGAGAACTCTTGGTTTTCTATTCTTTTTAATGGTGAAGTGATTGGATTTTTCTCCTCCTCTCGTGGGTTAAGCAAGGCGACCTTCTTTCTCCTACTCTTTTCTTTATTATTGTGGAATATCTCTCTAGATGTCTTGAGCATATATTTAGTAGAATTCCTTGCATGTTCTACAGAACCACTGATGGGTTTTCATTTTCTCATCTTAGTTTTGCAGATGATTTTATTTTATTTTGTAATGCCTCGACTCATTACATTAAAAAATTATGTAAGTTCTTAAATCACTTTAGTAGGGAGAGTGGCTAGAGAGACTGAAGAATGGTTGATCCAATCTGCTGCTTATGGAATTATGTCTTTACAGTAGAGATGATTCTACTTATCTAGGGTTTTTGATTTGCTCTGTGGGTGCACATTTTTGATCTATGTCATCAATTGTGTCTTAGAAAACTAAAGGTGCTACTTGGTTGATGAAATCAAAAAGAAGAAATGTTGAATTTGAATTTTTTCTCTATTAAAAAAAACCATAAACCCTAAACCCTAAATCCTAAACTAAAACTTAAACCCTAAACCTAAAACATAAATAAACTCACAAACTCTAAACAAAATCCACAAAACCATAAACCCTAAACATTAAACCCTAAACCCTAAACCCTAAACCTAATCCTGACCTAAACCCCTTAACCTAAACCCTAAACCCTAAACCCCCTAAACCATAAACCCTAAACCCTAAACCAGAAAACCATAAACTCTAAACCCTAAAACCTATAACCCTAAACTCTAAACCCTAAACCTTAAACTATCCCTAAACCCTAACCCTAAACCCTAAACCCTAAACCTTGAATAAAGATATCATTAGGAGTAGATCTAAAGAATGACTTAATCCTAATATAGCTATGGTAACTAAAGAAAATGTCTTCAAGACACTTTCCCTTGAATATTAGAGATTTGAATACCCTAAACCTAATCCTTAAATTAAGTTATTTTACCAATTATTATATCATAATGTAGAATCCTATATTTGAGCATGTAGTGATGTGCTTTTGATTGTTATAAGATGTTTTGAAATGTTTTCATCTATTATGTTATTGTGCCTTATAGTTTATATTAATATAAATCATAAAAATATTGATTTAATAAATCAGATGATGAAATTTGCTAAATTTGAAGTGGGAATTAGGTTGTAGCACCAAAGGTGTGCTACTCCACTTGTAGTCTAAAAAGTAAGAATTTATGCTCAAAATAAATATTATATGTTGTAGCATAGTATATCATCATATATCATAATATATTATTGTGTGTATTTTAAATTATTTTAGTATTTTGCAATCATGCAGTCCAGCCTACACTAGCATTATTTATAAAAATATTAATTTAGACTTTAAAATGGTAGAATTTGGCCAAATTCAGAATAGGTAGAGCATGTCATCATAATATATTATTTAAATTTAAAATATGTATATAGTTTTTTATTGTTTAAACTAATTTTATGATTTTTTATCTTAAGCAATCCCTTGTGATGTGATATGCAATATAATATAATATAATATGTTATAGTGTATTATAATATAGGATGCCATAACATATTGTAGCATCATGCATTATAGCATACTATTATGTATTACATACTATCATGCATTATAGTAGATTTTAGTTTGTTATAGTATGATGTAGTAGAGTTTATAATTCATAAAAATATTGATTTGTAGGGTGAGATGATGGGATTTGGCTAAATTTAAGGTAAGCTTTAGGGAACATCATTGGGGTGTGTAGGTGTGTCATTTAATTAAAATAATGGAATTTTGCATCCAAAATAAATGTTCATTTTCAACCAAATTTTATAAATTTTTTGCTTAAAATGATTCATTTTAAGGTGTAATGTAAGATAATATATTATATGAAAGCATATTAAAATATAATGTACATAGCAATATAACTTCATATATATATATGAATGTGGTGGTGTCTTACTAAATGTTACTGTACATTTTAGTATGTTTTACTTTTGTTATAATACATTGGGTCAAAACTCACAAAAATATTAATTTGAAGGTTGAGATGGAAGAATTTGGCCAAATTCATGGCACACACCAAGAAGCAACACCAAAATTATGCTATTTTGTACAATTTCTAATAAAATAATAATAATTTTACATCCTAAATGAACATTATTCATATTTTGAGAAAATTTTGTTATTTGTTCCTTTTAAGTGATTCTAATGAGGTGTAATGTTAGACAATATATTATATTATAACAAATTATAATAGAACATCACATATTATAATATAATATAGTGTGTTAATTCACACTATAATATGTTTAGCATGATATTGTATAGTTAGTTTGAGCTTGCACCATCACATATCATAAAATTTTGATTACAATGTTAAGATGATGTAATTTGAATGAATACATAGTTAGGCTTTTGGTTGAAATATTAAAGGTGTGCATAAGAGAAGAAATAAGATTTGATGAGAATTCCATGTCAAGGACATGGAGGGAGATCCGGTAGGGGATTACACATGCATTGGACATGACATGCAAGGGGTCTATGTCGAGGGGATAGAAGAAGAAAATCTATTAGGGATAAGATTTGAATTTGATTTGATTATATGATTTGTGGAAAAAAAATCCACTGGGGATAAGAATCTATAATCCACCAGGGATTAAGATCGAATTAACATTAATTTGATTTGTTTTAATTGAAGTGGAGGCATATTTATGAGAGATATGGGCTCAAGTTTACTGGGGATCGGGTATTTGAACCTTCCACTAGGGAAGCAGGTTCAGGCTATCCGTTCGGGATTGGCATTTGAGTTTGATTTCATAGATTTGTTTGGGGATGTATTCATTGGGAATAAGAGTTTGGATTTATTTGATTTAGACTCTACTAGGGAGTTGGTTTAATTTTGCTCCATCTTGGTTTTGAATTTGATTTATTTGCTCGAATTTGTTTATATTTGGGGCTTCACTAGGGAGAAGGGTGTGATCTAACTCCACCGGGGAAAATTAGATTGGGTTTAATTCAATCTAAGTTAATGTAAGGACCTTGTCGGTGTGCGATGGACCCACTGAGAAGGGGCTATATCAGCCTTGACTTATCTCAGGTTTAAAAATCCAAAGGGTTAGTCTACCTGCTGTGGGGTAGAGCTAGCCAACCTAAGGGGTTGTCTTTTAGTGTTCAATGGCTATGCTAGGAAGAAGGCATAGCAGACTTACATCTTCGAAAGTGAGGAACAACGACTGGAGTGACTTGTTGGATGCACAACAAATTGAACCTTACCTAGGGAAACTACTAAGTGAATGCTGTTGGGGACTTATTTCAACTCAAAAGTAGCCAGGATTAATTTTATCGTAATATCATGTGATTTGATTTGGTTTGTTTGGCTTAGTTTGATTTTGAATTAAGGGCATATCTTCTGGGGATGTGAGCTGGTCAAAGTTGATAGATTTAATTTATGGACCATGTCGGTGTGTGATGGACCCACTAAGAAGGGGCTATATCAGACTTGTCCTATCTCAAATTTATAAATCCAAAGTGATAGTCTACTAGTCATTGGGTAGAGCTAGCTAACCTAAGGGGTTGCCTATCGGTGTGCAACGATTGTGCTAGGAAGAAGGCGTAACAGACTTACATATTTTAAAGAAGGAACAACCGGGGTAGCACAAGAAATCAAACCCACTTAAGGGTGACTACTGATTGAATGCTACTATGGACTTATATCAACTCGAGAGTAGTTAGGTGATTCCAATAGGGAATTTTGTTGACACTGCCCTAAAGATATGATGCTTGCTTGGGAAAACATACCTCTACGGGTGTCCTCATAATCCATAAGTAATTATATATATTTTTTATATGTTTACATGGACCCTGTTAGTGTGAGAGGGACCACACTGAGAAGGGGCTATGCAAGCCTTGACCTATCTCAGATTTACTAGACCAAGGGAGAATCTGCACATCCACGGGATAGATTCTCCAACCACAGGGGTGGTTACTAAGAAAGGGAAACTGTCCAATCTGATAGTAACCCATGTAGTGTCTAAATGGGGTCAAAAAGGATGTGATCCAAATATATTGCCCACAGGGGAGGTGCTTCTAGGGGCGTTATCTTGTCTCCTAGAAAAGAAAGCCTATAGGTGTATGGTGGCTAACTCAAGGAGAAAGCATAGCAGACTTACATCCGCCATGAGTGGTGTATCCTAATGTGTGAGAACCAACCAACCTAAGGTGTATCTATCAGCATGAGTGGAGTATCCATTAGAATAGTAAGAACGAACCAACCTAAGGTGCCCATTGGTGTGCAACGATCAATCTAGAAGGAAAGCATGTAAGCTTACAACTTTCAAAGTGAAACTGATTATCAGGATAGTCTATCATTGGCAGAATAGATGTTATCTAACCTAGAGTGATTACTAAGCGGGTAGCCCCGAGGAAGGACTGGACCCAGACTTGAAGTAGTTGGGAGGGAAGGAGCCACTAGGGGACTTATCATAAACTTCAAATATACCACCCAATGCATAAAGGCTAATACAAGAAGAAAGCAAGGCACTAACATCCTCTTAAACAAAGCCAACATGAAGTAGCTTACCACCATGCATTAAGGCCTACTACACTAACAAGGTGCTTGGTGTGTAGTGGCCAAGTAAGAAAGAAAGCAGCAAACTTACAACCTCCAAAGTAAAAGACCATTGGGGTGACACACTACTCACCTCATTTTAGAATGAGCTCTCAACCCCCCACCCATCTTAGACATAGAACTTCTCTTAGACTTTAAGAGTTCCTTAGTCTTAAGACACATCTAGTGATTAGGTGGACACTCAACCCAGCCCTAAAGACTTAGAAGAGTTAGCCATAAGAATAGGTCATGCCTGTGGAAAATGTGGGCTACCCTATAGCTTGAACCACATTCCTCACTTCCTTCTTCAAGTCAAACTCAAATCAATTCCAGCTTAATTGATTTTCTCCAAACCTAAATCAATTCTAACTTGATTGATTTCCAAACCAAAAATAAATTCCAAATGATTGAAATCCATGATCAATTCCAAATGATTGAAGCGTATGATTGAAATTTTATAAATATTTCCCAAGTCCTTTGATTCCCTCTTAAGTGCTTAGCCCAAATCAAATCCAAAACACTTTAAATTCATGAAATTTTCTCACAACCCATTTATATTCTCATATATATTCACATATATAAATCAAATATAAATTCAAATAAATCAAACTAAATTCCAAAATCAAATCCAAATTCTAAAAATCTTTCCCAAGTCCCTTTGATTCCCTCTTAAGGACTTAGCCCAAATCAAGTTCAAATCACTTCAAATTCATGAAATTTTCTCATAACCCATTTATATTCTCATTTATATTCACATATATAAATGAAATATAAATTCAAACAATCAAAAGCAACTCCAAAAATCAAACTAAAATTCAATCAAAATTCAACATAAGCCTTTCAAGTAAAACTCTTCAACTTAGCCAAATCAATTTCAAATCAAGACAAACTCTTGATTTTTTTTCATGATTCAATCAATCCTTCAATCATGAATCCAAATATAAATACAAACTTCAATTACTTAACCAAAACTCAATTCAAAAATCAAACTCAAATCAAACTCATGTTCACCCTTTGAACTTGAAATTGTCAAATGAATCAAAACCCATTTGACTTCAAATCTTTTACAAATGGAATTATATTTCAATCATAAGTCCATATGTGAGTTCAATCAAACTCAAATCAAGCTTTGACCAAGCCATTTGACCCACTTAGGCTCACTTGACCCAAAGTGATCTAAATTTTTATGAGCCAAATTCTAATCCTAACCAAATTGGATTGAACTAAGCCCATCTAAGCCTCTCATCATGATCAACAATCATCATGAGATGATCAATCACTCAAATTGGGTCAAACCAAGTCAAACCTAGGTTGACCAAGTCAACACTTAGCCAAATGAAAATCAACATATAAAAAATCTACTATAGGCCAAATTGATTGAAACCATTGATCAAAACTCATTCATGATCAATGTTTGAACTTGACCAAGTCAACATTTGAGCCTAACCTAGCCCAGCCCACTTGACCCAAGTTGACCCAACTTGACCTAAAAAGTCAAAATGTGTCAAAACATGATCTAAGTCAAATTGATTGAAACCAATGGGTCAAGTTCATTCCAAATCACTTGTTGAACTTGACGAAAGCCTCAATTGTCTAACTAGACTTAACCATTAATTATGAACCCAACTTGACCTAAAAGGTCAAATTGGGCCAAACTCAAATATAAAACCAAATGATTGGAAACAAAGATACCAATCCATTTCATATGACCAATGAAACATGAATCAACCCATGATCTAGCCCAAATAAGTCAAATGGGTCAAATTGGTCAACTTGACCCATTTGACCTAAATGAACTAAATTGAACCAAATTAAATCAAACCAAAGCCACCAAAACTTTTCAAATGGTAATATAAACTTGACCCAACCCTTGGTTTGACCCAATTTGACTAATTGGTCAACTTGACCCAAGTTGACCCAATTTGACCTAAATGGGTCAACATGAGCCAAATCACGTCAAACCAACTCCAAATTCAATGAAACATAGCCCAACCCATTTCACAAACATACCAAACATATTCAAATTGAAATAAAGGTCAAATGACATTTTTATTCCTAGGTCAAAGGGTAAATTTTGGCCAAATCCACTTAGAATTTGGTCAAATCCTCTCCATAACCACTTGACACCCTCTTAGTGGATCAACTAAACATTAGGGAGTGTGGTGCACCCAACCCAATGGGTTGGTTCAGCCAAACCTAGCCGAAGGCTAAAATTGACCACTTTCATAAAATTAAGCACATGGAATCTCTCCTCCACTTGATTTAAGCACATGCAAGCTCCACTACTCCACTCCTCTGGCCAAACTGAAGGACACCCTAAATGGCTCAAACCCACTCAAGGTGGTCAATTGGATCAAAATGGAAAGGAGAAGCATGGTTGTTTGAGCTCAAGAGGAGGTATACTCCCTAATTTGAATTCATTCCATGAGTCCCTAATTGATTGAGCAAGAGGAAGAGAGAAGTCATTTCCCAGCCTCCCCAAGCTCTCTCAAGCAATTCCCATTTTTCATTTTCTTTCATAGATTGAAAATAGGAGCTCCACCAAAATCAAACTTACACCACACTTAAATCAACCCAATTCCTCTTACAAGCTTCATCGTGACCCCAATCAAACTTTCCTGCCATAATCCAAGCTCCAAAGGCAAGGAGGTGCTACCTTGATCAAGACCGAGCTCAAGGTGTAGTTGGCCTCTAGAAGGATCTACCCAATCACAAGATCTCAAACTCTCAACAAAGCTTCATCTCCACAACACGAAGCTTCTCCAAGGGAATCAAGCATTGGTGATCACCTCCGGTGAGGTTAGCCATTAAACCAGGCACAATTTCAATATTATTTGGAGCTTTGTGAAGTGGATTTTCATCCCATGAAATTATATCCATTGGATGTGTTTGATTTTACCCTTATATGGTGTGGGTAAGTTTTGGGATCAATTTGAGCTCAATAGAGCTCGGATCATCCCCTAGAATATGGACGGATGTGCTCTCCCACAGGGAAATATAGGGAAGGATCATAAGCCATCCATCCATGCATTTTGGATGGATGGCTGTGATTAAGGCACATAGGATCCCATGTTTTATCCATTAGAACCATAACTTTAACCTCAGCCATCCGATCCTTGATCAAAAGGGTGAGGAGAAAGCGCATAGCACCACCACTGACACGGTGCTATGATGTGACAACTTTAATATTAAATCTTGCCATGCCACGTGGAAAGCGCATGCCTCATCAGCCGTCCACATGGTGTCGATGAGATTAAACATTTAATTAGGCTATTAAATCACCTAATTAATCATGGAAACTTCCTAAATTCATATTTAAGCCTAGAAAAATCAAACAAATATGACATAAATTGCATTGGATAGAAAATTGAATATAGAATATTCTAAAAATGATTTTAATGGATTTTGATCATTGCTTTTCTCTAGATTTGGGTTTTATTAGGAATGTTATTTTGCTAATTACCCTCTAATTACTCCATTGATTTATTGTAAACTTCTTGTATATTAGTGGATGACCTCCCTAATTTTCTTGGGATTTATTGTGGTTTAATTAAAGGAATTGCTAGTTCATTCCTTAATCACTCTCTTAATGTAATTATGCTTAATTAATGGTATAATTAGTGGTCTAACCCTTTGATTGAGTTAATTAAGTTTTTATTAAGTGAATATGAGATTTAGAGAATAATTTTGGGATACTTTCCTTAAGATATTCCTCAAACCCCCTTTCTTCTTTAATCCAACCTTAATTAAGGTTTAATTCACTAATTACCCCCTAAATTAATCTCATAAAATTTTAAAACTTTCGAGAACTTAACTAATATATCTTGGGTAGATGCTTAGGTGTTCAAGAGCTTAAGTACATTAAGGAAATCAAAATCCCGATCACATGTGTGAGAGGTGTTATGAAAGTACTTAAATTAAACCCCTTAGTTTAATTAATCATTAATCAAGAGCCAATTGCATTAGGTACCTTTCTTTCCTTGGTGCACTATTGATTTAAATTCCTTATGTGGTTTTATGTCATATCATTGGCTCATAATTATTTGATTAAGTATGCTAAGGTGGATAGGTAAGAGATAATTAACACACTTAATTCATACCTTAACCTAAGTAGCATATAAAAAATCATCTAATAATCCTAAGAACAAACTAAATCAACAAACAAATGTGGGAATGGGTTAAGAGCAACAAACTCACCTCACATTTATCAAATTAAATCAAACTCAAAACAAAATCAAACCTTCTTTAAAAAATAACTTGACTTTTTAAACTTTCTTATTTCATAAGATTGTCTTTAGAATTAATTAGGGTGAATGTATTTACATTCTTTCATCACTTTAGTTCTTTCCTAACATGCTAAATTTGCATGTCATATGAATTTCATGCATTCATGTTTTTCTAAAATAAAATTAAAATGAGATGTCTTCTTTATGTCAACTTGCATGTTTTGGCTAAAGTAAAAAATATGAATGGGTATTATCACTACTAAACCCAAAACTATTTTCAAAATCTATAAATCAAACATCCAAACTGAAAGTGTGCTCCTTATAATTATTTATAAGCTTGCATGTGGATATAAATATGAAGATGTGCATAGTGTACTTTTCCTTCTCTTTCTTTTAGCATAGTTTTGAATAGATTTGGCAAAGTGTATAGTTCACTTGAAAAGAACATAACACTTGCATAACTCCATTCCTATTCATTCTTATGCTATTACTTAAAGAAGGACATCCATACTTACACATATAAATTGCATAAACAAATCAAACAAACAAATACAAACTTTTGCATCTTTCTTTTCCACTCATTTCTTTGCATATATTTGTATTTAAGGAAAGTGGTATATTAGTCTGACAACCCAGGTTTGCAAGGCTTTAAGTAGCCTTAAGTAGGTCTTGTACCTTACACCCTTGGTTAACAATGGCATTGTACTCACTTATGCATACATACATGTGTACATGTGAAAAATGGATAGGAAAACCTCTTTTCTACTTAATAAAATCATGCTTCATAAAGCATTCAAATTTTCTTAAGTAACTTACTTAGCATTCATCATAAAGTGTGCTAAACATTTTATTTTTATGTATAGATATGCTTAGATTCATTCATATGCATGTTATACATGTTGGGAAAGAAATGAAGTAATGTGTGTTTTGTGATATTAATTCACTTTACTTAATCTTAAAATGCCTTTCTTTTTGAATAGGTTTGTTTAGAGTTGATCTAAACTTAGGATTAATTAAAAACATAATAAAACATTCACTAAATAAAATAAAACATGAATCTACTTTAGAAGTTATTAGTGTAGGGAAGGAAAGAGACGTTCTCTTCTCTTTTCCCTCTCTTTACAACCTTTAGTAATTAAGTAGGTTCATCTAAACCAAACAAAAATCATCAAAGAAAAATCAATCCAAATCAACTATACACTTAAATGAAACCACCCATCTAAGTTGAACATCTTCACACTTAAAAACTCCAAACCTTAAAGACATAGCTAAACATACCCCACAAACCTTCTAAAGCACACACAATAGACTAAGTCACCACTTCTAGATTTAAGTTATGGTGGTGCATGGTTTGATGTTTGCTTTTATTTTGTGATGTTTTGTTTTAATCTAGATGTTAGGGTGAATGTGCATAGAATGAATGGTAGGATGATTTAGTCTAATCATTATTTTCTGCAGGAGATTGTGCTTAAGGGGTGATGTAATAAAAATATAACTTCTTTTGTTGTGCAGGTGTTTATACCCCTAAGCATAATGCAATAGGCCAGGTGGACTTGGTTATTCATGTGTGGGGTGCTAAGTCTAATATACATGCTTGGGATTTGTATGGTTTATTTAGTTAATCTCTATTTTGTAGGTGTAAGTTAGATTTACTTTTCCATTTCATGTAATTTATTGCAATTAAGATTTTGGAATGATTGTTATGGGGGATTAGGATGAGCATTGGTCATAAGATCTCATCTTATGTACCATGTGAAGCCTTTGGAACATCCACATTCCAACCATCCAAAGGAAGGAACCAGAGAAGAAAGAAGAAAGAAGGACCCAAAAGAAGAAAGAAGAAAGAAGAAAGAAGAAAGAAGAAATGAAGAATGAAGACCCCATAACATGAATTCCTTACTTGATTGTAAATTAATTCATTTGTAATCTAGGTTGTATAAGGGTAAAGCTCGAACCCAATTTATTTTTTTTTTAGTGGTGCACCACAAATGGCCTTTATTCTTTTGTTAACTTTATAAATTATTTGATGTTTTGTATAGCTTGTGCTTTAAGATGGCATATTTTCCTAGTTTCTTCCTTATTTGATGTATGGCCTAGATGATGATTTCTTAGGGAAAAATAAATCTTCTACCAAATTAAACAACCCAAATTTTAAAATAAACAACTCATAATCTCACCTAAAGCCTAAGTTAAAAATCAAGATAAAAGAATTAGAAACCCCTTAAATGGATGAGTATTTTTTATAACATCATGCATAAAAGCATATTGTTTCACTCTTGATTGGAGGGCTTCCACCTTTGCCAGAGAACTTGGCTTGACCTCAGGAGCCATGGTGGAAACACACCTCCCCCTTCTCGCTAATTTTGGCCCATAATCTCACTTCTCATGCATTAAGCATATGAATCCTATAAGCCTGAGTCAAATGATTGTCCAAAAATAAAAATAAAAAATAATATGATTTGCATTAGATCTAGGTCATTTTTCATGCCCTTGATCTAGTCTCTTAGGGAAATGAGTTTAAGGACTTAGTCTCTTTCTAAATAAATAACAGCCTAGTTATCTTACATAAAGCATATGACTTGCCTACATGAATTTAAAATTGTAAGAGGAGTTAGCTGGTGCCCACCCCCAGGCGGTTATAAGTCCAAGCAGTCGGGTGGTTTACCCTCTCTTATGGAGGTAAACCAAATACCCATTTTCTCCTTAGATTTAGGTCATGCTTTTGGCCCTCGAAAAAGCTCCCTAGATTTAGGTTCAGAGGTTGCTACTTTCAGGGCCACAAGGATAAATCCTCACCTCTTAGGCATTTTCCATAACCTTGTATTATGGAATTATAAGCCCTAGAATTCTAATAAAATATCAACTCAAATAAATTAATTCAATTAAAAAATGTAAAGCCCAACAATAGATAGTTTGAGATGCTCTAGGTTTCCTAGCATCGTGAGCATCTCCTACTTATCTTTCTTTGCTTTGATAATAACTTTCTCTTTGATCAATCTCATTTGATCTTCTAAAATAAACTAATCGATTGATAGTCCTACCTATTGAAATCTTTGGAGATAATGATCATTTACCTTAATAGAGAGTATTCCTAATGAATCCCCTTTAGATGTAATTAACTAAGTGGCTTTCCTAGGGAACTTAATGAACTTTAAAATAAACCCTACTTTTCTTTTCCATGTAAAGTAGGGGAAGAATCTCGGGTACATATGCAGACCCATTATTCTTAGGAGTCCTTATTCAGGTGATTAGGTCCACTGTAGGGTGGTGACTTATATCTTTCGAGATAGTACACCTCTCCTCAATGTCATACTTGATCACCCTAATAAGAACATCTACAGATCTACATAGTGTCCAAATGCAAAAAGAAGTATATTTCTATTTTTATTATATCCACATAGATTGAAGATGGAAGTATACCTCTTAGATATAAAATATTTCACCATGGATTTTTCTCGCACTCCATTGGAAATGGTTCATCTCTCTATCTTTGGTAAATGATCATTTTCTCCAAGTATCGATAGTGGGTTTGTACTTTTGTATGAATCCAAGACCATTTTTCTTTCAATTGGCACTTAGCTTATTTCATCCTTAAGTTAATCTTGCCAACATCTTTTAGGTTTTAGGACCTCACCCCGTGTTGGTCTTAAAACCCCCGTTAGGCTCTCCAATGGGTGAAAATAAAAATTTAATAAAAGGAAAATATTTAAAGACTTCCTCCTTACCATTTTATGGTAAGGAAAGGTTCATTCTAAAATAATAAAGACATAATAAATCCTTCATAAAAATCTTGCTTTTCAAAAAGCACTTTTTCAAAAATGCACATAATAAAATGTTTTACACAAAAACTTTCCAAAATCACCTTCATTTAACAATCTTCATGATTGTTATATGCAGGATCATCATTACAAAAATAAGATTCCAACAATCACATTTTCTAAAACCAGAAATGAGCTTCTTCACTCAATTTATTTTGGTAAAGACCTCATTTTCAAAATAAAATTTCAACAATCATGTTTTCAAAAGTACAAAATTTGAAGATGGGTTTATCCATTCAATACATTCAAATGTGTTGAATGGATGTTATATCTTAAAACAAAAAACATTATTACAACTTTGAAATGCCATTCAACACATTCCACATGTGTTAAGTTGGAACTTTCACCTTTCTAGACTAAATCAAAAATAAATTTTTCAAAAGCACATATGAAACCTCTCCATTCAATATACCCACATTTATTGAATGGATGTTTCATTTTCAAATAAAATCAAAAATAAATGTTCCAAAAGCACATATGAACCAATCCACTCAATATACCCACTTTTATTGAATGGATGTTTCACTTTCAAACAAAATCAAAAATAAATTTTCCAAAAGCACATATGAACATCTCCATTCAATATACCCAATTTTACTGAATGAAGATTTCATTTCTAAATGAAATGACATTATTTTGAAATCCTGCTTAACATATTCCATATATGATTAAGTTGAGGTTTCCTCTTTCAAAAATTGATTTCCATCTCACATACCCAAATTTGTTAAATGGAAATCTCTTTTTCAAAATCAATAAAACAAAAAAAATTTTGCAAAATACATTTGAACTTCATTCTAGCATACCATATTTGCTAAAGTGAAGTCTCCCTTTTCAAAACAAAATTTGAAACACACCTTCGGAATTTCATTTAGCATACTCAAATTTTCTAAGCAAAATCTCCATTTCACAAAAAATTTCAAAACACATTTGGAACTTCATTTTAGTATACCATATTTACTAAACTGAAGTCTCCTTTTTTCAAAATCAAAATCTTCAAAAAGAAAATCATTAGGATTTTCCTAGCATACCTAAATTTGCTAAAAATCCTATTTTTCAAATAAAAAATCAAAAGAAACACATAAGGTTTTCCGTAGCATACCCAAGTTTGCTAAGGATCCTACCTTTCAAATTAAAATCAAAAGAAACACATTATGACTTTCCTTAGCATACTTAAATTTGCTGAAGATCCTTTTTATAAATCAAATCAAAATCAAAAGAAACACATTAGGATTCCCTTAGCATACTCAAATTTGCTAAAAATCCAATTTTCAAAAATCAAATCAAAATCAAAAGAAAAATAGTAGGATTTTCTTAGCATACTCAAATTTGCTAAGGATCCTATTTTCAAAAAAATTTCAAAATAAAATACACTTGGATCCTTTTGTTTTTAGCATACCCAAATTTCCTAAATAAGGATTCCATTTTTCAAATCACAAAAAGATTCACAAAACAAAGCAAACAAAGAAAAAAAAGAAATAATTATTTTCAAACACCTCACTTGACTTATTCAAATTTGCTAAGTGAACAAATTCCAAAAATCACAAATCCAAAATAAAAGCAAATTGACCCTTTACTTTAACATACTCAAATTTGTTAAATGAAGGGTCACCAAATAAAAAAAATTGAAATTCAAATATGAACCTATGGAAGCATCTCTTCAAAAATATTTGAAGCCATTCTCAATATACCCAAATTTGTTGAAAATGGATTCTACATCTTAAATTCTCTTTCCAATCAAACTTCAATATCTATTCTAAATCCATTTGAGCCTGACTTAACACTTTTAAGATGTTGAGTGTGGGTTCAATTTCTAAAATTTGAATTTAAAATCTACAGAAATCTGATTCAAGTTTATTTTCAACATTTCAGACTCTCATTTAGCGACAATTTCAGTTTAAGTGCAGTTTCAGTTTCTAGTTGATAGAAATGGCAGCACCCAAGTATGTGTTTACCTTTCCCCATGGGATGGACTTGGCCAGATGCCGCCTTCCCATTCTGACCACCTCATTCATTTTGTATGAGGTTTTGAGGGGCGAGACCTATGAGGGCACCCTCACCACTACAAGAGCAAACTGGGTAGAAGCCAATCATTCAGTGATATGGCCTCGTGACTTGATATTCCCTCACAAGAGGAAGGTAGTGGTGGTTCCTCTAGCTCATCAGTGTATGTGAGTGCCATGCCTTTATTTCTCGTGTTGCCCTAGTGAGGGCTAACACCCAATCATTAGCACCTTCAAAGGTAAGGCCGCCTTGATCCCACGGATTGCCTCTCTAGCTTTTAAGGTTGGGTCTATCTCTTACTCCACTCACCCTCCCAAGACTAAGAGGAAGAACAAAAACTACATGATAAAGTGGTACCATACCCGCATCAAGGAGATGGAGGCAGCTACATGATCAGTTTTTGAGGAGTTGCCCACTTTGATTTCCCCACTGGCTACAATGAACCCATTCCATCCTCTCCCTGGGTCTAACAAAGTGGATGCCAAGAGGATCCCTGCTTCACCTCCACCAGTGATTTGATTTCATCCCCCAATCAGTTAAGGTAGGAGGTCATATCCTCCCATTCTATGCTGTATGAGCCTAATGATCCGTTGGGCTAATTTAACTTGAGATTTATTCTCTTGGGGAAGCATCTTCAATAAGAGGGTCGGGAGGCTGCACTTGTTCAGATCACTAGGTGGAGAGGCGTGAGGTTTAGTCGCTAGTGGTCACACTCATTGATTTTTCTGACGGGATCCATCGCCGAGGAAGGCCCTATTCGAGAGAGAGTTTGGTGTCTCCACCACTCAGCTCTACCCCCCGTCCACCATCGCTTGTTCATATTTTAGCATCTCCAATTTCTCTAAAGGCCATGAAGGCCACATCTAGGGAGAAGAGGACCCCGTTGGTGATCTGGCTATGGCCAAAGGATCTCATTCCATCTACACTGCCTACTGTGCGAGTCTCCCTGACCTTCTGTGGTAAAAGGCATGGCAACCCCGAAGCATATTGGTCATCCCTTCACCAGCACCACCAGTATAACAGACATTGAAATGGTTGCAGTAGTTGGAGAGGGAGAAGATGACAAGACAATGATGGTATAGCCTCCTAGAAGTGTCACCCCGCATGTGAGTTCATGACAGGAGTGCATTTCTTCGAGTATAGTCCTCAGGGTTGATTCTCAGTAGGGGAGGTATGTGCCTCAAGACATGATAGTGATCACACCGGTAAGCTAAAGTTATTTGTACCTATAAAGATTGATCATTCTCTAGACAACATAGTAGCACATTATCTCATAGAAAATAAAGAAATCATAGGATATGACTGGTCTGATGATTAGAAGATCAGCTTTGATCCCAATGAAGATGATTTGTTGGGAGACTCAATGGGGGTTTGCATGGTAGATACTGGGATCCTCTCCTGAGAGCAAGAGGCTATGGAAGGTACCGAGAAAGCGAAGACATAGCCCACTCGACCCAACACCTCCTAGCATAAATAAAGTAGAAGGATGAAAAGATAGATATGATGGAAAATAAGCTTGAAGATCTATTAGCATCTGCCTTAGCATTGCAAAATCAAGTCATGTCAGTTCATCCTACCACAGCTGAGACTAGTTAGCCAGAGTTGGTGCATGTCTTGGACCCAATGAGGACCTTACTTCCTATAGAGAAAGGTAGCACAACATGTATAAGAAGATAGTGGACAGTACCTCCATACAAGAAAAAGATATCAAGTCCATGGTTGAACACTAGGTGAAGGAAGTGTTGGCTGAAGCCCGAGGAGGATCATCAATTCCAAAGGGTAGACCCTACCTGGAGGAATTTGATGTAATCCAATATCCTAAGGGTTTCATACCACCTTTCTTCAAGAGTTTTGATGGTTGTAAAAACCCGAGGAAGCACATCGCACATTTTAGAGCTAGTTATTGTAACATTGGTGGCGACTTACTATTCTGTCTTTGTTTAGCTTAGTATTATAGCATTTGAGTGGTATGCTAAACTTCCCAATAGTTTAGTGAAGATATTTGCAGAGTTGGAGCAACTCTTTATCAAGAGGTTTATTGGAGCTCAGCAAAGGGTCACTATTAGTGATCTCATTGTTTTCTTAGATAACATAACCTGAGTTTGAAATGTGAGTCACAACTGTCTGAATAGCATGCCATTGGGATTCTTCTAAAGAATATCCATGGCTAGGTCACCTTCATGCTTAAGAGCTTCATCATCAAAACTTTTGAGAAGTCAATCAATAAGGTGGCTAGTCTATAAGGAGAGGCCAAATAGTTGCCTTTTCAAGACCAGTTTCCCAAGATAAAGCCATAGAAGGTATATGAGAAGAAGCCATGAATAGTGATAGTGGTAGACAAGGGGAAGCAACTAGGTAGAGATCAGTCCGAGAGACCATGACTTCAGCAGCCTTTGCTTACACCTCTTCTACCACCATTAAGTAGCCCCTACCAACCACCACAATAGCCTCCATGGCCTACATCAACTCCTCACCACATGATCAGCAGCAATGGTAGACATACCTAACGCCAGGTAACTATGGTCCACCTACTATTTTGGATAAACTTAATAAGCCTAATTCATTTAAGAGGGAGGTAATCAGGAAGATCTTTAAGAATCTTTTAAAAAAGCCTGATTTTTATCTACTCAAACCTAGGAGAATGAAGGAAGTGGGCAAAATCCATGATCCTAACTTTAGCCCTTACCACCGTATGCTAGGTCATGTTTTAGAAGATTGCTTCACATTCAAGGACCGCTTGAACATAGCTTCAAGACTGTTATAGTTTTCTCAAGGAATACCTTATGGAACAACCATCCGCCCATTAGGTACTTGTGATCCTTCCAAAACCAAAGAAGGTTGAGATATCTCCTTATCCAAAACCTCTAAAAGATTATTCAAAAAATCAAGAAACTTTCAGTGCTCGAGTCACTCAAACCTCCAACATCAAGGAAGGTTTGCAAGTTGCCGCCAAGGAAGGGGAGCTCAAAGAATAGCAAGAGTGCAAGATTTGCCAACCTGGGATACCCAGTAGCGCAAACACCAACCTAGTCAAACCTCTCTAGCAGCTACCACATCGACTTCCCTACTTTACTTCTTTCTTCTTCTTCCAAGAAACTTGTATTGATGGATAAGGGCATCAAATCCCTTACCCCACTTACTTTACTTGATTTCTACTTTGTACCTCCTATCAAATCTAAGAAATTGAAAATTAAAGCTAGCTTGAATTACATCTGTGTCACTTTGATGGGTTGTCTATTCCTAATGATAACTCTTCAAGTCAAAATAACTATAATAATTATCTTCCTCTTTCTAATTCAGATTTTCCTACTCAATACTATGGGTCACCTCTTGAGATAGACTTGGAATCATCCATTCTGGGGTCCCATAGGAGAAGCTAGGTGAGCTGAGCGTGTGTAGAACCTTCCATTACCCTGCCACAAGAGATCACCAAAGTTAACCTCCGTAGTGGAAAGGTTCTACCTCCTAAGGCAGCACCTCAAGATAGAGGGAAACAAGCCATTAGTTCAGAGGATCAAGAAGCCCCTCCACAGGATGTTCCACCCTTGGATATGCTTGTGGAGGATCAGCCCAAGGTGGACTATAATTTTCTCTCTCATCTAAGAAAGTTTCCATCAAAGCTAAGCATACACGATGCCCTTGTCTTATCTAAAGAGATGAGGGAATCATTAATCAAGGATCTCGTTGATCCTGAGATATACTTAGGTCAGCTAACCGCTATTGGTGAGGAGGCACATTACACAAAAAAGAAGCCTGGGGATCACTTTCAGATGAAGACCTTCTGGGATATGGAGCACAACCGTCTCTACATCACAGCCATGGGTGATTACTTGCTAGTCATCAATCCGTGCATCGATAAACATTATGAGTCTAAAGACCCTTGCCTATTTGAGGATTGACATCTCCAAACTTCGAGATGGGATGATGTTGAGAGGATTCAATGAACAAAGGAGTGGGCTTTAGGTTCCATAGTGTTACTGTTGGAGATAGGTGACTGAAAGGCTGAAGCCAAGTTTTACATAATTGATTCGAATACTTTGTTTACTTCTTTGCTCAGTAGTCCTTGAATACATCATAACAAGATGATTCCTCCATGAGTGCATCAAATTCAGAAAGGATGGGATTGAATACTATGTCAAAGGTGATGAAAAGCCATTTTCAATTAGAGAGGTTGAGATTTATAATGATGCGACCTACTATCTTCCTCAAAACACCCTTTCTTGTGAACTTGCACAAAATTCAAATTCAAAAGAAAAGAAAATAAAGAAAATAAAGAGAAAAAGAAAAAAGAAAAGAAAATTAAAAATCCAAGTGAACAAGAAGGGGAAATTGAAGAAGAAATAGAGCCGCATATCACATTCCACCCACAATCCATTCCATCATATGGACATGTGGGTAGGATGACTCAACCTCCACCAAGTAGAGGCTGAGGTAGAAATAAAGGCAGTTCTATAGGTGGAAGACCCCCTAGTTGGCCATCAGCCAACAGGGGTTATGTTCCAGTTCACAGGAGTACCCCTACTATTCACATAGACTTGGAATCTAGCTCAAAAAATGAGTATAATGTGAATAGCATACCAGCCAACCCCTCTCAGCGGATTCCATTGGAGTTGACTTTCGATTCAGACAATAACAAAGACCAAGCCTCTAGACAAAGCAAAGTATTTGAATCAAGCTTATGTGAGACTATTAGGTAGCAGTTGGGAACCTTAGCTCTAACCTCACTTTCATCTCAAAAAGTTGAAGGTTTAGTAGTTAAGGAAGCCCTAAGTCTTCCATGGATGAAAGCCAAAGAGATTCTTTTGGGATCATCATCCTCAACTCAAGTTGATGTAGAACTTGAGGAGGATTCATTTAAAGAATTAATGGAATTACTTTGACTTTACTCACCTTGTGTTCATAAAAAAAGGTTTGGTTCCTCACATCTAGGCATAAGTGAGTATTTTGAGAAGCGTGGAATAATATAGCAAAGAAGCACAATCAAGAGCAATACTAGATTTGGTATAGTGGGTCCAAATGATGATGATTACGCTAGTTGTTACCAATCATTTGGAGTCTAATAGGTTCTTTTCACACAACACCAACTCTTATGAGGATGTGTGTTTAGAAACCTCGTGATGATCGATGATCTTTAAATCAAGGATGCACCTCTAGAATTTGAAGAAGAAATCCATTCAACAATGACAAGCTTAAAGAAATCAACCTCAAGATAAGAAAATCCACCATGTACATCGCCTTGTTGAATGAAGAAGAAACCAATGACTTAGTTAGGCTATTGACAAGTTTAAGGACTACTTGCATGGAGTTATGAAGAGATGCTGGATTATCTCACACAAATTCACAAACTAGCAATAGATCCTAGCGCTAACCCTATCAAGCAAGCTCCTAGATGTATGCGATTAGAAATCAAATAATAGGTCATTTTGAAGTCAAGAAATTGATTGGGCCTCAGGGAAGAAAAATATCACCTAGTTAGCGGTGTCATACCACTTAAGAAGAAGAATGGCCAAATTGCATATCGTCAATTTGGGAGAAATAAGGCATGTCTAAGGATGAGTTTTCTCTTCTACACTAGAATTAATGGTGGACATTGCCTCATCTCATGTAGTGTTCTCTTTCATGGATGGGTCATCTAGCTACAACCAAATCAAGATGTCTCTTGAAGATGAAAGAAACACTACTTTTTGAACCCCGATCAAATCTTTTATTATAAGGTCATGACTTTCAGCCTTAAAAATGCTGGTGCTACATACCAACAAGCCATGACTCAGATCTTCAATGAACTCATCCATCATCAGGTTGAGTGCTCTGTTGATGATCTAGTAGTCAAGAGCAGAGAAAAGGAAGACGATCTCTTTGACTTGAGAGTAGTTTTTGAATGGTTAAGACAATATAACCTCAAGATGTATCCCTTTTGTGCATTGAGTAGCAGAAATTCTTTGGGTTTGTTATGCGACATGGAATAGAGATAGATTTTGAAAAGATCAAAGCTATCTTAGAAATGTCACCTCATAAGAGTTTAACTCAACTCGGATCATTCCAGGATGGTTGGCATATGCTTTATCTCAACCTATCGAGATGCAAGCCATTTTCAGCACTTGTCTAAAAGGATACCAAGTTTGAATGGAATGATAAGTGACAGCATGTTTTTGAAGATATCAAGTAATATTTAGTGAAGCCATAAGTTCTAACAGCCCCTATCCTGGGCAGGCCACTCATCCTCTACACTGCTACATTGGATATCTCTCTCGGCACTTTGTTAGCCCAAGCCAATGATGAAGGGAAGGAGAGTGCTCTCTACCTCATCATCGATTCTGGAAGTGAACTACCCACCTATTGAGAAACATTGCCTAGCTTTGATCTTTGCTTCCCAAAAGTTATGGCACTATATGCTTTCTTATAAGGTGAACTAGATATCCAAAACCAATCCACTACAGTATCTCATGACACGACCAATGCTATCCGGACATTTGGCATGATGGTCCATGATCCTCTCACAGTTTGATATCACATTCGCACCCCTCTGTGCGATAAAAGGACAAGCACTAGCAGATTTCTTAGCACACCCACTTCCACGATTCTCGCTTAGTGATGATCTCCTTGATGAACAAATCATGAACTTAGGGAAGGTTGGCAACCATCGATGGGAGATGTATTTTGATGGTGCAGCTTCTTTTCATAAAGGGAAGCACCATAATCTACTCTTCTAGGAAAGGTAGGGGTAGGGATAGTCCTCCTAACTCCAGACTATGATGTGATGAGATTCTCATACTATCTTTCTAACCGCCCAACCAATGAGTATGAGGCTTTGATTACTAGTTTGGAGTTAGCCATCACAGTTAGTGTCAAGAGCATCAACATCTTTGTGAGATTCTCAATTAGTTATCAATCAGATTGTTGGGTCCTACAACTTTCACAAACCCAAGCTTCATCATTACCACAAGTATACCATGAAGCTGTTGGCCCAAATCCTCGAAGTCACCATCTATAATGTTCCCCAAGTAGAGAACATAATACTAGATGCTTTGGCTAAACTTTCCAAGAATTGAATACGGAAGATGAGTCCATTCCAATAAGGGTCCAAAATAGACAAGTCATATCCCTTATTGATGAACTCATCGAGACTTTCTCTTGAAGGTGAGGTTTCCATTGCAAAAAGGATGAGGAGATGGATTAGAGGCAACCATAGACTATTTGAACACCGGAAAACTACCTCAAGAGAAGTCAAAGTGAAACAACAGCTCTCTCTATGCTCGTTGATGTCTTCGTGTACCGATGGTCCTTTGACCAAATGTGGCTATGTTATTTAGACAAACAAGATACCCATGGCATTATGACCAAGGTACATTTAGGTCTATGCAGAGTGCATCAATATGGTCTAAAGATGAAGATGAAGATTAATAGGCTAGGATACTACGATGATTGTACATGGATAGCTAGGAGATGACATCGACATTGGTGGTGTTCACCAACCACCCAACATTCTATACCTTACATGGCCATTTGAGTGTTAGTGACATTGTAGGTCCTATTGATCCTCCTTCTCCTAAGGGCATATCATCTTATCTTGCTACTTTTCTATGGTGGAGGGAATCCACTAGAGGTCATAGCTTCGCATCAGATTTTGAGAATTGTATATAGGTTTATGGTGCCTCAATAAATTATATCAGATAATGGTACTGCATTCAAAAGCACCAAGATCAATAGCTTTTCCAGAAGACACGGTATAGATTGGAGATACTCTACCATCTACTACCCTAGAGAAAATGATTTAATAGAAGCATTCAACAAAACTCTCATCCAAATACTAAAGAAAACTTTTGATGACAACAAGCGGCAGTGGAACAAGCAATTGGTTGAAGCCTTGTGGGCCTACTACACCACATACCAGACTCCAACTCAATCTACCATATTTTCCTTAGTGTATGGGTCTGAAGTTGTTCTACCTTTAGAGATTCAACTCCCATCACTAAGGATAGCATTGGGTAACAAGATCACTACAAAGTAGAATGCAAAGTTTCTGTTAGAAGAGCTCAAAGGTTTGGAGTGTGGCTATCGTGCACCTCAGTTGTACATGATTCAAGGTCACAACAAGTTGGTCCTCTTGGTCTCGTAGGAGAACTTGTGTTAGTCTAAGGAGACTAATTGTTGCCCATCGAAGATGGGAGGCAAGTTTGAGCCCACTTAGAGGCCCTATATCATAGAGAGAAGGCCTACCAAGGAGGATCTTATCAACTTATTGATTGTAAATGGGAACACCCGTTGCTTTTCATTAAATCTATTTGAAGAAATATTACTCATAAAAATCATGTTTTGAAAATAATTCTATCAATCAACAAAAATCTGATTCCATTTCATCAAAACTCATTCATGATCAATTTTGAACTTGACCAAGTCAACATTTGAGTCTTTGCCCAATTGGCCACTTGACCCATGTTGACCCAACTTGACCTAAAAAGTCAAAATGTATCAAAACTTGATCTAAGCCAAATTGATTGAAACCAATGGTTCAAGTTCATTCTAAATCACTTGTTGAACTTGGCCAAAGCCTCAATTGGCAAACTAGACCTAACCAAGCCCAATTGACCATGAACCCAACTTGACCTAAAAGGGTAATTTGGGCCAAACTCAAATATAAACTAAATTGAATGGAAACAAAGATACCAATCCATTTCATATAACCAATGAAACACGAACCATCCCATCGCCTCGCCAAAATAGGTCAAATCGATCAAATTGGTCAACTTGACCCATTTGACCTAAATGAACTAAATTGAACCAAATTCAAACCTTAACCAAATTGAATCAAACCAAAGCCACAAAAAATTTCAAATGGTCATATAAACTTGACCCAACCCTCAGTTTGGCCCAATTTGACCAATTGGTCAACTTGACCCAAGTTGACCCATTTTGACCTAAATGAGTCAACATGAGCCAAATCACATTAAACTAACTCCAAATTTAATTAAACTTGGCCCCATTTTTAAACATACCAAATATATTCAAATTGAAATCAAATGACCTTTTTACCATAGGTCAAAGGATAAATTTTGGCCAAATCCACTTAGAATTTGGTCAAATCCTCTCCATAACCACTTGGCACCCTCTTAGTGGATCAAGTGAACACTAGGGAGTGTGGTGCACCCAGGCCAATGGGTTTGGGTCAGCCCAACCTAACATAAGGCTAAAAATAACAACTTGCATGAAATTAAGCACATGGAATCCATCCTCCACTTGATTTTAGCACATGCAAGCTCCACTACTCCACTCCTCTGGCCAAATCGATTGTATGGACACCCTAAATGGCCTAACAAACCCACTCAAGGTGGTCAATTGAATCAAAATGGAAGGGAGAAGCTTGGTCATCCGATTGCTGAAGGGATAGATATACTCCACCTAATTTTGATTCATTCCATGAGTCTCTAATTCAATTGAGCAAGAGGAAGCCAGAGAAGTCATTTCCTAGCCTCCCCAAGCTCTCTCAAGCAATTCCCATTTTCCATTTTCTCAGTTTTCATAGATTGAAAATAGGGGTGCTCCACTCAAAATTGAACTTACTCCACACTTCAAATTAACCCAATTCCCCTCACAAGCTTCATTAGGGACCCCAATCAAACTTACCCAAGCCTCAATCCAAGCTCCAAAGGCAAGGGAGGTGCTACCTTGATCAAGACCAAGTTCAAGTCAAGGTGGAGATGGCCTCTAGAAGGATCTACCCAATCTCAAGACCTCAAACTCTCAACAAAGTCTGTCTCCACTAGACGAAGCTTCTCCAAGGGATTTGAGTGCCGGTGATCACCTCCAGTGAGGTTAGCCATTAAACCGAGCATAATTTCAATATTATTTGGAGCTTTATGAAGTGGATTTTCATCCCATGAAATTTTAGCTATTGGATGTGTTTAACTTTTGGCCTAGATGGTGTGGGTAAGTTTTGGGATCAATCAGCTCAAATCGAATCATCCCATAGAAGTTGAACGGATGTCCTCTTCCATAGGGAAATATAGGGAATGATCATAGGCTGTCCATTCGCATATTTTGGATGGACAGCCGTGATTAAGATGCGTAAGATCCCACATTTCATCCATTAGAACCATAGCTTTAACCTCAGCTGTCCGATCCTTGATTAGACGGGTGAGGAGAAAGCGCATTGTGTCGTCGCTGACATAGCGCTATGATGTGACAACTTTAATATCAAATCCCACCGTTCCACATGGAAAGCGCATGCCATGTCAGCAGCCCACATTGTTCCTATGGGATTAAACATTTAATTAGGTTGTTAAATCACCTAACTAATCATGGAAACTTTCTAAACTCATATCTAAGCCTAAAAAAATTAGAAAAATATGAAATAACTTGCATTGGATAGATAATTGAACATAGAATATTCTAAAATGATTTCAATGGATTTGGAATAGTGCTTTTCTCTAGATTTGGGTTTTATTAGGAATGTTATTTGGCTAATTACTCTACTGATTAATCTCAAACTTCTTGTGCATAATAAGTGGGATGACCTCTACCTCCCTTAATTTTCTTGGGATTTATTTGTGGTTTAATTTTAGAAATTTCTTGTTCATTCCTTAATCACTCCCTTAATATAATTAAGCTTAATTAAAAGTATAATTGGTGGTCTAACCCTATGATTGAGTCAATTAAGTTTTGATTAAGTGAATATGAGGTTTAAAGAATAATTTTGGGATACATTACTTAAGATATTCCTTAAACCCCCTTTCTTCCTTAATCCAACCTTAATTAAGAGTTAATTAACTAATTACCCCATTAATTAATCTCATAAAATTTTAAAACTTTGTAGAACTTAACTAATCTATCTTGGGTAGATGCTTAGGTGTTCAAGAGCCTAAGTACATTAAGGAAATCAAAATCCTACTCACATGTGTGAGAGGGGTTATGAAAGTACTTAAATTGATCCCCTTAGTTTAATTAATCATTAATCATGAGCCAATTGCATTAGGTACATTTCTTTCCTAGGTGCATTGCTAATTTAAATTCCTTGTGTGGTTTTATGTGATATCATTGGCTCATAATTATTTGATTAAGCATACTAAGGTGGTATAGGTAAGGGATAATTAACACACTTAATTCATACCTTAACCTAAGCAACATATAAAAAATCATCTAATAATCCTAAGAACAAAATAAATCAAAAAACATATGTGGGAATGGGTTAGGAGAAGCAAACTCACCTCACATTTCTCAAATTAAATCAAACTCAAAACAAAATCAAACCTTCCTTAAAAATAACTTTATTTGCTTTAAACTTTCTTATTTCATAAGATTATATTTAGGAATTAATTAGGGTGAATGTGTTTACGTGATTTCATCACTTTAGTTCTTTCCTAACATGCTAAATGTGTATGTCATATGAATTTCATGCATTCATTCTTTTCTAAAATCAAATTAAAAATGAGATATTTTCTTTATGTCAAATTGCATGTTTTGGCTAAAGTAAAAATATGAATGGCTATTATCACTATTAAATCCAAAACTATTTTCAAAATCTATAAATCAAACATCTAAAATTGAAAGTGTGCTACTTATAATTATTTATAAGCTTGCATGTGGATATAAATATGAAGATGTGCATAGTGTACTTTTCCTTCTCTTTTCTTTTAGCATAATTTTGAATAGGATTTGGAAAAGTTTATAGTTCACTTGAAAAGAACATAACACTAACTCCATTCCTATTCATTCCTATGATATTACTTAAAGAAGGAAATCCACACCTACACATATAAATTGCATAAATAAATCAAACAAATAAATACAAACTTTTGCATCTTTCTTTTCCATTCATTTCTTTTGTACATATGCTTGTATTTAAGGAAAGTGGTATATTAGTCTAAAAGCCTCGGGTTTGAGAGGATTTAAGTAGCCCTATGTAGGTCTTGTACCTTGCACCCCTGGTGCCAACAATGGTGATGTACTTACTTATGCCTTTCATACATACATGTGTGCAAATGAAAGATGGATAAGAAAACATCTTTTCTATTTAATGAAAATCATGCATCAAAAAGCATTCAAATTTTCCTAAGTAACTCACTTAGCATTCATCATAAAGTGTGCTAAACATTTTCATTTGTATGTATAGATATGCTTAGGATTCATTCCTATGCATGTTATACATGTTGGGAAAGAAATGAACTTAATCTTAAAATGTCTTTCTATTTGAATAGGTTTGTTTAGAGTTGATCTAAACTTAGGATTAATTAAAGCACATAATAAAACATTCACTAAACAAAATTAAACATGAATCTACTTTAGAAGTTACTTAGGGTAGATAAGGAAACAGAAGTTCTCTTTTCTTTTCCTTCTCTTTACAACCTTTAGTAATTAAGTAGGTTCATCTAAACCAAACAAAAATCATAAAATTAAATCAATTCAAATCAACTAAAAACTTAAATGAAACCACCCATCTATTGAACATCTTCGCACTTAAAAAATCCAAACCTTAAAGCCATAGCTAAGCATACCACACAAACCTTCTAAAGCAAACACATTAGACTAAGTCACCACTTCTAGCTTAAGGTTAGAGCAATGCATGGTTTGATGTTTGCTTTTATTTTATGATGTTTTGTTTTAGTTTATATGTTAGGGTGAATGTGCATAGAATGAATGGTAGGATGATTTTGTCTAATCATTATTTTCTATAGGGGATTGTGCTTAAGGGGCGTTGTAATAAAAATATAATTACTTTTGTTGTGTAGGTGCTTATACCCCTAAGCATAATCCAATAGGCTAGGTGGACTTAGTTACCCATGTGTGGGGTGCTAAGTCCAATATACATGCTTGGGATTTGTATGGTTTGTTTAGCTAATCTCTATTTTGCAGGTGTTAGTTAGATTTACTTTTCCTTTTCATGTAATTTTTTGCAATTAGGATTTTGGAATGATTGGGGGATTATGAGCATTGCTCATAAGATCTCATCTTATGCAATATGTAGCCATTAGACATCCATATTCCAACCATCAAGGGAAAGAACCAAGAGAAGAAGAAAAAAGAAGAGAGAAGAGAAGAAGTAGACCCCGATTTCCCTTGCTTGGTTGTAAATTTGTAATATGATTTGCATTAGATCTAGGTCATTTTTACCCTTGATCTAGTCTCTTAGTGAGTTTAAGGACTTAGTCTCATTTTAAATAATAGCCTATCTTTATGCATAAACATATGACTTGCCTACATGAATTTAAAATCATAGGAGAAGTTAGTTGGCAGCCACCCCTAGGTGGTTATAAGTCCAAGCAGTCGGGTGGTTTACTGTCTCTTGTGGAGGTAAACCAAATACCCATTTTCTCTTTAGATTTAGGTCATGCTTTTGGCCCTCTCCAAAGCTCCCTAGATTTAGGTTCAGAGGTTGATACTTCCCTTTGCCACAGTATAAAGCCTCACCTCTTAGGCATTTCCATAACCTTGTATTGTGGAATTATAAGCCCTAAAATTTTAATAAAATATCAACTCAAACAAATTAATTCAATTTCAAAAATGTTAAGGCCAACCATAGGATAGTTTGAGATGCTTGTTAGGTTTCCTAGCAGCATTCTCTCTTATCTTCCTTTGGCTTTGATAATAACTCTCTCTCTTTGATCAATCCCATTTGATCTTCTAAAATAAACTAATTGATTGATAGTCCTACCAATTGAAATCTTTGGAGACAATGATCATTTACCTTAATGAGTATTCCCTTCCTTAGGATGTAATTAACTATAGGGCTTGCCCTTGTAGGGAACTTAAAACCTAGTTTAAAATAAACCACTTTACTTTTCCATGTAAAGTAGGGAAGAATCTCAATACATATGCAGACCCATTGTCCTTAGGAGTCTTTATTCAGGTGATTAGGTCCATTGTAGGATGGTGACTTCTATCTTTTGAGATAGTACACCTCTCTTCAATGTCATACCCGATCACCCTAATAAAAACATTTGTGGATCTATGTGGTGTATAAATGAAAAAAGAAGTATATTTCTATCTTCATTTTATCCACATAGATTGAAGATGGAAGTATACCTCTTAGAAATGAAATTATTTCACCATAGATTTTTCTAGCAACTCCAATGGGGATGGTTCCTCTTCCCATCTTTGGTAAATGATCATTATTTCCAAGTATTGACAGTGAGTTTGTACTTTTGTATGAATCCAAGACTATCTTTCTTTTGCGTTGGCACTCAGCTTAAGTTAAGCTAGCCAACATCTTTAGGTTTTAGGACCTCACCCCATGTTGGTCTTAAAACCCCCGTTAGGCTCTCCAATGGGTGAAAATAAAAATTTAATAAAAAGAAAATATTTAAAGACTTCCTCCTTACCAATTTTATGGTAAGGAAAGGTTCATTCTAAAATAATAAAGACAAAATAAATCCTTCATAAAAATCTTGCTTTTCTAAAGCACTCTTTCAAAAATACACATAATAAAATGTTTTGCCGAAAAATTTTTCTAAATCACCTTCATTTAACAATCTTCATGATTGTTATATGTAGGATCATCATTACAAAAATAAGATTCCAACAATCACATTTTATAAAAGAACAAATGAGCTTCTTCACTCAATTCATTTTGGTAAAGACCTCATTTTCAAAAATAAACTTTCAACAATCATGTTTTCAAAAGCAAAAAATTTGAAGATGGGTTTATCCATTCAATACATTCAAATGTGTTGAATGGATGTTATCTTCAAACAAAAAATATTACAACTTTGAAATGCCATTCAACACATTCCATGTGTTAAGTTAATTTTCACCTTTCCAAACAAAATCAAAAATAAATTTTTCAACAACACATATGAAACCTCTCCATTCAATATACCCACATTTATTGAATGGATGTTTCATTTTCAAACAAAATCAAAAATAAATTTTCCAAATGCACATATGAACCTCTCCATTCAATATACCCACATTTATTGAATGGATGTTTCAAATAAAATCAAAAATAAATTTTCCGCACATATGAACATCTCCATTCAATATACCCAAGTTTATTGAATGAAGATTTCATTTCTAAATAAAATGACATTATTTTAAAATCCCACTTAACATATTCCATATATGATTAAGTTGAGATTTTGTCTTTTAAAAATTGATTTCCATCTCACATACCCAAATTTGTTAAATGGAAATCTCTCTTCTCAAATCAGTAAAAACAAAAATTTTGCAAAACACATTTGGAACTTCATTCTAGCATACCATATTTGCTAAAGTGAAGTCTCCCTTTTTCAAAACAAAAATTTGAAATGCACCTTGGAATTTCATTTAGCATACTCAAATTTGCTAAGTGAAATCTCCATTTCACAAAAATTTTCAAAACACATTTGGAACTTCATTTTGGTATACCATATTTACTTAAGTGAAGTCTCCCTTTTTCAAAATCAAAATCTTCAAAAAGAAACACATTAGGATTTTCTTAGCATACTTAAATTTGATAAGAATTCTATTTTCCAAATCAATAATCAAAAGAAACACATTAGGTTTTCCTTAGCATACCCAAATTTGCTAAGGATCCTTCCTTTCAAATTAAAACCAAAAGAAATACATTAGGACTTTCTTTAGCATACCTAAATCTGCTATGGATCCTTTTTTTAAATCAAATAAAAATAAAAAGAAACACCTTAGGATTCCCTTAGCATACTCAAATTTGCTAAGAATCTTATTTTCAAAATCAAATCAAAATCAAAAGAAACACATTAGGATTCTCTTAGCATACTCAAATTGGTTAAGAATCCTATTTTCAAAAAAATTTCAAAACAAAATACACTTGGATCCTTCTTTTTTTAGCATACCCAAATTTGTTAAATAAGGATTCCATTTTTTAAATCGTAAAATGATTCACAAACCAAATCAAACAAAGAAAGAAAAAAGAAATAATTATTTTCAAACACCTTACTTAGCATACTCAAATTTGCTAAGTGAACAAATTCCAATAATCACAAATCCAAAACAAAAGCAAATTGACCCTTTACTTTAACATACTCAAATTTGTTAAATGAAGGGTCTCTAAATCAAAAAATAAATCAAAATTCAAATATGAACCTATGGAAGCATCTCTTCAAAAATATTTGAAGCCATTCTCAACATACCCAAACTTGTTGAAAATGGGTTCTACATCCTAAATTCCTCTTTCCAATCAAACTTCAAAATCTATTCTAAATCCATTTGAGCCTGACTTAACACTTTCAAGATGTTGAGTGTGGGTTCAATTTAAATTTGAATTCAAAATCAAAATTTGATTCAAGTTTATTTTCAACATTCAGACTCTCTTTAGCAAAGTTTTAGTTTGATTGCACTTTCAATTTTTAGTTGGCAATGGCACCCAAGTATGTGTTTACCTTTCCCCATGGGATAGACTTGGCCCCTAGTTGGCCCAGCTCTATTATGCCCACATTCATTTTGGATGAGGTTTTGAGGGGCAAGGATTACTGAGGGAACTCCCTCATATTAGTAGAACAATGAAGAAGCCGATCATTCAGATTGATATGCCCTCAAACTTTTATTTTCCTTCACTGAAGAGAAAGATAGTGGTGGTTCCTACAGTTCCAGAATTAGTACCAGTGTCTGTGACAGGGCTAGTGTGCCCAGTTGTTTCGTGTTGCCCTAAGGAGGGCTAGCACCCACTCATTAGCACCCTAAAAGGGTAAGGCTCCCCTGATCCCAGGGATTATCTCCCCAGCTTTTGAGATTGGGTCTAGCTCTTACTCCACTCACCCTACCAGGACTCAAAGGAGGAACAAAATTGCATGATAAAGTAGTACCATACCCGTATTGCTAAGGAGGTGGAGGCAGCTACACGATCAGTTATTGAGGAGTTGCCCACTTTGATTTCCTTGCTGGTTACAGCAAACCCATTCCATCCTCTCTCTAGGTCTGATAGAGAGGATGCCAGGAAAATCCCTGCTTCACCTCCACTAGCAGTTTGATTTTAGCCCCGAGTCAGTTAAGGTAGGAGGTCATTTGCTGGCCTCTGTTCAATTCTATGCTAAGTTGGTCGAGCCTACAGACGATCTAAGTTCGGGGCTCAATTTTACTTGAGATATGTTATTCCCCGCAATATGGGGAAGCATCTTCAATAGGAGAGGGCCAAGGAGGCCTACACTTTAGTTCAAATCACTAACTAGGAGAGGCAAAGGTTTAGTCGGTAGTCAGCGACCTCTGCACTCATTAATTTTCTTGATGCTACCCGTGTTGATCATACAAATAATATTTTGCTTACGAGGACTACTCATCATAGAAGGAGGGCCCTTGTTCTGAGAGAGTCAGTGGTGTCTCCATCACACCACTCTACCCCCCATCTACCATCTCCATTTCATGTTTCAGCATCTCTAGTTCTACCAAAGGCCATGAAGGCCACATCTAGGGAGAAAAGGACACCGTTGGTGATTTGGCTATGGCCAAAGGATCCCATTCCATCTACACTACCTACTATGGTGAGCCTGAGCTCTCTTGACCTTCTGCCCTAATTGTGGTGCGAAAGGAATGGCGGCCCCAAAGCATAGTGGTCATCCTTTCACCAACACCACTAGTACAGCAGGACATAGAGATGGTTGCAGTAGTTATAGAGGGAGAAGATGATAGCCCAGTTGCACCCATGATGGTAGAGCCTCCTAGGAGTGTCACCCCGTATAGAGTTAGTGATAGTTAGGAGTGCATTTTTTCCAGTGAGTACAATCCTCATAAGGTTGATTCTCCACCAGTAGGGGAGGTCCGGTGCCTCTCAGTACATGATAGTGATCATATCAGTCAGCCAAAGTCATTTGTGCCTATTCAGATTGATCATTCTCTAGAGGACATAGTAGCACATTATCTCATGGAAAAGAAAGAAATCTTAGGATATGACTGGTCTGATGAGGAGAAGATCAGGTTTAATCCCAACGAAGACAATTTATTGGGAGACTCAGTAGGGGTTCGCATGGTAGATACCAAGGGATCCCTCCTTAGAGAGCAAAAGGCCATGGAAGGTGCTGAGGCCGAGCAGGAAGACATAACCCACTTGACCAAACACCTCCTAGTGCCAATAAAGTAGAAGGATGAAAAGATAGATAGGATGGAAAAGTGGCTCAAAGATCTATTATTAGAGTTATCTTAGCATTACAGAATCAAGCCTCGGTAGTTCATCCTACCATAGTTAAGACTAGTCAGCCAGAGTTGGTGCATGTCTTGGACCCAGCCAGCACCTTACCTCTAGTAGAGCAAGGTAGCACCAACATGTATAGCAAGGTAGTGGATAGTACCTCCATACAAGAAAATAATATCAAGTCCATGGTTAAGCAACAGGTGAAGGAAGCGTTGGCTTAAGCAGGAGGATCATCAGTTCCAAATGGTAGACCCTACCCAGAGGAATTTGATGCAATCCAATATCCTAAGGGTTTCGTACCACCTTCCTTCAAGAGTTTTGATGGCAGTGGAAACCCAAGACAACACATCACACATTTTAGAGCTACTTGTTGCAATGCTGGTGGCAGTGACACTTTACTATTCCATCTCTTTATCAGTAGCTTAGCAGGTATAGCATTTGACTAGTATGCTAAACTTCCCAATAGTTCAGTGAAGATATTTACTGAGTTGGAGCAACTCTTTATCAAGAGGTTTGCTAGAGCTCAGCAAAGATTCATTATTGGTGATCTCGTTGTAGCACAACAACACCCAGGTGAATCCCTTATTCACTACATTCTCAGATGGTGTAAGCTGAGTATGAAATGTGAGCCACAGTTGTCTGAACATCATGCCCTTGAGATTCTTCTAAAGAATATACATGGCCTAGTCGCCTTCATGCTTAAGTGCTTCACCATCAAAACTTTTTAGAAGTTAATCACAAGGCAACTACTCTACAAAGAGAGGCCAAATAGTTGCCTATTTAAGACCAGTTGCCCAAGTCAAAGCTACAGAAGTTATATGAGAAGAAGCTGGCAATAGTGACAGCAGTAGACAAGGGGAAGCAACCAGAGATCAGTCTGAGAGACCATGACCTCAACAACCTTCACTTCCACCTTCTCAACCACCACCGAGGTAGCCCTACTGGATGCCACAGTAGCCTCCATGGCATACATCGCCTCCTCCTCAGCCACATCATCAGCAATAGTGGTAAACATAACCGCTGCCAGGTAGCTATGGTCCACCTACTCTTTTGGATAAACTTAACAAACCTTATTCATTTAAGAGGGAGGTAATCAGGGAGATCTTTAAGAATCTCTTAAAAAAACCTGATTTTCAGCTACCCAAACCTAGAGACTAGAGGAAGTGGGCAAAATCCATGATCCTAACTTTTGCCCCTACCATTGTATAGGTCATGTTTTGGAAGATTACTTCACATTCAAGGATTGGCTTGAACATAGCTTCAAGACCGATGCTATTATTATCCCAAGGTAATACCTTATACAACAACCATCCATTCTATTAAGGTAATCCTTAGGGATACTTGATATCCTTCCAAAACCAAAAGAAAGTTGGGATATCTACTTATCCAAAACCTCTAAAAATATTATTTCAAAAATCAAGAAACTTTCCTTGCAGGTGCTTCTGTCAGCTCAAACCTCCAACATCAAGGAAAGTTTGCAAGTTGCCAGTGCCAACTCAAGGAAGGCGGAAGCTCAGCAGTAAAAGCAATAGCATGTGCCAGGCTGGGATAGCCTAATAACGCAACCACCGACTTAGTCTATCCTCCAGTCTACCATTGCAACTACCACATCAACGACTTCCTCTACTTTAGCTAGCTCTTCTTCTTCTACTAGTAGAACTCTTGTGTCAGCGGATAAGGGCATCAAATCCCTTACCCCCACTTACTTTACTTAATTTTTACTTTGTACCTCCTATAAAATCCAAGAAATTGAAGAATAAAGCTAGCTTGAATTACATGTGTCACTTATGATGGGTTGTGCCTTCTATTCAATGATAACTCTTCAAGTCAAAATAACTATAATAATTGATCTTCTCTTTAGATTGAGTATCTTCCTCTTTTTGATTCAGAGTCAAATGTGATGAAAAGCCATTTTTATATAGAGAGGTTGAGATTTATGAGGATGCGACCTACTATCTTCCTCAAAATACCATTTCTTGTGAACTTGGACAAAACTAAAATTCAAAAGAAAAAGAAAATGAAGAAAAAGAAAGAACAAAAGAAAAATAAAAGAAAATTGAAAATCCAAGTGAACAAGAAAGTGGAATTGAAAAAGAAATAGAGCCGCATATCACATTCCAACCATAGTCCATTCCATCATATGGACATGTGGGTAGGATGACTTAACCTCCACCGGTAGAGGCGGTAGAAGAAATGCAATTCGAGGCAAAATACCCTCTGGTTGGCCATCAGCCAATAGGGATTATGTTCCAACTCACAGGAGTACCCCTACTATTCATATAGATTTGGAATCTAGCTCGGAGGAAGAGTCTAATGTGATTAACATACCAGTCAACCCCTCTCAGTGAGTTCCATTGGAGGTGACTTTTGATCCATGATGAGACCAAGCCTCCAGACAAAGTAAAGTATTTGAATCAGGTATATGTGAGACTATTAGGTAGCAGCTAGGAACCTTTGCTCTAACCTCACTTTCATCTCAAAAAGTTGAAGGTTAAGTAGTTAAGGTATCCCCTAAGTCTTCCATGGATGAAGAGAGATTCTTTTGGGATCATCATTCTCAAGTCCTAAAGTTGATGTAGAACTTGAGGATGATTCATTTAAAGAATTAATGGAATTATCATTTGACTTTTACCTTGTGTTCATAATCTTATATAGAAAGGTTTAGTTCCTCGTACATGGTCTAGCCACAAGTCAGAGTATTTTGAGAAGCTATGGAATAATACAGGCAGGGAAGCACAATCAAGAGTAGGACCAGGATTTGGTATAGTGGGTCAACTCGATGATGATGATTACTGCTTAGATGTTACCAATCATTTGGAGTCTGATAGGTTCTTTTCACACAACACCAACTCTTATGAGATGTGTGTTTAGAAACCTCAAATGATCCAGATGATCTTCAAATCAAGGATGCACCTCCAGAATTTGAAGAAGAAATCCATTAAATAATAGATAAGCTTAAAGAAATTAACCTTGGGATAGAAGAAATTCCACGCCCAATGTACATCAGTTCATTGATGAATGAAGAAGAAACCAATGACTTAGTTAGGCTATTGACTGAGTTTAAGGATTGCTTTGCATAGAGTTATGAAGAAATTCTTAGATTATCTCCTAACGTAGTCCACAAACTAGTAATAGATCCTAGCGCTAACCCTATCAAGCAAGCTCCTAGATGCATGCAATTAGAAATTGAACAACATATCATTTTTGAAGTCAAGAAATTGATCGATGCTAGTTTCATTAGGGAAGAAAAATATCCTACCTGGTTAGCCAGTGTCATACTAGTTATGAAGAAGAATGGCCAAATTCGCATATGCATCAATTTCAGAGACTTAAATAAGGCATGTCCTAAGAATGAGTTTTCTCTTCCTATACCAGAATTAATGGTGGACATTGCCTCATCTCATACAATGTTCTCTTTCATGGATGGGTCATCTTGCTACAAAGAAATCAAGATGTCTCCTTAAGATAAAATAAACACCACTTTTGAACCCCGATCAAAATTTTTTGTTATAAAGTCATGCCTTTTGGCCTTACAAATGCTAGTGCTACAAACCAATTGGCCTTGACTCTGATCTTCAATGAACTCATTCATCATTAGGTTGATTGCAAGCCACTCATCCTAGCCCTTGAAAGCCACTCATCCTCTCCTTGCACTTTGACTCTCTCATCACTTTGTTGGCCCAAGCCAATGATGAAGGGAAGGAGAGTGCTCTCTACTACCTCAGCCATCATCTGATTCCTACTAAAGTGAACTACCCACCAATTGAGAAACATTGCCTAGCTTTGATCTTTGCTTCCCAAAAGAGATGACACTATATGCTTTCTCATACATTGAACTTGATTTCTAGAACCAATCCACTGTAGTATCTCATGACATAGCTAACGCTATCTGGATGTTTGGAATGATGGTCCATAATCCTCTCGCAATTTGATATCACATTCATGGGTTAAAAGGACAAGCACTAGCAGATTTCTTAGCATCACACCCACTTCCTGCTGATTCTTCGCTTCATCATAATCTCCCTGATGAACAAATCATGAACTTAGGGAGGTTGACAATCACCGATGGGAGATGTATTTTGATGGTGCAGCTTCATTTCATAAAGGAGAAGCACCATGATCTACTCTTCCAGGAAAGTCACGGGTAGGGATAGTCCTCCTAACTCCAGACTATGATGTGATGAGATTCTCATACTATCTTTCCAACCCTTACACCAATAATAAAGCTGAGTATGAGGCTTTGATTGCAGTTCTAGAGTTATCCATCCATTCAGTGTCAAGAGCATCAACATCTTTGGGGATTCTCAACTGGTTATCAATCAGATTGATGGGTCCTACAAGGTTCTCAAACCCAACCTTCATCATTACCATGAGTATACCATGAAGTTGTTGGCCCAAATCCCCGAAGTCACCATCTATAAGGTTCCCTGAGCAAAGAACGTAGTAGTAGATGCTTTGGCCAAACTTGCCAAATTGCATGGAAGATGAGTCCATTCCAATAAGGGTCCAAAATAGACAAGTCTGTCCTTATTGATGTTGAACTCATTGAGAGATTTTCTCTTGAAGGGGAGGTTGTCATTGCCAAAAGGAAAGAGGAAGCGGACTACAAACCGATTCATGACTAAGCTGGGGTAAATGTGGTTATGTTGTTTAGACAAACACAAAGCCCATGGGATTGTGATTGATATACATTCAGGTCTATGCATAGTGCATCAATCTAGTTTGAAGATGAAGATGAAGATCAAGAGACTAGGATACTACTGGCCTTCGATGATTACAGACTGCATGGATGTATTTAGGAGATGCCATCAGTGTTAGGTACATGGTGTGGTCCTTCACCAACCACCCAACATTCTACACCTTACCTTGGCTTCATGGCCATTTGAGTGTTGGGGTACCGACATTGTAGGTCCTATCGATCTTCTTTCTTCCAAGGGGCATCGATTCATCTTAGCTGTCAATGACTACTTTTCCAAGTGGGTGGAGGCAATCCCACTCAGAGAGGTCATAGCTCAGCATGTGCTTCAGTTTTTCAGGAACCATGTCATATATTAGTTAGGGGTGCCTCGATGAATTATATATGATAATGGTACTGTATTTAAAAGCACCAATATCAACAGCTTCGCCAGATGACACGGTATAGATTGAAGATACTTCACCATCTACTAATCAAAATTAAATGGTTTAGCAGAAGCATTCTACAAAACTCTCATCCAAATACTAAAGAAGACTCTTGATGATAATAAGCGAGTGGAATGAGTAGTTGGTTGAAGCCTTGTGGGCCTACCACACCATATACCGGACTCCAACTCAATCAACCCTATTTTCCTTAGTGTATGAGTCCGAAGCCCTTCCAATTTTAGAAGTTCAACTCCAATCACTAAGGATAGCATTGGGTAATAAGATCACTATAGAGCATAATATAAAGTTGAGGTTAGAAGAGCTCGAAGGTTTAGAGGAGTGTCACCTACGGGCATGCTAGAACCTCGAGTTGTACAAGGACAAAATGATTCAAGCTCACAACAAGCTAGTCTGCCCTAGGTATTTTTGAGTAGGAGAACTTGTGTTAGTCCTAAGGAGACCAATTGTTTCCCATAAAAAATGGGAGGCAAGTTTGAACCCACTTGGGAAGGCCCCTATGTCATGGGGAAGGCCTACTAAGGAGGATCTTATCAGCTTATTGATTGTAAAGGGGAACACCCGATGCTTCTAATTAATGGGCTCTATTTGAAGAAATATTATTCATAAAAATCATGTTTTAAAATAATTCTATCAATCAACAAAAATTTGATTCCATTTCATCAAAATTTGCTCTTCTTTAGAAGCATTGTTTGCTTGTCTTGCGAATCTGTCATGACATATTTAGGGTTGGTTTAAGAGTCCCCCAGCGACATCCTATTCCTCTTTCATAACACAAATATAATCAAACACATTTCCTTGCACTATTAGAATAGGTGTGAGAGAACCCAAGAGGCATCTTATTTTGGTAAGCACAACTAAGTTAGGTGTAAGAGAACCCGAGCGACATTCTTTCTTAGTGAGAATTATCGGCTGCCATCTGTGGCACATTTCATCAAAATCCCCAACGTGTTTAGGTAGGTGTGAGAGAACTTGAGAGGCATCCTATTCCTTTTAACACATGCACAAAAATAAACATATATCTTTGGTCTCGAGCTATTTTGATGTGGGAGCAAGCCCCTATGGCACTCACTCATTAGCTACTCTAGGTCGAATCTACATGCTACATCACTAGTATGTCACCCTAGTGGTCACTTGTTTGGAGAATGTGAGTCCCCACGCTTTCTTCCTAACTTGACCATTACAAACCAATGAGTGCCTTGATAGTATGGTAGGCCTCATTTCCTAGTCAGTAAGCTACCTCATGCTGACTTTGTTTAAGAAGATCCCAGTCCCATGCTTTCTTCTTGAACTAATCTTGCAGCGACTAGGTCGAGTATATTTGAGGTTTAGAGTAAGTGCCCCAGAGGCTCCTTTCCTCTTGGCTATGTTTGAGTTAAAATAAGTCCTCCAATGGCATTCACTCAGTAGTCACCCTAGGTCAGATGATACAGTCAAGCGAAGATGATCACAATCAATTTTATAAGAGAGATGTGAGTCTGCTAGCTTTCTTCCTAGGCTGATTATTTGCAAATTGATGGGCACCTTAGGTTGGTTGATGTTTGCTATGCTGACAGCGACTCACCTAGTGAGTACACCACTCTTAGCAGATGTGAGTCCCCGAGCTTTTTCCTTGAGTTGGACACCGAATACCTATTTGATATATGACTAGCCATGTCATCTTCTCTAGGGTTTTGCATTAAGCCTTTAGCAGCCGCTCTCCCTGTAAGCACTCTATTTGGATCATGTCCATTATGACCCCATTTATACACTACCCAGATTACTCTTGGATTGGACAATCCCCCTTTCCTAGTAGTCACCCCTGTGGTTAGAGAATTTATTCAAGAGATGTGCAGATTCTCCCTAGGTTCAATAAATTTGAGTTAGGTCTAGGCTGATATAAGCTCCTTCTCAGTTTGATCCCTCACAAACCAATAAGGTCCATGTTAAAATAAACTAAACAAACAAACAAAATTAATTCACTTGTGGATTAGGAATTCAAGCCCCCAAAGTGCCCCTTTCCAAAGCAGGCATCCTATCTTTAGGGCAGTGTCAGCAGAACTCCTTATAGGAATTGCGACTACGATGAGATGAGTCACGGTCACTCACTCGTAGTTGCCCTTAAGTCAGGTTCAATCTATTTTTCCACAAACGGGTTACCCTAGCAATCATTCTTTTAGAAGATGTAAGACTATGACATATTCTTCTAGCATGGCTGTTGGAAATCGATAGGCAGGCCTAGGTTGGGTTTGATTTGTTGCCCAAAGCAACGACCACCCCAGTGGTCTTTTTTAGTGGAAGATGTGAGTCTCCAAGCTTTGTTCCTTTCAATTGATCATTGCAAACCAAAAGGCACTCCTTTGGTCGGATAGCTCTCCCATCGGTCGGGAAGCTATTCCCTTTGGTTCAGTAAGTCTGAGATAGGCCTAGGTTGATATAAGCTCCTTCTTAGTGTGATCCATCACAAATCAATGGAATCCATCAAAATAAATCTAAAAAGAGAAATTAATTTTGAATATCTTTGAGTTGATCTTGGTCCCCTAGCGGCATTCACTCAATAGTTAGCCCTAGGTCAGGTTTGATTTGTTGCCCAAGGCAACCGATCACCCCAGTGGTTCTTTATTTTGGAAGATGTGAGTCTCCATGCTTTCCTCCTAACTTGACCATTGCACACCAAAAGGAACCCCCTTGGTGGATAGTCCTACTTATGGTTGGTAGACTACTCCCTTTGCATTGGTAAATCTGAGTTAGGCCTAGACCTCCATGGTCCCTACTCAGGGAAGTCCATCGCAAATCGATGGGACCCATCAAAACAAACTAAAAAAATAAAATTATTCTTGATGATATTTGAGTCGATCTAAGTCCCCTGACATTCACTCAATAATAGTCTGGGGTTGGTTCAATCTTGCGCCAATAGATTATCCCATTGGTCCCTACTTTGGAGGATGTAAGTCTACTATGCTTTCTTCCTAGTATAGTTCTTGCCGAAAGGCATCCCTTTGGTTGGCTAGTCCAACTATGTGCTTAGTAGACTACCCCTTTGGATTGGTAAATCTGAGTTAGGCTTAAGCCACCTTGACTCCTACTCAGTGCAATCCATCATAAATCAACAGGGTCCATCTCAAAATCTAAAAACCAAATGAAATAAACAAAACAAAATAATCAATCAATCCAAAACAAATCTTTTGCTCCTCCTCAATGAGATGCAAATATTTCTAGTTCCCAGCGGACTCAAAATTCTAATCCCTCAGCGGATTTCACATCCTTTCCTCCCTTATGGATGACTTGAACTTGCCTCCCTACTGGAGAGTTTACTTTTCCATCCCAAGTGGAGTCAAAATAAACACAATTAAACAAACAACAAATTGAAACAAATTCAACCCTCTTCCTCAGTGAAACTTAATTAAACAAATCAAATTTCTTTCCCCAGTGAGACTCAAATCAAATCAAACCTCTCATTCTTGTGGATGATTTCTTCCCTAGTGGAAGGTTCACATACTCTATCCCTAATGGATTCCTCTTTTCTCTCTTATGTCTTTGACATGAATAGAGTCACACTGCACTAAGCTCTGGATTCTTTCTAAACCTTGGGCTAAGAGTATATTGTCTCTATTAGTGCTTGTGATTGTTCAGTGTTGTTGATCATTTCGATCAACACCAATACATATCTTGGTGTTCCTTGTCACACCACTCCTAGTGCCCTTTGTTGACCTAATTTTTAGAATGAGCTCTCAACCCCCATCTTTGACATAGGACTTCTCTTAAAATTTAGGAGTTCCTTAGTCTTAAGACACATCTAGTGATTAGGTGGACACTCAACCTAGCCCTAGAGACTTAGAAGAGTTAGCCATATGAATAAGTCATGCCTTATGGGTGTTAGCAAAATTTGCCTACCCTATAGCTTGAACCACATTCCTCACTTCCTTCCTTCAAGTCAAACTCAAATCAATTCCAGCTTAATTGATTTTCTCCAAACCTAAATCAATTCCAACTTGATTGAATTCCTCCAAACTAAAATCAATTCCAAATGATTGAAATCAATGATCAATTCCAAATGATTGAAGCCCATGATAGAAATTCTAAAAATATTTCCTAAGTCCTTTGATTCTCTCTTAAGGAGTTAGCCCAAATCGCTTCAAATTCATGAAATTTTCTCACAACCCATTTATATTCTCATTTATATTCACATATATAAATGAAATATAAATTCAAATCAATCAAACTAAATTCCAAAATCAAATCCAAATTCTAAAAATCTTTCCCAAGTCCCTTTGATTCCCTCTTAAGGATTTAGCCCAAATCAAGTTCAAATCAATTCAAATTCATGACATTTTCTCATAACCCATTTATATTCTCATTTATATTCACATATATAAATGAAATATAAATTCAAACAATACAACCCATGAGGCCAATGTAGGATGTAGAATGTTGGGTGGTTGGTGTAGGACTACTCCGTGTATTTGACATTGGTGGGATCACCTAGTTGTATCCATGCAATCTTTGATCATCGATGGATAGTAGTATCCTAGTCTTTTGATCTTGGCTTTCATCTTTTGATCAGATTGGTTGGCTCCACATAATCATGAGTGTACCTCAGTCATGATCTTATGAGCTTCATGCTTGTCTAAACAACATAACCACATATGATCGAAAGACTGGCGGTATAAGACACCATCCACAACAACATAGGAAAGTGCTCTATGCTTCATCTAATGGGCTTGTGACTTCTCTTGAGGTAGTTTTCCTTTATTTAAGTAATCCATGAATGGTTGCCTCCAATCTCACTCATCGATCTTCTTGGTAAGGGCAACTTCCCCTTCAAGAGAGTAATTTTGATGAGTTCAATATCAATAAGGGATAAGACTTGTCTATTTTGGACCTTTATTGATATAAACTCATCGTTCGAACATGCCAACTCTTTGGAAAGCTTGGATAAAGCATACACTATGATGTTATCTCCTCAAGGAATCTTATAAATGGTAACCTCTTAGATTTGGGCCAACAACTCCATGGTGTACTTGTGGTAGTGATGGAGCTTGGGCTTTATAACCTTATAGAACCTAGTGATTTGGTTGATGATTAGTTGAGAATCCTCAAAGATGTTGATGTTCTGGAAGCTTAGAGTAATAACTAACTCTAGACTACCAATCAAAGCCTCATATTCAGCTTCATTGTTAGTGTAAGGACTGGACATATGACATGAGAATTTCATCACATCGGTCAGTTTGAGTATTCCAACCCCTGCCTTTCCTTGAATAGTAATTATGGCTCTTCTCCTCTTTGAGAGGAAGCTGCAGCATCAAAGTACATCTCCCAATGGTGAATGCTAGTATCCCCTATGTTCATCATTTATTCATCAGGGAGATCATCACTAAGAGAGGACTTAGTAGGAAGTGGGTGTGCTGCTATGAAATCCACTAATGCTTATCCTTTCACCACACGGAGTGGTACGAAGGTAATGTCAAACTGCGAGAGGATCATGGACCATCATGCCAACCATCTAGATATTATCGATCGTGTCATGATATACTATAGTGAATTGATCCTAGAGATTAAGTTCACATTATGAGGAAGCATGTAGTGCTATAACTTTTGGAATGCATAGATTAAAACTAGGCAATGCTTCACAATAGGTGGATAATTAGCCTCAGAAGGGATTAAACTATGGCTGAGGTAGAAGAGTGCATTTTCCCTCGCTTCATCATTGGCTTGGGCCAACAAAGCACCAAGGGAGTCATCTAATATAGCAGTGTAAAGTATGAACGACTTGCCCAAGATAAAGGATGCTAGAATCAATGGCATCATTTAGTAATGCTTGATGTCTTCAAAGCCATGCTCACACTTGTCATCCCACATAAACTTGGCATCAATTTTGACAAGTGGTAAGAATGGCTGACATCTTCCCAATAAGTTGGATATAAAGGATCTTAGATATGCCAACGACCCATTGAATGATCTGATTTGAGTTAAACTTTTAAGGGGTGGCATTTCTAATATCGCCTTGATCTTCTCCGGATCAATTTTGATTCCCCGGTGTCAAAGAACAAACCCATGGAATTTCCTTCAAGCTACTCCGAATGCACACTTCAAGGGGTTCCTTTTGAGGTTAAATTGACTTAACTGTTTGAAAACTATGCTCAAGTCAAAGAGATGGTCTTCCTTTTTTATACTTTTGACCACAAGATCATCGACATAGAACTCAACTTGATGATGAATGAGTTTGTCGAAGATTTGATTTATAGCCCGTTGGTATGTAGCACCATCATTTTTAAGGCTAAAAGGCATGACCTTATAGAAATAGATTTTGATCGGGGTTCTAAAAGCAGTATTTCTTTCATCTTCAGGGGCCATATTTATTTGGTTATACCTTGATGAGCCATCCATGAAAGAGAATATTACATGAGATGAGGCAATGTCAACCATCATCTTTTGGACATGCCTTATTTAAATCCCTAAAATTGATGCATATGTGAATTTGGCCATTATTTTTCTTAATTGGTATGACGCTGGCTAACCAGGTAGGGTATTTTTCTTTCTGGATGAAGCCAGCATCGATCAGTTTCTTGACTTCATAAATGACTTGTTGTTCTATATCTAATCGCATGTGTCTAGGAGCTTGCATGATTGGGTTAACAGTAGGATCTATTGCTTGTTTATGGACCGCTACATCAGGAGCCAATCCAAGCATCTCTTCATAACTCCATGCAAAGTTGTCCTTAAACTTAATCATTAGGCTAACTAAGTCATTGGTTTCAATTTCATTCAATAAAGAACTGATGTATGTCAGGTGTGGATCTTCTTCAGTTCCTAAGTTGATTTCTTTAAGTTCATCGATGGTTGTCTCGATCTCTTCTTCAAACTTTGGCAGTGCATCTTTGTCTTCAAAATCATCTAGATCATCTGAAGTTTCTAAGCATAGCTCCTCATATGAGTTAATGTGATTTGAAAAGAACCTATCAGATTCCAAATGATTGGTGATGACTAAGCAGTAATCATCATCAATAACTAGACCCATTATACCGATCTTGATTGAGAGCTTTTGCATTTATTCTTCTATATTCCTTCGAAGTAGTTTGATTTGTGCTTTGACCAAGTATGTGGTATTAACTCTTTTTTTTGTTAAATTATGAACATAAGGAAAGTATCAATCAAAAGGTAATTCTATTAAATCTTTATGTGAATCATCCTTAAGTTCTACATCAACTTCTTGATTTGAGGATGATGTTGAGAAAGAACCTCTAAGTCTTCACACGTGGATGACTTGGTCTTCATACTACTAAACCCTCAACATTTTGAGAGGAAAGTGGGGTTATAGCTAAGGTTCTGATGCCTAATTATTTCATATATAGACTTGGATACACTTATGCTTTTCTTTGGAGCCTGGTCTTCATCGCTATCTGGCTCAAGTATCACCTCCAAGGGAATCTACTATTGAGAAGAGCTGGCTGGTGTGCTAACCATATAAGACTCATTCTATGAACTAGTTTCTAAGTTTATATGGATAGCAGAGGTACTCCTGGTAGCTGAGACATATCTTTTATTAGGTGGCCAATAAGGAGATTTTCCACCCCTATGCCTCCGAAGTGGCCTCTTCCTCTCTAGTGGAGGTCGTCCACCCATATGTTGAATGATGTACTGTGGGTGGAATCTAATGTTAGGCTCCACTTCCTCCTCATATTCTATTTCCGCTCCCTTTCATTTTCTTTTTCATTTCTTCTTTCCTTTTCTTTCTCTTTTTCTCTTTCTTTTTATTTTCTTTTTCATTTTTTCTTTCCTTTTCTTTCTCTTTTTCTCTTTCTTTTTATTTTTTTTATTTTTCTTTTATTTTTCTTTTATTTTTAAACTTTGGCCAAGTTTGCGAGAATACACTTGTTGATTTTGCGGGAGATAGTTAGCCGCATCATCATCTATGCTAACCTCTTGAATTGTAAATGGCTTGAGATCTCCCTTGACATAGTAGACGATCCCACCTCTCATGAACTTCATACACTGACGAAGAGAGGATGGAACTATGTTGTTATCATGTATCCATGGTCTCTAGCAAATGTGCTTTGGTCTTCCAATAATCTATCTCCAAGAGCAACACTATGGAGCTTAAGGCATGTTGAATACACTTTTGGAGTGCGGATTCAATCTTCCCATCTTAGACTTAAGAGTCTTCTACTAAGACTTCCTAGTCATAAGACACTTCTAACAATTAGGTAAACATACTAGCCTAAGACTTAGAAGGGTTAACCATGATTAGGTTATGTAGGGATTAGGATAATCCACCCTTACAACCCAAATCCAATCCATGTTCACCTTCTCAAACAAAACCTCAAGTTCAATTTAAACATAAAATTCAAATCCAAATCCAAACCCAAATTCCAAAACCAAATGATCGAAGCCCAAGATCAAATCCAAATTTAAAACCTTCCTAAGGCATATGATCTGTCCCATGGACTTAGCCAAATCTTAATCCAAATCAATCCAAAATCAATTGATTTTCTCATAATCAATTTATACTTCCAATCATCTTTCTAAATATAAATCAAATCTACATTCAAATGATCAAAACTAAATCAAACTAAATCAAATTAAATCAAAACCTTTCCTGCTATATGATGTATCCATGGACTAGCCAAATCCTAATCCAAATAAAGTCAAACTCAATTAATTTTCTCTCAAATAAATCATATTTTCAATTATCTTTATATTTAAATGAAATATATATTTAAATCATCAAAACTAAATCAAAAATCAAAATCCAAACTAAGCCACATGACTCAACTCCATGGACTTAGCCAAATTCCTTCATTCCAAAACCCAAATTCAATTGATATTCTCATGAATCAATCATACCTTCAATCATATTCACAAATATAAATGAAATCTACAATCATCAAGCCCAAAATCAACCCAAGTTAAACCCAACTTAACTTTTGACTTGAATTGTTCAAATGAACCAAAACCCATTTGAAGCCAATTACAATTAAATTTATATATAAATCCCAAATCCATATATAAACTCAACTAAATCAAACTCAACCTAAAATAAAGCCAACTAAACCCAATTGGTCCACTTGACCCAAAGTGGCTAATTTGACCTATTTGAGCCAAGTTCTAATTCTACCCAAATTGGATTGAACCAAGTACATCAAAATCTTCCATCATGATTATTGATCACCCTAGGTTGATCAATTATCACAAATTGAGTCAAACCAAGTCAACTTGGTCATTTGACCAAGTCAACCCCTTAACCCATATGAACCCAAACTAGCCAAATTACAACCTAAGCCAAATCTCTTGAAACCAATGATTCATACCAAACTAAAAATAATATTTGAATATGACTTGATAATCAATTGAGTCAAATCAGACCTAGTTGGCCCTCTTCACCCAAGTTGACCTAAATTGACATAAAAGTTCAAATTGGGTCAAATCAAAATATAAACCAAATTGATTGCAACCAATGGCTCAAGCTCATTCCAAATTGATTGTTGAACTTGACCGAAGCAATGATTGGACCCAATTGAACCCAATTGACCTACTTAGCCCAAATTGACCTAAATGTTCAAGTTGGCCTAAATCAAAACCAAATCTAAATTAATTGAAACCAAAGCCTACAATCATCATCAATTGGTCAACTAAACTGAAACCAACACCCAACCATAGCCAATTTGGCCAATTTGGTCAAATTGGTCAACTTAACCCATTTGACCCAAATGAATTCAAATAAGCCAAAATAAAATCTAAGCCAAACTTAACCAAACCAATTGAACCAAAACATCCCAAATGATCATATGAACTTGACTCGACCCTTGGTTTGACCCAATTTGACCAATAGGTCAACTTGACCCAATGTAACCCAATTTGACCTAAATGAGTCAAATTGAGCCAAACCTAACCAAATCAACTCCAATTGACTTGAAATTTGGGATAACCCACTTTTGGCTCATTTCAAATCTGTCCAAATCAAATCCAATGCCAAATGATCATTCTACCCTTAGGTCAAGGGCATCACATGAGATAAATCACCCATGAAAGTGGTCATTTTCATTCCTTGGCCACTTGGCACTCTCCCAATGGTCCACTTAGGCACCTAAGACACTGCCCAACCTAACCCAATGGGTGGATGGGTGTGACCCATGGGAGGTGAAATCAACTCACCCTCCCCATTGGAGAATTTGAAACCAATAGGACACCCAGGATTCCTTCTTGGCAGCCACCTTCACACCTTCAATCAACCAAGCCGAGCAAGCTCACCTCCTCCCTGCCACCCACGAGTCCATAAGATGGTCAGACAGCCATTAGAAGCCAAACCCTATCCCACCATCTGATTAAGATGAATGGGGTTATACACCCCCTCATTTTCACTCAAACACACACAAAAATTATTCTTTAGAGCCCTAGCTACCCAAGCCAGAGCCATTCCAGGCTCCAGGGCTCATTCCTCAATCAAAAATTGCCATTCCCGTCTATCCTAAAATAGGACTCTCCCATTTCTAACCTAACTTCCCCATTTTCCCATAAAACATAGATTAACTTTGCACGCACCTCCCCTAGGCCTCATCGAAAAAGAACAAATATTCTCCCATGCTTGTCGAGCACCAAATGTGGGACTTCGATCAAAGCTGAGCTCCAAATTGTCGGTTCTTGTCCTTCTGAGCGAACGTCAATGAATTAATCTAATTGTTACTCAACATGGTTTCATCTCCATTAGATGAAGCTTTCTCAATCATTCGAGCCACTGGTCTTGAGCTCTGGTGAGGTATGATTCCAAAACTGACCCTTAGTCAAAAATGGGTTGGAGCTTTTTAAAGAAAACTTGCATCTCTTGTGATCTTGATCATTAGATCCCCACCGATCGATGTCGTGAAGGTCTGGGATCTTTTGAAGCTTGATAGCTTGGATCAAGTGGAATGACAAACTCCATTCTCTTTCACTTGCGTGATGATAGATCACACACCGTCTGTTCCACATGATCAAAATGGATGGTCGTGATTAGATCCACTAGATCAATCTGATTTAATCTTATTAAGCTGTGAGATTAATCATAGCCATTTGATCTAAATAGCAGATGAGAAAGCGCATCCACCACCACGTAGGTGCTAAGTCGGATAAATTTTAAGTAGCCAATCCCACGATTCCATGTGGAAAGCATGTTGCATCAGCGCTTCACATGACGCTAACAAGATTAGGCTTTAATTAAGCTTAATTAATCATTTTTAATGGCTAAAACTTCTAAAATTCATAGAGAAATAAAAAATGCAAATAAATACTCATTTTAAAGGTATTTCTGTGGAGAATTAATTAAAAATGATCTTAACTATATTTGAATAGTAATTAAGGTTTAATTAATGTTTAGTTATAAATTAATTAGCTTAATTACTCATTAATTACTTGAGCAATTAATCCTAAATTTTGTGGATTAATTTAATGGGATGACCTCTCCCTCCCATGATTTTCTTGGGATTTATTGCTAACTTAATTAGGAAAATTGACTAATTAAACCTTAACTCCTCTTTTAAGTTAAATAATGATTAATTAATCTAATGAATAGTAATAAATTGGTTAATTAAGTTTATTAATCATTGTTCAATAGTAAGTGAACTAAGGAATAGGGTTGGGACCCCTTTCCCTAAGTTCATTTCACACTTTTTATAAAATGAAATTAATTAAGATTTAACTAATTAATTAAATCACTTAATCAAATTGAAATCATAATCATATCAAACCTTAATTAAGTAAATAAAGGGGTAGATCTTTAGGTGTTTAATAACCTAAAGAAGTTTAATGCAATTATGGTTAGTTCATAAGTGTGGAAAACCATAAAAGTAATTAATTAAGTCCCTTAATCTAATTAACTATTAATCATGATTTAATTGCATTATGCCCTTTTTTTTATGATCATTGCAAGTTTATTTTCCATGCATATCATGTTGGCTTATAATTATTTAGTTAATTACTTTAAGGTGACATAGGTAAGAGTAATTAATTCATCTAATTAAGGGTTCAACTTAATTAACCCATAAAATTAACTTAATTACATTTCCTTAAATTAAATCAAATCACTAATGTAGGAATGGGTTTAAAATAACAAGTAATGATTTCTCTTCTCCTCTTTAAATCAAATCAAATTTAAAACTTAATTAATAAAGAAGCTTTGGTTTACTATAAATAATATTATTTGATTCGATTATCCTTAAGAACTAGTTTAGTTCAATGAATCACATGCTTATATTTGATTGTCCTCTTTCCAATCATGTTAAATTTGGATGTCATTTGAACTCATGCATCTATCATTTCAAAATCAAGTAAAATAAAATGGATTTCCTTTATGTAAGCTTGCATGTGTTGATTTAATTTAATATATGAATGGCTATTATCACTATTAATTCCAAATGTATTTCTCAAAAGCTTATAAATGAATAATAATATGTGTTATGATGCTAGTTATAAATACATAAGAAATGCATGTGTTTATAACTTAAGTGTATGAATGTTGAGTTCCCTTTCCTCTATTCATGTGTTGATTGCATGTGCTTATAGCTTAAGCGGTCATTTGATTACCTCACTTCCCTAGTTTAACAATGACACATACCCATTTGATTTCATTCCTATGTATTTCAACATTAGAATTTTGATTGAGCTTTAATTCATATATATAAATAATTCAATAAAAAAAATATACAATCCCGAGAATACGATTTGGAACTTACTTCCTATGTTCATGTATATGAATTTAAATATGTTTGAATGGAAATGAGTATATAGTCTATACATCTCGAGAGTATGAGGCTTTAGCTAGCTCCAAGGAGGTCATTTGCTTACCTCACATCCCTGGTTTAACAATGGTACATGTCTATTTAATTTCATTCTTATGTCCTTTTGGTATAAAAATTTGGATAGAGTTTTAAATTAATATGTTTAAATAATTAAGTCAAATAAAATATAAATTCTAAACATACACATACATTCATCATTTAAGCATGCTAAATAGGTTGCATGTATAGATACACTTAGGAGTAAATCATATGGATGTTACATGTAATGGAAGGGAATGATTTAATATATGTCATGTGGTAAAAATTCAATTAAATTAATCTTAAGATGCCTTTCATTTTGAATAGGATTATATAAAGTGAACCTAAACTGAGGATTAATTAAATCATTTAATAAGCCATTCACTAAAGAGAACTAAATCAAATTAAAATACTTTAGAAAGTTACTTAAGGTAGGGATGAAAGAGGGAAATCCTCCTTTCCTCTTTTTATAACACTTAGTTGCTAAGTGTAATAAAATAAAACAAAAGAAAATACAAATTAAATTTCTCAAATAAATTAAACTACTTCAAGTGAAATCAACCTTTCATGTTAAATTGAATCTTCTACACTTAGAAAATACAACACTAATGCCTAACAAGACTTACCACACAAGCCTTAATACACACATTAGAATTAAGTCACCACTTCTAGCTCTAAGTTAGGATGGTGTATGATGTGATGTATGTTTTATTTTATGATGTATTATTTTAGATTGGATGTTAGGGTGTATGCATTGTAGACTGGATGATAGGCAAATATGAGCTGATCATATTTTCTATAAGGGATTATGCTTAAGGGATGCTTAAAAATAAATATGAATGCTCTTTTTGTAGGTTTCTTAAATCCTTAAGCATAATCCAAGTTAGGACAGGTGGGCTTAGTTACCCATGTGTAGGGTGCTAAGTCCAAATTATAAATACGATTGCTTGGGATTATATGTATATTTAGCTAACCTCTATTTTACTAGTGAAGTTAGATTTACTTTTCCCATAGAAATGTAATTTTTGTAATAGGAATTAAGATTAGTGCTATGAGGGATTAGGATGAGTAGTGGCTAGAAGGTTTTGTCCTGGGGTGCCTTGTGATGCCTTTGAAGCAAGTACCATCCAAATCAAAGAAGGAACCAAATCAGAAATAGAGATATGAAGAAAGAAGGCTCCCATAGCATTTAATACAATTATAATTATTCTTTCATATTCCAAATTATATAAGGGTAGAGCTCGGCTACCCATCTTTTCTCTCTTCAGTTTGTACGGAGGTACCCTACCGCACCGACCTTTTATTCTTTTACGATAGTTTATATAATTGTTTGATGTTATGTTTACATTGTGCATTAGGAAGGTTAGCTTTTAATAGTTTCTTAAATGATTGATGCATTAATGTGTGGATTGGATATGATTAGGTACTTAGGATAAAAATAACTTTTCTACCAAAAAAAGCACTTATAATTAAATTTTAAACAACTCATAACATCATCATAAAGCCTAAGAAATAAATAAGATAATTAAAAGGTTTAGCAACTCATTAGCTGTATGGTTGTATGTTTCACATCATTCATGCATATTCTTTTTCTCTTTAACATGAAGGATCTCCATCCTTGCATGATAAAGTAATGCTTGACCTGTGAGGGAATCCCTTGTGGTGGAGAACAACTTCTTCTAACTGATTTGACCCATAACCTATTTCATCATGCATTTAGGCATAAGAAATCCTAAAGCCTTTATCAAAATGATGTCTAAAATGAAATAAAATTTGAAAATATTTTGCATCTATAGATTAAGTCATATGCTCATACGACTCATGCTCTAGTCTCTTAGGGAGTGTGTTTAGCACTTTAGTCTCTTTCTAATTAAATAATTGCCCTAACTATCTTATAATTCATAAGACCAGACTACTTGGTTTTAAAATCATAGGAGTTAGCTGGCAGCCACTCCAGATGATTAAAAGTCTAGAAGTCAGACAATTTATTCTCTTGTGGAGTTAAACCCTTACGTCTACCTGTCGTTTAGATTTAGGCCATGCTTTAGCTCATACTAAAGCTCCCTAAATTTAAGATTGGAGGTAGCCATTTCTTTTGGGTGACCAGCATAAATTCTCACCTCTTAGGCATTCCCATAACCTTATGTTGGTGGATTATAAGCCCTAATAATCTAATTAAATTTCAACTTAAAATATATAAATCTCCTCAACTTTAAAATCATAAAGATCAACCATAGGATAGATTGGAATGCTCACTAGGCTTCCTAGTATCATGAGCATTTCTATTTATTTCATTTGGATTTAAAAAATTTATCTTCTCCTTGAACTTTCTGAGTTGATTTTCCAAATACAACCAATCTTTTGATAGTCTAACATTGAAATCTTTGGAGATGATAATTGTTTACTTTAATCGAGTATCCTTAAAAAATTTTAAGATGTAATTAACTATGGAGGCTTTCCTCCATAGGGAACTTAAGAACCTAGTTTAATATAAACTCTATTTTATTCATTCATGTAAAGTAAGAGAGACATACATTCAAGACCCTTCATGCCTAAGGAGTCCTTATTATGTGATTAGGTCCATGCCTATATCTTTTGAGATAGTACATCATACCTCAATGTTATACCCGATCACCTCAAAAAGTACACCCCCTATGATCTGCGTGGTGTCCCCCATACATCCAAAAATAAACACAAGGCCATCTCACCTTGTTTATTGAATCCTTTCAACATCATCCTTTCTTTTTGGAGTTTAGAGATGTTGATCCTCAAGTAGGATAGGGTTCTTAGACTCATAATATTGACTGATACACTTAGGTCAACCAGAACTCTGAATAGCCTGTATTTGCCAACATCCACTATAATATAAAGAGGCGGTTGTGCTCGGTCATCCCTAGGAGTAAGTCTTCATTGCTGAATGTTACTCTAAGATATCCTTCAAGTGGCATGCCTCCTCTTTAGTAATAGTCAGCTGAGCTAAGCATATCTCTAGGTAAATTAAGGCCTTGATAAGAGATTCCATCATCTCATAAGAGTGTCGTATATGCTTAACTTAGTTGGAAACTTTCTAAGGTGAGCCAGGACATTGTAATCAACTCTGGCTTGGTCCTCCACAAGCATATCCATGGGTGGAGCATCCTATAGAGGGGCTTTCTGCTCACTGGAACCAATGACTTGCTTACCCTTATCCTGAGGTGCTACCCTAGGAGGTAAAACTTTGCCACTATGTAGATTGACTTTAGTGACATCTTGGAAAGATGAGCTTGTGGAAAGCTACCTTTTAATCGGGCATACCTATAGCTTCTCTTATAGAATCCTCAGAGTCCGTTGACTCCAAGTCCATCTCAAGAGGTAAACCCGATTGATTTAGAGAAGGATAGTCTGACTCAAAATCAGAAAGGAAAGGATCAAAACTACTAGAGCCATTATTTTTATTTAGACTCAGAGAGCTTTCAATAGGAATAAAATCAAGAGCATCAAAAGTAGACAATATATAGGTAGAATCAGCTTTCTTCATTAATTTCTTTTTGGGTGGAGATACATGACAAAAATCTAGTAAAGTAAGCATGATAAGGGATTTAGTGCCCTTATCCATAGATATAACACTCATATTAGAAGAGGTCGTAGCAATAATGGTGGAGGGAGTACTGGACTCGGACGGTGGCTATGCTACTGGAATATCTCGGGCAAGTATGGTGAGCTACTGCTGCTACTGGGCTATCACCCTCCCCGAGTTGTCCTTTGCAACTAGGAAACCTTCCTTGGTGTTGGAGGGTTGAGGTACTTCATGCATCTACAAGGAAAGCTTCTTGATCTTAGAAATGATCTTCTTAGATGTTCAGGATAGGGAGATATCCTAACCTTCTTTGGTCTTAAGAGGATCGTAAGTATCCCTAAGGATTACTCTAATAGAATTGGATGGTTGTTCTATTAAGCATTCCTTAGGGATAACTATGGCTCTCAACTTGTAGTTCCTCTAAGACATGGCCTAACATGCGGTGCCCACTTCCTCTAGCCTCTTAGGCTCTGGTAACTGAAAGTCAAGTTTCTTTAAGAGATTATTAAAGATTTTCCTAACTACCTCCCTCTTGAATGAATATGGCTTATTCAATCTATTGGCAAGAGTATGTGGAAAGTAGCTACCTGGCGATGGATATGAATACTATTGCTAGGTAGGCTGCTGAGGTGGTGAAAATGGTCATTGTGGCAACTGCGATGGCCGGTATGATGGCCGAGGTAGTGGAAGAGGAGGTGGTAAAGGAGGCTCTTGAGCTCATAGTCTCTCATACTGAACTCTGGCTGACTACTTCGCTCCGTCCATTGACACAATTGTCCCTGGTTTCTTCTGAAACACCTTTTGCGGCTTAGCCTAGATGATTGGTCAAGAAAGGGCAACTGTTTGGCTTCCTCTTCTAGGCTAGCTGCCTTGTTGATTAATTTCTCAAATGTTTTGATGGTAAAGCCCTTAAGCATGAAGGCGGAGCCATGGATATTTTTTGAGAAGAATCTCAATGACATGCTATTCGGATAAAGTGGTTAATTCATGCATGTTGTGCTACGAGAATGTAATCAATAAGGGACTCGTTGAGTTTTTTTTCTACAATGAGGTCGCCTACAATCACCCTCTGCTGAGCTCCAACAAACCACTTGATGAAGAGGTGCTCCAACTCAGCAACAGTCTTCATCGAACTATTGGTAGTTCAACGTACCAATCAAATGCAACATCTGACAGACTGCTAACGAAAAGGCAGAAGAGGAGTGCCTTGCTGCCACTGGTGTTGCAACAATCAGCTCTAAAGTGTGCAATTTGTTATCGTGGGTTCCCACTACCATCAAAGATCTTAAACGATGGTGGCACAAAATCCTAAATAAAATAAAAACTAAATAAAAACCTAAACCTAAAAAATAAACCTAAAAAATAAACTTAAAAATAAATAATAAAAAAACATAAATCCTAAACTAAAAAAGAACCTAATCGTAAAATAAACAAAATAAAATAAACATAAACCTAAACTAAAATAAATAAAATCCAAACGTAAACCTAAAATAAACTAAACCTAAACCCTGAACTAAATAAATTAAAATAAACTAAAAATAAACCTCAACCTAAACTAAACAAATCCCTAAAAATAAACCTAAAATAAAAACCTAAAAACTAAATCTAAAAAATAAAATAAAAACATAAACATAAACCTAAAAGTAAAAAAATAAAACCTAGAGCTAAAAAATAAAAAATAAAAAAATGCAACTAAACAACATTAACCTAAACCTAAACCTAAAAAACAAACTAAAATAAAACCTAAACTAAAATAAATAAAACTAAATAAATAAACTAAATATAAAATATAAAATAAAATAAACTAAATAAACATAAACCTGTTGGTTTGTAATTTAAGAAACCCTCTAAACCATAAACTAACCATACCCTAAACCATCCAAGCTGAGCCCACCATAAACAACCACCCTTTGTCACTGAACTCCACTCTAAACCATATGACCTAAACCCTACCCTAAACCCTAAAACTTTAAACCCTCCCTACCCCAGGCCCACAAACCTAAACCTAACCTAACCCCAGGCCACTCCCACCCACAAACTGATCCTAAACCTAAAACCAAAAAACCTAAACATAAACTAAATAAAACCTAAAAATAAAATAAATAAATAAAATCTAAAATCAAACCTAAACCTAAACTTAAACTAAACTAAACCTAAAAATAAAATAAAATAAAAAAAATAAAATAAAATAAAATAAATAAAACTTAAACTGAACTAAAAAAATAAAATAACCCTCAAAAGTAAAAAAACATAAATAAAATTAAAATTAAACAAAAAATAAAAATAAAGTAAACCTAAAATTAAATAAAATAAAAAGTAAATAAAAATCAAAACCAAAAATATAAACTTCAAAATAAAACATAAAAATAAATAAAAAGTAAAACCTAACCATTAAACTAAAAAAAACCTAAACCTAAAATAAACAAGATAAAAAAACTAAACCTAAACTAAAATAAACAAAACCTAAATCTAAAGCTAAAATAAAATAAACCTAAATAAACTAAATAAAATAGAATACTAAAATAAACCTAAACCTAAACTAAAAATAAAACCTAAAATAAAATTGAAAAAAAAATTTAAACTTGAACCAAAAAAAAATTAAACTAAACCTACACCTAAAAGGAAAACCTAAACCTAAAATAAAATAAAAAAACTAAACTAAAGTAAAATAAACATAAATCTAAACTAAACCTAAAAAATAAATAAAATAAAACCAAAAAATAAATAAACCTAAAATAAATGAAATAAAATAAAAAATAAACCTAAATAAAAATAAAAAATGAGATAAACTAAAATTAATAAAATTTAAACTAAATAAACTAAAAAAACCTAATCATATCGGTTTACCTAATTTTAAAAAAAAACCCTAAACCTTAAACCCTAAGCCCTAAACCCTAAATCTTAAACGCAAAACCCTAAAACCTGAACCCTAAACCTACAACCCTAAACCCTAAGCCAATCCTAATCAGAAACCCTAAACCCTAAAACCCTAAACCATAAACCCTAAACCCTAAACCCTAAACACCCTAAACTAACCTAACACTAAAACCCTAAAGCCTAAACTATAAAGCCTAAATCCTAAACCTAAACTAACCCTAAATCCTAAGCTGACCCTAAACCCTAAAATCTAGACCCTAAAAACCCTAAACCCTAAAGCTGGCACTAAACCTTAAACCCTAAACCCTAAACCTTAAAAACCTTAAAACCTAAACCTAAAGTAAATAAAACTTAAAACTAAAATAAATAAAAAAACCTAAACCTAAAAAAAATAAAAATAAAATAAAAAACTAAACCTAAAGATAAAATAGAATAAAATATAAAAATAACCTAAAATAAAACAAATAAAAACCTAAACTAAACAAAAATAATAATATAAACTTAAGAATAAAAAACCTAAATATAAGAACTAAACATAAAATAAAAATAAAATAAACTTAAAATAAAATAAAATAAAAACTAAATAAAAAATTAAACCTAAAAAATAGACCTAAAAATAAATAATAAATAAAACCCAAAACCTAAACTAAAAATAAAAAATAAACCTAAAATAAAAATAAAATAAACAAAAGAAAATAAACTTAAACCTAAATTAAAATAAACTAAACTAAAATAAATAAAACCTACACCAAAACTTAAAATAAACTAAACCTAAACCGTAAACTAAATCAAATAAAATAAATTAAAAAAATATGAATCTAAACTAAAAAATAAAACCTAAAAATAAACCTAAAACCTAAACTCTAAACCCTAAACCCTAAAAAGCTAAAAAGCTAAATCTAAACTAAAGAAAACCTAAAAAAAACCTAAACCATGATAAAATGAAAAAATAAAATAAAATAAAAACATAAACTAAAACCTAAACCTAAACTTAAACCTAAAAAGAAAATAAAATAGAAAATAAAAACTAAACTAAAATAAAATAAATAAAAACCTAAACAAAACTAAAAAAAAAAAACCTAAGCAAAATAAAAATAAAATTAAAGTTAAAATAAAATAAAATAAAAACTAAATAAAAACTTAAACCTAAAAAATAAACCTACACATAAAACCTAAAATAAATAAAAAATTAAAACCTAAACCCTAAACTAAAAAAAAAAAAAACTAAACTTAAAATAAAATTACAATAAACCTAAACATAAACTAAGATAAACTAAACTAAAATAAATAAAACATAAACCTAAACCTAAAATAAATAAACCTAAACCTAAACTAAATAAAATAAAATAAACTCAAAATAAACCTAAATAAAAATAATACTTAAAAACAAACCTAAAATAAAAACCTAAAACCTAAACCTAAAAAAAATTAAATAAAAACCTAAACCTAAACATAAAAATTAAAAATAAAACCTAAGCTTAAAAAATAAAATAAAAATAAAACTAAACTAAAAAATATACACAAACATAAACCTAAACCTAAAAAATAAACTAAAATAAATAAACTAAATTAAATAAAAATAAAATAAACCTAAATAAAAAAAACTAAAATAAATAAACTAATTAAAATTAAACCCCAAACCCTAAACCCTAACACCAAACCCTACAAGCCTAAACCCTATAACAACCCTAAACCCTAAACCTTAAACCCTAAAACACTAACCACACCATAAACCCTAAAACCACCCAAAACCCTACCCTAAACCATCAACCCCACTATAATCCTTAAAATATGCAACCTTAAACCCCAAACTAAATCTAAAAAAACCTAAACCTAGACTAAATAAAACCCAAAATAAAATAAATCAAATAACTAAAACTTAAATAAAATAAAAAAATAAAATAAAATAAAAACCTAAACCCTAAACTTAAACATAAAAAATAACAACTAAACTAAAATAAAATAAATAAAAACCTAAACTAAACTAAAAAATAAGATAATCCTAAAAATAAAAAACCTAAATAAAATAAAAACTAAACATAAAATAAAAATAAAATAAACCTAAAATAAAATGAAATAAAAACTAAATAAGAACCTAAACCTAAAAATAAATAAAAGATAAAACCTAAACCCTAAAATAAAAAAAAACTTAATCCTAAAATAAACAAAATAAAATAAACCTACGCCTAACCTAAAAGAAACTAAACTAAAATAAATAAATCCTAAACCCTAAACAAAATAAAATAAAAGAAACTAAAAATAAACCTAAACCTAAACTAAAAAATAAAACCTAAAAATAAACTTAAAATGGAAACCTAAACGCTAAACCTAAAAAAAATAAAATAAAACCTAAACTCACCTAAAATTACAAAATTAAACTTAAATAATAAAATAAAATAATACAAACTAAAAGTAAACATGAACTTAAACGTGAACCTAAAAATAAACTAAAATAAAAATGCCTAAACTAAAATATAACCTAAAATAAATAAACCAAACTAAATAAAATAAAAAATAAATAAAAATAAAAAAAATAAAATTAAAACTAAAATTAATAAATTAAACTAAATAAAAAATAAACTACAATTTGCTTTTTTTTTAAAATCCTATACTAAACCCAAACTATAAACCCTAAATCCTAAACCTAAACCCTAAACCCTAAAACTAACCCTAAACTACAACCACAAAAATTATAAACCCTAAACCTACCCAAATCTTAAACCCTAAATCCTAACCCTAACTTGGGCTAAACCACAAAAACCTAAACCTCAACCCTAAAATCCTAAACCCTAAACCCTACTAAATCACTGGACCACGGACTAAAAAAACCTGGATACTGAGCCACTGACCACAAACCCCAGGCCACAATACTGACCCACCCTATAATCCTAAAAAAGCCATAAACCTAAACTAAACACTAAAACTAAAAGACTAAACTAAACAAAATAAAACCTAAAAATAAAAGAAATAAATAAACATAAACCTAAATAAAATATAAAAATTAAAAATAATAAAAACCTAAACTAAAACATAAACCTAATCCTAAAATTAAAATAAAATAAAAATATTAAACAAAAATAAAATAAAGAAAACCTAAACTAAAATAAAATAAAATTAAAAAATAAGAATAAAAAACAAAATAAAATATAAACTAAATAAAATAAAATAAACTTAAAATAAAATAAAATAAAAACTAAAAAAACCTAAACCTAAATAAAATAAGTAAAATAAAATAAAATAAAATCCTAGACTAAAACCTAATCCTAAACCTAAACGTAAAAATAAAATAAAACATAAAATAAAAATAAATGAAAATAAAATAATTAAAAACCTAAACTAAACTAAAAAAATAAAATAAACCTAATAATAAAGAACATAAATAAAATAAAAACTATTGGTAAAATAAAATTAAAATAAACTTAAAATAAAATAACATAAAAACTAAAAAAAAACCTAAACCTAAAAAATAAGACTAAAAATAACCTAAATAAAATAAAATAAAAAAAATAAAAAAACATAAACCTACCAGTTTACATAATTTTTTAAAAAAAAACCCTAACCCTAAACCTTAAACCCTAAAACTATCCCTAAACCCTAAACCTTAAACCCTTAAACCCTAAACCCTAAACCCTAAACCCCTACCTTAAACCACATAAACCTTAAACCCCCAACCCTGACCTTAAACCCTATCCCAAACCTTAAACCCTAAACTAAACCTAAACCCTTAAGAAAATAAATAAACTAACTAAACCTAAACTAAAAAAATAAAACCTAAAAAATTAAAAAATAAATAAAAACCTAAAAAAGAAAATAAAATAAAAATAAAACCTAAAATAAACCTAAACTAAATAATAAAACATAAAAATAAACCTAAAATAAAAAAAAATAAACTATACTAAAAAACTAAATATAAAATAAAACTTAAACCTAAATGTAAAATAAAATAAAAAAAATAAAATAAATAACATGAAATAAAATAAAATTAAATAAATAAAATAAAATACTAAATAAAATATAAAATAAACTAAATAAACCTAAACTGGTTTAAATTTTAAAAAAAAAACCTAAAAAACTAAATCCAAAATAAAAAAACTAAAACCTAAAAACCCTGATAAAAAAACCTAAACTACCAACTAAACCTAAAATAAAACTGACCTAAACTAAAACTAAACTACCACAAATAAAAACTGACCAAAAAAACCTAAAAATAAAATAAACTAAAAATATAATATAAAACTATAATAAACAATTAAACCTAACTAAACTAATAAACTATCTAAATATAATAATAAATAATGATAAAAAAAAAACTAAATAAAATTTATTAAGATTAATAATAAATAACTACTAATAAACTAACAAAACCATAAAATAAAAATAAACTAATAATATAATAATAATAATAAACTAAATAATAATAATAATATAATAATAATAACTAATAATAATAAAATAACCCTAAACTAATAAAATCAAACTAATAAAATAATAACTAAACTAAAAAACAAAAACTAAACAAAAAATAAAGCTAAAACCTAAACTAATAAAAACTAAAAAACACCCCCCAAAACCTAATAAACTTATTATGCTAATAACTAATAAACTAAAACAAATAATATAAAACTAATTAAACCCAAAACTAAAAATAAACCCTAAATAAACTAAAATAAAACCTATGTAACTAAAACCCCTCCCCTAACTAAAACTAAATAAAAATAAAAACTAAAACTAAATTGAAAAACACTAAACCATAATAACCCTAATAAACCCAAATAAACATTAACTAATAAAATATAAACCCCAAAATAAAACTAATAACTAAATAATATAATAATAATAATAATAATATAATAATAATAAACTAAATAAAACATAAACCCTAAAATAATAATGACTAATAAACATAATAAACCATAAAATAATAATAATAAACTAAACTAAAAACTAAACTAATAAACCCACAAATCCTTTTGGTTAAAAAAAAAAAAACTAAAACACTAAAATAAAACCCTAAACTGACTAAACCCAACCCTAAACTAAACCAAAAAACCCAAACTAAATAAACCCTCAATAAAACTAAAACACAAAACCTAAACCTAAACTAATACTAAATAAAATAATTAAAATAATAATACCTAAATAATAAAATAAAATAAAATAAAACCAAACTAAACTATAACCTAAACCTAAGAATAATAAACCTAAATAAAATAAAAACTAAACAAAAAATAAAAATAAAATAAACCTAAAAAAAACTAGATAAAAACCTAAACCTAAAAAAAATAAACTTAAAATAAATAAAAATAAAACTAAACCCTAAACTAAAATGTTAACCTAAAAATAAAAAATAAATAAACTAAACCAAGAGTAAACTAAACTAAATAAAAAAAAAACCCTAAACCTAAAAACTAAAACACTAAAACCTAAATTAAATAAAATAAAATAAACTAAAATAAACCTAAACTTAAATTAAAAATAAAACATAAAAATAAACTTAAAATAAAACCTAAAACCTCACAAAAATAAAATAAAACCCTAATCCTGACCTAAATATAAAAATAAAACTAACCCTAAAAACAAAATAAAATAAAACTCAGTTAAAAAATAAACCTAAAAATTAAACCTAAACCTAAAAATAAACTAAAAAATCTTAACTAAAATAAATAAATCTAAAAATAAATATAAAATAAATATAAAAAATATACCTACATAAACTAAAAAATAAAGTAAACTAAAATAAATATAAAATAAACTAAAATATCTAAATAAACTAAACTTGTTGGTTTTAATTTTTTTAAAAGCCTTAAAACTAAATGCTAAACTAAACCCTAAACCCTAACTTGACCCTAAATAAAACTCCAAACCTAAATTAAAAAAATAACTACCATATGCCCTACAAACCATACAAAATTTTGCTATTTTAATTTAAAAAATAAACTGGGCCCTAAATCCTCTACCACACCCCAAACCCCACCTGCGTCCACTACTCTAAAACTAAAACCCTAAATACCAATACCCACTGGGTTGAACCATAAACCAAAACACTAATCACCCCTGACCAAAACCCTAAACTCCACACCCTCCTGCACTAACCTGCAGACCCTACTGAACTCCCCAGACCCCAACCCAAACTGACCTACTAAACTAAATAAAATAAAAAATGAAAACCTAATTAATAAACCCAAACATAGATAAAACCTAATAAAGTGGAAAACTACTAAATAAAACTGACTAAAATAAATCTAAAAATATTAAAAATAAACCTAAACTACTAAAAACCTAAAATAAATAAAATATAATAAACATAAACCTAAAATAAAATAAACTAAAATAAATAAGAAAAAACCTAAACCTTAACTAAATAAATTAAAATAAATTAAAAGTAAACTAAACCTATAAAATAAAACCTAAAATTAACCTAAATAAAAATCCCATAACCTAAACTTAAAAATAAAAATAATGACCTAAACTAAAAATAAAAAAATAAAATAAACCTAAATATAATATAAAAAAATAAAATAAATAAAACCTAAACTAAAACCTAAACCTAAAAATAAAATAAAATAAAAATAAAATAAACTTAAAATAAAATAAATAAAATCAACTAAAAAATAAAATAAACCAAAAAAATAAAATAAAATAAAACTAAATAAAACTTAAACTTAAAGAATAAAAAAATAAATAAAATAAAACATAAACCCTAAACTAAAAAAACTTAAACCTAAAACAAAAAAATAAAATAAAATAAACCAAATAAACTAAAATAAATTAAAAAAAAAACTTAAATACCAACCTAAATAAAATAAAATAAGCTAAACTAAACCTAAATTTAAACTAAAATAAAAGCTAAAATAAACCTAAAATAATAACCTAAAGCCTAAACCTAAAAAAGTAAAATAAAAACCTAAACTTAAAAAAACCTAAACCTAAAAAATAAAATAAAAATAAAACTCAATTAAAAAATAAACCTAAACCTAAAAAATAAACTAAAATAAAAAACCTAAACTAAAATAAATAAACCTAACATAAATAAATTGAACTAAATAAAAATAAAAAATAAAATAAACTCCAATAAATAAAAAATAAAGTAAATAAACTAAACTGTCGGTTACTCTTTTTTAAAAAAAAAAACCCTAAACCCAAAACTTAAACCCACACCTAAAATAAACCCTAAACCCTAAACAACCCAAAACCCAAAACCCTAAACCCACAAAACCACAACCATAAACCTAAACCCTAAAACCTACAACCCAAACTAAACTTAAACCCTAAACTAACCATAAACCCTAAGAATTGGCAAAACCCTGATGGTAGGAACATCACCGTAAACTAAGCTCAATCTAGATCTAACAGTGTAGGTGAAGGTGGAGGCGATGGTTATCGCAGTGGTGGTGGGGGATCCAGAGGTCTTGGTGATATGGAGGTGGTGGTGTGCGATGGTGGTTGTGGAGGTAGGAGGAGCGATAGAGGTTACAGCTGTGGTGGTGGGAGGAGAGATCAGGATATGATGGCAGATCCCACTACTAGAGAGATGGGGGTGGTTCTGATGGGAACTGGAGAAACTAAAGAATGATCAATCCGATCTGCTACTTTTAGAATAGTGCATTTATAGTAGAGATGGTTCTACTTTTCTAAGGTTTTTTACTTGCTCTATGGGTGCTCATTTTTGATCTAAGTCATCACTTGTGTCTTAGAAAACTTGAGGTGCTACTTGGTTAATGAAATCAAAAAGAAGAAATGTTGAATCTGAATTTGTTCTCTATTAAAAACCATAAAGCCTAAACCCTAAACTAAAACTTAAACCCTAAACCTAAAACCAAAACCCTAAATCCTAAACCCTAAACCCTAAACCCTAAACCACAAAACCCAAAACCAAAACTAAACCCTAAACTCAACCCAACCCTAAACCCTAAACCATAAACCCACAAACCCTAAACCCTAAATCTTAAACCATAAAATCTTAAACCCTACACCCTAAACCCTAAACCCTAAACCCTAAACCCCAAAACCATAAACCCTAAACTTTAAAACATGCAACCCTAAACCCTAAAACCTAAACCCCAAACCCTAAACCTTAAACTCTAAACTAACCCCTAAACCCTAAACCTTGAATAAAGATGTCATTAATAGTATATCTAAAGAATGCCTAATCCTAACATAGTTATGGTAGCTAAAGAAAATGTCTTCAAGAGACTTTCCCTTGACTATGGGAGATTTGAAACCCTAAACCCTAACCCTAAATTATATTATAAAACCATATATTATAGTATAATGTAGCATCATATATTTGAGCATGTAGTGATGTGTTTTGGATGTTATAAGATGTTTTGAAATGTTTTAGTATATTATGGTATTGTGCCCTATTTTCTATATTAATATAAATCATAAAAATATTGATTTAATAAATCAGATGATGAAATTTGTTAGATTTGAAGTGGGAATTAGGTTGTAGTGCATAAGGTGTGTTACGCCACTTGTAGTCTAAAAAGAAAGATTTTATGTTCAAAATAAATATTATATATTGTAGCATAGTATAACATCATATATCATAATATATTATTCTATGCATTTTAAATTCTTTTAGTATTTTACAATCATGCAGTCGAGCCTACACTAGCATTATTTATAAAAAATGTTGATTTAGACTTTAAAATGGTGGAATTTGGGAAAATTCATAATAGGTAGAGCATGGCATCATAATGTATTTTAATTTGAAATAAGTGTATGACTAAAATATATGTTTTTTCTTGTTTAGATTAATTTTATGATTTTTCTCTTAAGAAATTCTTTATGATGTGATATGTAATATAATATAATATAATATGTTATAGTGTATTATAATATAGGATGCCATAACATAGTGTAGCATCATGCATTACAACATGCTATTATGTATTACTACTAGTTATTTAGTATATTTTAGTTATTATAGTATGATGTAGTAGAGTTTGTACTGGTATAATTCATAAAATAATGATTTATAGGCGAGATAATGGGATTTGGCCAATTTAAGGTATGCTTTAGGGAACATCATTAGGGGTGTGTTTTGGTGTGCCATTTAATCTAAAGAATGGAATTTTGCATCCAAAATAAAATTTCATTTTTCAACCAAATTTTATAATTTTTTGCTTAAAGTGATTCATTTTAAGGTGTAATGTAAGATAATATAATTTATGAAAGCCAATTAAAATATAATGTACCTAACAATATAACTTCACATATATATGAATGTGGTGGTGTGGTAATTCTAAATATTGTACATTTTAGTATATTTTACTTTTGTTATAATACATTGGGTCAAAACTCACAAAATGATAATTTGAAGGTTGAATGAATACATGCTTTTGGTTGAAGTATTAAAGGTGTGCATAAGAGAAGAAATATGATTTGATGAGAATTCCATGTCAAGGACATGGAGGGAGATCCGCTAGGTGATCACACATGCATTGGACATGACATGTGAGGGGTTTATGTCGAGTGCATAGAAGAAAAAAATTTGCTCAGGATAAGGTTTGAATTTGATTTGATTATATAATTTGTGGAAAAAAGATCTGTTGGGGATAAGAATCTATAATCCACTAGATATTAATATCGAATAGACTTTAATTTATTTTGTTCTAATTGATGTGGAGGCATATCTGCTAGAGATATGGGCTTGAGTCTGTATGGATGGTATATGAACCTTCCACTAAGGAAGCAGGTTTAGGCTATCTATTAGAGATTGAGATTTGAGTTTGATTTCATAGATTTATTTTGGAATGTATCTGCTGGGAATAAGAGTTTGGTTGGATTTCTTTGATTTAGACTCTACTAAGGGAGTTGGTTTAATTTGGCACCACTAGGGAGGTTGGTTTTGAATTTGATATGTTTGCTTGACATGTTTATATATGATTTGAGGATCCACTATAGAGAAGGGTGTGATTTAACTCCACAAGGAAAATTATATTGGATTTAAATTATTCTGAGTTAATGTATGGACCCTATCGGTGTGCGATGGACCCACTAGGAAGGGGCTATATCAGCCTTGACCTACCTCAAGTTTACAAATCTATAGGGATAGTCTATCAACTATGGGGTAGAGCTAGCCAAAGGGGTTGTTGCCTTTTGTGTGCAAGCGTTTGCTAGGAACAAAGTATACACTTACAACTTCCAAAGCAAGGGAACAATTGGGGTGACTGTTTGACTCATAACAAATCAAACCTAAACTAGGAAGACTAGGTGAATCCCTGGTACTTATGTTAACTCAAAGTAGGTAGGATTAAATTTCTCTAAATTTCATGTGATTTGATATAGTTTGTTTGGATTAGTTTGATATTGAATTGAGGGCATATATGCTGGGGATGTGAGCTCGATAAAATTTGATAGATTTAATTTATGGACCATGTTGGTGTGCGATGGACCCACTAATGGGCTATATGTCGGACTTGTCTATCGAGATTTACAAATCCAAAGGAATAGATCTTAGATGTCATGGGGTAGAGCTATCCAACCTAAGGGTTGCCTTTTAGAATTGCTTGGAAGAAGGCATAGCAGACCTACATCTTCTAAAGCAGGGAACAACCGTTGGTGTGACCTGTTGGTAGCACAATAAATCAAACTTGAATTAGGGGTGACTACTGAGTGAATGTCATTGGGGACTTATATCAACTCAAGAGTAGTCAGGTGATTCCTATCAAGAGTTTTGCTAACACTTACTGATTGGTGTCCTCCTAATCCACAACTGAACATATATTTTGTTCATATGTTTGCATGGACCCTATTGGTGTACGAGGACCACGAGAAGGCTATGTCAATCTTGACCTATCTTAGATGGACCAAGGGAGAATCTACACATCCACAAGATAGATTCTCCAACCATTGGGGTGGTTACTTGGAAAAGGGAACTGTCTAATCTGATTGTAACCCAGGTAATGTCTAAATGGGGTTGCAAAGAATGTGATCCAAATATAGTGCCATAGGAGAGGTGTTGCTAGGGGAATTATCCTAAGCCCTGGAAAAGAAAGCTTATAGGTGTACGGTGTCCAACTTAAGGAGAAAGTGTAGTAGACTTACCATGAGTGGTGTATCCTAAGGTGCGAGAACTAACCAACCTAAGCTGTATCCATCAACATGAGTGGGGTATCCATCAACATAGTGAGAACCAACCAACCTAAGGTGTTCGTCGGTGTGCAACGATCAATCTAGAAAGAAAGCATGTAGGCTTACAACTTTCCAAGTATAACTAATCAGATAGTTTATCATTATTGAGACGGCTATCGACCTAGAGACTACTAAGTGAGCCCAGGAAGGACTGACCAGGGATTGAAGCGAGGAAGGAAGTAGGCTGCTAGGGACTTTTCCTAAACCTCATATACTCAACCAGTTAGTGCAAGAAGGCTAATCAAGAAGAAAATGTAGGAGACTCACATCCTCTTAAATGAAGGAAACATGAGGTAGCTTACCACACACGAGACTACCAAACTAATAAGGTGCTCATCAATGTGGCCAAGTAAGGAAGGAAAGCATAGTTGACTTATATCCTCTGAAGCAAGAAGACCACTAGGGTGCCACACTAGCAGGGTAGCACATCGGCGACCTAGAGCACTCGTGAGTGTCCGGGTGTTATCTCAACTCAGAGTAGCCTGAGATAAAAGATATGCATTTTTTATATGTTTGTGTGTAGTTTGTGTTTGTGTTGTGTCAAAGAAGGATAGGATGCTGCTCGGGTTCCTTACAAAATGGCAGATTCATAAATAAGAATACTTTCAACATGGAAGAGATTGAATTCAAAATGGAATTTTCATTGATGATAATTATTTTCAAACATGATTTATAATATTTCTTTAAGTAGAGCTTGTTGATTGGAAGTATTAGGTGCTCTCCCTTATAATTAATAAGCTGATAAGATCCTTCTTGGTAGGCCTTCTCTATGGAGAAAATGCCTTCCCAAGTGGGTTCAAACTTACTTCTCATCTAATGGGCAATAATCGATCTCCTTAAAACTAAAATAAGCTCTCCTACTTGAAAAGCTCTAGGACGGACCAACTTGTTGTGAGCTTGAATCATTTTGTCTTTATACAACTTGAGGTTTTGGCATGCTAGTAGACATCTCTTCTCCAAACCTTCAAGCTCTTCTATCCACAACTTGGCTCGCTCTATTGTGATCTTGCTACAACTATCCTTAGTGTTGGGAGTTAAACTTAATGGTAGAACAACTTGAGCCATACACTATAGAAAGAGAGAGGAGTTGGAGTTCTATATGTATGTGTGAGCCCATAAGGCTTTAACTAACTCATGCCACTATTGCTTGTTGTTGTCAAGTGTCTTCTTCAGTATTTGGATGAGAGTTTTTTTGAAGGCCTTTACTAAGCCGTTTGGCCTCGAGTAGTTGATGGTAGAATATCCCCAATCAATATTTTATTTCCAGGCAAAGTTGTTGATCTCGATGCTCTTGAATGTAGTACCATTATCATATATAATTCATCGAGGCACTCCGAACCTATATACGATAAGGTTTCTAAAAAGGAGCACTGGGTGACCTCTCGAGTGGAATTACTTTCACCATTTGTAAAGTAGTAGCACTAAGATGAATTGATGACCCTTGGAAGAATAAGGATCAATGGACCCTATGTGGTATCCCAACACTCAAATGGCCATGAGGCAATGTATGATGTAGAATGTTGGGTGGTTGGTGTAGGACCACACCATGTATTTTACATTGATGGCATCCTAGCTATATCCATGCAATATTTGATCATCGATAGCCGGTAGTCTAGTCTCTTGATCTTAGCTTTCATCTTGGACAAGATTGGTTGGCTCCACATAATCAGTGTACCTGGTCACGATCTTAGCTTCATGTTTGTTTAAACAATATAACCACATATGATCGAAGACCATCAACCATCCACAATAGCATAGGAAAGTGCTCTATTTCATCGATGAGCTTGGGACTTCTTTTGAGGTAGTTTTCCTTTATTTATGTAATCCATGAATGGTTGCCTATAATCTAAGTCCTTGTCCTTCTTGAAAATGGCAACCTCCCCTTTAAGAGAGTACTTTTTGATGAGTTCAATATCATTAAGGGATAAGACTTATCTATTTTGGACTTTTATTAATATGGACTCATCCTCGACATGCCAACTCTTGAAGCTTGGCTAAAGCATACACTATGACATTCTCTCCTCGAGGAATCTTATAAATTGTAACCTCTGGGATTTAGGCGAACTAGTAAATGGTGTACTTGTGGTAATGATGGAGCTTAGGCTTTATAACCTTATAAGACCTAGCGATTTGGTTGATAACTAGCTGAAAATCCTTGAAGATATTGATGTTCTAGATGTTAGAGTAACGACTAACTCAAACCGATGTCGAGCCTCATATTCAGCTTCATTGTTGGTGTAAAGATTAGGGATGATGAGAATCTCATCACATTTGTATTCGAGTTAAGAGAACTATTCTTACCCTTTTTTTTGGATAGTAGATTATGGTTTCTCTCTTTGAGAGGAAGCGCATCAAAGTACATATCTCCGGTGAATGCTAGTATCCCCTAAGTTCATGATTTATTCATTGGGAGATCATCACTAAGTGGAGAGTCAAGGATGTGGGTATCTTTGCTAAAAAATCTTTATCCTTTCCTGAGAGGGTATGAAGGTAATGTCAAACTATGAGGATCATGGATCATTTTCCAACCGTCGGATAACATGTGTCATGAGATTGGTAGGTTGATCTTAGAGATTAAGTTCACATTATGAGGAAGCATGTAGTGTTGTAGCTTTTAGGATGCAAAGATAAGCAATGCTTCTCAATGGGTGGATAATTAGCCTCAATAGGGATTAGATGAAGGTTGAGATAGTAGAGTGTGTTTTCCTTCCCTTCTATTGGCAGTAAGCACCGAGGAGTCATCAAATGCAAAGTGTAAAGTATGAGCGACTTGCCGGATAGTTCTAGAACGTGTCATAGGTAATGATTGATGTCTTCTAAGGCATGCTCACACTTGTCATCCCACTAACTTGGAGTCCTTTTGACAAGTCAAGAATGGCGACATCTTCCGATAAGTTGGATATAATGCATCTTAGAGATGCCAACCATCTTGGATTGATTTGAGTTGAGTTAAACTTTTATTCGGTGGCATTTCTAATATCACCTTGATCTTCTCTAGATCAATTTCAATTCCATGGTGTCGAATAACAAACCTAAGGAATTTCCCTGAAGCTACTCTGAATGCTCACTTCAGGGGGTTCATTTTGAGGCTGAATTGTCTTAATTGTTTGAAAACTACTCTTAAGTCAAAGAGATGGTCTTCCTTTTCTACTTTTGACCAGATCATCGAAGCACTCAACTTGATGAATGAGTTATTGAATATTGAGTCATAGACCATTGGTATGTAGCATTGTCATTTTAAGGCTGAAAGGATGACCTTATAGCAATAGATTCTAATCGATTTTAAAAACTATTTCTTTCATCTTGGGAGCTATCTTTATTTGATTATATCTATGAGCCATCCATGAAGAGAACTAATGAGGAAATGTCCACCATCGACTATTGGTAGTGGAAATTCATCTTTTGGACATGCCTTATTTAAATCCCTAAAATTGACACATATGTGAATTTGGCCATTCTGTTTTCTTAACTAGGGCTACTGGGTAGGGTATTTTATTCCGGATGAAAGCATCGATCAGTTTCTTGACTTCATAAATGACTATTATGTCTAATTGCATGTTAGGAGCTTGCTTGATAGAGTTTTGTAGGCTCTATTGCTAGTTTATGGACCACTATATCAAGCCAATCCAGGCATCTCTTCATAACTACATGCAAAGCGGTCCTTAAACTCATTCCTAACTAAGTCATTGGTTTCAATTTCATTCAACAAAGAATGATGTATGTTGTGGATCTTCTTCTAAGTTGATTTCCTTGAGCTCAATGGTTGACTTGATCTTCTTCTATGGCGGTGCATCTTTGACTTCAAAATCATCTAGATCATCATGTTTCTAAGCATAGATCCTCATATTGAGTTAATGTGATTTGAAAGAAATTATCTATTTCCAAATGATTGGTAATTAAAGTAATCATCATCATCGATTGGACCCACTATACTGAATCCTACTCCCAATCTTGATTGAGAGCTTTTGCATTTTTTCTTCCATATTCTTCCAAAGTAGTACAACCCGTGCTTTGACCAAGTATGTGAGATTAACCCTTTCTTTGCTAAATTATGAACAAAGATAAGTACCAATCAAAAGGTAATTCTATTAAATCTTTATATGAATTATTCTTAGTTCTACATCAACTTCTTGACTTGAGGATGATGCTCCCAATAGAACCTGTCTTCACACTGGACTTAGGGGCTTCTTAACTACCAAACCCTCAACTTTTTTGAAGGAAAGTGGGGTTAGAACTAAGGTTCCCAAGCGATGCCTAACTATTTGGATATATACTTGGAATACACTTATGCTTTGCTTTGGAGCCGATCTTCATCCTTTATCCACAGTGTCACCTCGAGGGAATCTACTACTAGAAGAGAGCTAGTGTGCTAACCATATAAGACTCATCCTATGAACTAGATTCTAAGTCTATATGGATAGCAGGTGTACTCCTGGTAGTTGGAACATATCTTTTATTAGATGGCCAATAAGGAGGTTTTCCACCTCTGGGACTTCCTCTTAACTTGCCTCTTCTTCTGCCTGGTGGAGGTCAGGTCGTCTTACCTATATGTTTGAATGGAGTAACGAACTATGGGTGGAATCTAATGTCAAGCTCCACTTCCTCCTCCAAGTCTATTTTCGCTCCCTTTTATTTTAATTTTCATTTTCTCTTTTCTTTTCTTTTCTTTTTCTCTTTCTTTTCCTTTTATTTTTTTTTTATTTTTAAACTTTGGCCAAGTTCGTGAGAATAGACTTAATTTTGAGGGAGGTAAGTCGCATCCTCATATATGCTAACCTCGTGAACTGTAAATGGCTTGAGATCTCCTTTGACATAGTAGACGATCCCACCTCTCATGAACTTCATACATAGATGTAGATAAGATGGAACTATATTGTTCTCATGTATCCATGGTCTCCCAAGCAAAATATTGGAAGATATATCTGAGTCTATAATGTGAAACTTGGCTTCAGTCTTCCAATCATCTATCTCCAAGGGCAACACTATGGAGCCTAGGGCCTGTTGACCTCACTTTTGGAGTGCGGATTCAATCTTCCCATCTTAGACTTAGAGTCTTCTATACACTAAGACTTCCCTAGTCATAAGACACTTCTAATAATTAGGTAAACACTTAACCTAACCTAAAGACTTAGAAGGGTTAACCATGGATTAGGTTATGCCTTAGATTAGGATAATCCACCTACCTACAACTCAAATCCAATATATGTTTAACTTCTCGACCAAACCTCAAGTTTATTCAAACATTAAATTCAAATCCAAATCCAATCCCAAATTCCAAAAACCAAATGATTGAAGCCCATGATCAAATCCAAACTTGAAACCCTTCCTAAGCCATATGACCTATCCCATGGACTTAGCCAAATCTTAATCCAAATCATTCCAAAATCAATTGATTTTCTAATAATCAATTTATATCTTCAATCATCTTCCTAAATAAAAATCAAATCTATATTCAAAGAATCAAAACTAAGTCAAACTAAATCAAATTAAATCAAATTAAATCAAAACCCTTCCTAAGCCATATGACCTATCCCATGGACTTAGTCAAATATAAATCCAAATCAAGTCAAACACAATTGAGTTTCTCACAAATCAATCATATTTTCAATCATCTTCATAAATTTAAATGAAATTTACATTTAAATCATCAAAACTAAATCAAACCAAATCAAAATCCAAACTAAGTCACATGACCCAACCCAATGGACTTACAAATTCTTCATTCTAAAACCCAAATTCAGTTGATTTTCTCATGAATCAATCATACCTTAAATCATATTCATAAATATAAATGAAATATACACTCATCAAACCAAACCAAAATCAACCCAAGTCAAACCCAACTCTTGGCTATATAGGTGACTAGAGTGAATGCCATTCATTGACTCAAATGTAGTCAAGAGGAAAGGAGCCTCATGGGGACTTACGCTAAACCTCAAATATACTCAACCTTGTTAGTGCATGATGGCTAGTTCAAGAAGAAAGCACGTGGACTCTCATCTTCTTAAGCAAAGTCAACATGAGGTAGCTCACTAGCTAGGCAGTGAAGCTTACCATACAAACAAAGCACACATTGGTTTGCAATGATCAAGTTAGGAAGAAAGCACGGGGACTCACATCTTCCAACAAATGATCAATGACACTAGCGAGGTAGTTTTTTGACTTGAAATGTTCAAATGAACCAAAACCCTTTTGAACCCAAGTTAATTGCAATTGAATTTATATATCAATCCCAAATCCATATATAAACTCAACTAAATCAAACTCAACTCAAAATCAAGCCAACTAAACCCAATTGGTCCACTTGACCCAAAGTGGCCAATTTGTCCTATTGGATTGAACCAACCAATCAAAACCTCCCATCATGATTGTTGATCACCTTAGGTTGATTAATTATGACAAATTAGGTCAAACCAAGTCAACTTGGTCATTTGACCAAGTCAACCCTTAACCCATATGAACCTAAACTAGCCAAATTGCAACCTAAGCCATATCCCTTGAAACTAATGATTCATACCAAATCAAAATCAATATTTGAATATGACTTGACCTTCAATCAAAAACCAAACCCAATTGGCCCTCTTAGCCCAAGTTGACCCAAATTGACCTCAAAGACCAAATTAGGTCAAATCAAAATATAAAACAAATTGATTTCAACCAATGGCTCAAGTTCATTCCAAATTGATTGTTGAACTTGACCAAAGCCATGATTGGACCCAATTAACCTACTTAGCCCAAATTGAACTAAAGGTTCAATTTGGCCTAAATCAAAACCAAATCCAAATTAATTGAAACCAAAGCCTACAATCATCTTAAATTGGTCAACTAAACCCAAACCAACACCCAACCTAAGCCAATTTGGCCAATTTGGTCAAATTGGTCAACTTAACTAATTTATTACCCAAATAAATTCAAATGAGCCAAAATCAAATCTAAACCAAACTAATTGATCCAAAACATCCCAAATGATCATATGAACTTGACCTAACCCTTGGTTTGACCCAATTTGATCAATTGGTCAACTTGATCCAACCTAACCCAATTTAAAATAAATGAGTCAAATTAAGCCAAACATAACCAAATCAACTCCAATTGACTTGAAATTTAGGCTAACCCACTTTTGGCTCATTTCAAATCTACCCAAATCAAATTCAATGCCAAATGATCATTCTACCCTTGGGTCAAGGGCATCACATTAGACAAATCACCCATGTAAGTGGTCATTTCCATTCCTTGGCCACTTGGTACTCTCCCAATGGTCCACCTAAGTACCTAGGACACTACCCAACCTGACCCAAGTGGTGGTTAGGTGACTATGACCCATGGAGGTGAAATCACTCTTCTTCCCATTTAGCATTTGAAACCCATAGAAACCCATGATTCTCTTTGCAACCACCTCCACACCTTCAACCAACTCAAGCTGCCAACTCACCTCCTCACCACCATGACTCCTTGAGATGGATGGCTAGAATCCAAACTCATCCCACCATTCGATCAAGATGAGGGGTATAACCCCTCATTTCCACTCAAACACACACAAAAAATCATTCCTCGAGCCCTACCCAATATGAGCTAAGAACCATTCCCTAAGCTCCCAAGTTCATTCCTTGATCGAAAAATGTCATTCCCATCCATCCTGAAATAAGACACTCCCATTGCCAACCTAACTTACCCATTTCTCCATCAAACTCAAATTAACTTTGCATGCACCTTCTTAGGCCTCTTGAGCAAGAACAAATCATCTCCCAAGCTTCTGAGCTGAGGTGGGACTTGATCAAAGTTGAGCTCCAAATCATCGCCTTTTGAGAGAATGTCAAGGAATTGATCCACTCAATGTGGTTTCATCTCCAATATGAAACTTCCTCAATCGCTCGAGTCGTGGTCAGTGAGGTATGCTTCCAAACCGATCCTTAGGAAAAAAAAATGGGTTGGAGCTTTTGAAGAAAACTTGCATCTCGTGATCTTTATCATTGGATCCTCTCTCATTATCGTGATGTGGGATTTTGAATCCAGCGTAAGGTTCGATCAAGTGAGCAATGGGGATGGACTCCATTCTCCTCACTGATGTTAGATCACACCATCCATTCCATGTGATCGATATGATGGTCGTGATTAGATCACTAGATCGACCGATTTAATCTTATTAAGCTATGTGAATTGTAGCCATCCCATCTTAGATCGATGGATGAGAAAGTGTGCCACGCCACATAGGCACGAGTTGGATAAGTTTTAAGCCAATCCTACGTGCCACATGGAAAGCGCCGCATCAATGCACCAATAGATTAGGCTTTAATTAGCTTAATTAATCTTTTAATGGTGAAACTTCTAAAAATCATAAAAATCATAAAGAAATAAAAAAATGCAAATAAATACTCATTTTAAACATATTTCAGAGAATTAATTAAAATGATCTTAACTAAATTTTAAGAGTAATTAAGGTTTAATTATAAATTAATTAGCTTAATTACTCTTAATTACTGAGCAATTAATCCCAAATTTTATGGATTAATTTAATGGGATGACCTCTATGTCCTATGATTTTCTTGGAATTTATTACTCAATTAATTAAGAAAATTAACTAATTAAACCTTAACTACTCTTTAAGTTAATTAATGCTTAATTAATCCATGAATAATAATTGGTTAATTAAGTTTATTAATCATTGTTCAACAATAAGTGAACTAAGGAATAGGGTTGGGACCCCTTTCCCTAAGTTCATTTCACCCTTTTAAAATGAAATTAATTAAGATTTAAATAATTAAAATTACACTTAATCAAATTGAAATCATAATCATCAAACCTTAATTAAATAAATCATGGGGTAGATCTTTAGGTGTTTAATAACCTAAAGGGGTTAATGAAATTATGGTTAGTCCACATGTGTGGAAAACCATAAGAGTAATTAATTAAGTCCCTTAATCTAATTAACTATTAATTATGAGCCAATTGCATTAGCCCCTTTTATTTTCTAGATCATTGCAAGTTTATTTTCCTTGCATATCATGTTGGCTCATAATTATTTAGTTATTTAGTTAATTACTTTAAGGTGACATAGGTAAGGGTAATTAATTCATCTAATTAAGGGTTCAACTTAATTAACCCATAAAATCAACTTAATTACATTTCCTTAAATTAAATCAAATCACTAATGTGGGAATGGGTTTAAAATAACAAGTGATGATTTCTCTTATTATATTTAAATCAAATCAAATCCAAAACTTAATTAATAAAGAAGCTTTGGTTTGCTTTAAATAATCTTATTTGATTTGATTGTCCTTAAGAACTAGTTTGGTTGAATGAATCACATGCTTATATTTGATTGTCCTCTTTCCAATCATGTTAAATTTGGTATGTCATTTGAATTCATGCATCCATCTTTTCAAAATCAAGTAAAATAAAATAGATTTTCTTTATGTAAGCTTGCATGTGTTGATTAGATTTAATATATGCGTGGCTATTATCACTATTAATTCCAAATGTATTTTTCAAAAGCTTATAAATGAATAATAATATGTGTTATGATGCTAGTTATAAATACATAAGAAATGCATGTTCTTATAGCTTAAGTGTATGAATGTTGAGTTCTCTTTTCTCTATTCATGTGTTGATTTATATAAAATTGAATGGTAATGGGTATATAGTATGGACATCGGGAACACGAGGCTTTAGCCCCAAGGAGGTCATTTGATTACCTCACTTCCTACTTTAACAATGGCATGTACCCATTTGATTTCGTTTTTTATGTATTTCAACATTAGAATTTTGATAGAGCTTTAATTCATATATTTAAATGATTTGATAAAAAAATGCAATCTTTGAATGGTTTTTTTCCCTCATTTATGTATACATCCATGTGTGTCCAAGAAAAGAATGTATATAGTCTAGACATCCCAGGAATATGAGGCTTTAGTTAGCCCCAAGGAGGTCATCTAATTACCTCACTTCCCTGGTTTAACAATGACATGTGCTTGCCTTTATCTTTGTACATGTATATGTATATGTGATTAGTGAATGAAAATCCCATTTTACATTAAAATTGCATGCATTCATAATTGACTAAGTGGTTGAATTAATTAGCCATATGATTTGGATCTTACTTCCTATGTTCATATATACAAATTTACATATGTTTGAATGCAAATGGGAATATAGCCTCGACATCCCGAGAATACGAGGCTTTAGCTAGCTCCAAGAAGGTCATTTGATTACCTCACTTCCCTGGTTTAACAATGACACATGCCTATTTAATTTTGTTCATATGTCCTCTTTGTATAAGAATTTGGATAAAGTTTTAAATTAATATATATACATAACTCAATCAAATAAAATATAAATTCTAAACATACACATACATTCATCATTTAAGAGTGCTAAAATATAGATACACTTAGGATTAAATCATATGCATGTTACATGTGATGGAAAGGAATGATTTAATTTATGTCATGTGGTAGTAATTGAATTAAATTAATCTTAAGATGCCTTTCATTTTGAATAGGATTATTTAAAGAGAACCTAAACTTAGGATTATTTTAATCATTTAATAAGCCATTCACTAAAGAGAACTAAATCAAATTAATATACTTTAAAAGTGACTTAAGGTAGGGATGAAAGAGGGCATTCATCTTTTCCTCTCTTTATAACACTTTGCTAAGTGTAATAAAATGAAACAAAAGAAAAAATAAATTAAAATTCTCAAATCAATTAAACTACTTCAAGTGAAATCAACCTTTCATGTTAAATTGAATCCTTCTACACTTAGAAAATACAACACTAATGCCTAACAAGACTTACCACACAAGCCTTAATACACATTAGAATTAAGTCATCACTAGCTCTAAGTTAGGATGGTGTATGATGTGATGTACATTTTGTTTTATTTTGTATTATTTTAGATTGGATGTTAGGTGCATGCTTCAGACTAGATGATAGGCCAATTTTAGCATCAATCATGTTTTCAGGCATTATGCTTAATCATGTTTTAGATTGGATGTTGTTTAAATCCTTAAGCATAATCTAAGTTAGGATAGATGGACTTAGTTACTTATCTATAGGGTGCTAAGTACAAATTCTAAATACAACTATTTGGGATAATATGTATATTTAGCTAACATTTATTTTGCAGGTGTAGTTAGATTTACTTTTCCCACATAAATGTAATTTTTGAAATAGGTATTAGGATTAGTGCTATGGGGGATTAGGATGAGCAGTGGCTAGAAGGCTTTATCCTGGGGTGCCTTGCAATGCCTTTGGAGCAAGCACCATGATCAAAGAAGGAACCAAATCAAAATAAAGATATGAAGAAAGAAGACCCCATATCATTTAATACAATTATAATTATTCTTTCATATTCTGGTTGTATAGGTAGAGCTACCATCTTTTCTCTCTGTTGTATGGCATCAAGTACATTTTTTTATTTTTTTAAGATAGTTTATATAATTTTTTGATGTTATGTTTACATTGTGCATTAGGACGACATGATTTTCATAGCTTTTTAAATGATTGATGCTTTAATGTGTGCCTTGGATACAATTAGGCTATTAGGATAAAAATAACTTTTCTACCCAACTAATCACTAATAACTTAGTTTTAAACAACTCATTGCCTCATCATAAATCCTAAGATATAAATAAGATAATAAAATGATTTAGCAACCCCTTAGCTGTATGATTGTATGTTTCATATCATGAATGCATATTCTTTCTCTCTTGAACGTGAAGGTTCTCCATCATTGCACGATAAATGAATGCTTCACCTGTGAGGGCATCCCTTATGGTGGAGAACACCTTCTTCTAACAGATTTGACCCATAACCTATTTCATCATGCATTTAGGCATAAGAAATCCTAAATCATCTATCAAAATAAATTGTCTAAAATGAAATAAAATTTGAAAGGATTTTGTATCTATAGATTAAGTCATATGCTCATACCACTCATGCTCTAGTCTCCTAGGGAGTGTGTTTAGGACTTTAGTCTCTTTCTAATTAAATAACCTAGCTATCTTACAATTCATAATACTAGACTACATAGTTTTAAATCGTAGGAGTTAGTGACCACTCAGTTATAAGTCAAGTTGGACAATTTATTCTCTCTTGTGGAGGTAAACCCTTATGTCCACCTATCACTTAGATTTAGGTCATGCTTTAGCTCAACTAAAGCTCCCTAGATTTAGGATCCAGGTATTTCCTTCTGATACGAGCATAAATCCTCACCTCTTAGGCATTCTCACAATCTTGTGTTGGTAGATTATAAGCCCTAGTAATCTAATTAAATTTCAACTCAAAACATATAAATCTCCTCAACTTCAAAATTATAAAGCCCAACCATAGGGTAGATTGTAATGTTCACTAGACTTCCTAGTATCATGAGGATTTCCTACTTATTTCATTCAGATTCCAAAAATAAGTCATCTCCTTGAACTTTCCCAATTGATTTTCCAAATACAACCAATCCTTTGATAGTGTAACCTTGAAATCTTTGGAGATGATAATTGTCTACTCTAATCAAAAGAATTCTTAAGAAATTTCATTTCCTAAGATGTAATTAACTATGGAGGCTTACCTCTTTAGAGAACTTAAGAACCTGGTTTAATATAAACCCTACTTTATTCATCCATGTAAAGTAGGGAAAAAATCTATGCATTTGAAGACCCATCATTCCTGGAGTCCTTATTATGTGATTGGGTCCATTGTAGATGCCTCTATCTTTGAGATAGTACATCATACCTCAATGTTGTACTCACCTCAAAAGTACCCTCCTACTATCTGCATGGTGTCCCCTACATCTAAAATAAACACCACAAGACCCTCTCACCTTGTTCATTGAATCCTCTCGATGTCATCCTTTTTTTTGAGTTTGGAGATGTCGATCCTCAAGTAGGCAAGGGTTCATAGACTCATAATGTTAATTGATACACATGGGTCGTCTACTGTCATCCCTAGGAGTAAGTCTTCATCGCTGAATGTAACTAAATCAAAATCTAACCCTAAACAATAAACCTAAAAAAAAATCTAAAATTAAATAATAAATAAAACCTAAACCCTAAACTAAAAAAAACCTAAACCTAAAATAAAAAATTAGATAAACCTAAACCTACACTAAAATAAACAAAACTAAAATAAAAAACCAAAACATAAACCAAAAATAAACTAAACATGAACATGAACCTAAATTAAATAAAATAAAATAACTAAAATTTAACCTAAACCAAAACTAAAAAGTAAAACCTAAAAAAAGACCTAAAATAAAAGCCAAAAATCTAAACCTAAAAAAATAAAATAGAAACCTAAACCTAAACCAAAAATAAAATATAAACCTAAAAAATAAAATAAAAATAAAACTAAACTAAAAAAGTAAACCTAAACCTAAACCTAAACCTAAAAATAAACTAAAATAAAAAACCTAAACTAAAATAAATAAACCTAAAATAAACAAAATAAAAATAAAAATAAAACAAAATAAAAAATAAAATAAACTAAAATTAATAAAAAATAAACTAAATAAACTTAAACCTACCATATTACTTAATTTAAAAAATATATATAAAATAAAACCAACCTAAAACTCTAAACCTAAAACTAACTAAAACCCCAACCTAAACTAAACCCTAAACCTCAAACCTAAACACTAAACCTAAACCTAAACCTAAAAAATACTAAACCCAAAACCATAAACCTACAAACCCTAAACCCTAAACCAACCCTAAACCTTAAACCCTAAATGCTAAACCCTAAACACTAAACCCTAAACTCTAAACCCTAAACCCTAACCCTAACCCTACCACTTAAAACCCTAAAACCTAAACCATAAACCCTAAACTAACCATAAACCCTAAACCTTAAACCCTAAAACTCTATAAAGCCCTAAACCTTAAACCTTAAATCCTAAACTAATCCTAAACTTTAAACTAGAAACCGTAAACCCTAAACCCTAAACCTAAAACCCTGAACTTTAAACCTTAAACCCTAAACCCTAAATCCTAAAACCTAACCTTAAACCCTAAACCCTAAACCTTAAACCCTAAACCCTAAACCCTAAACTAAATAAAACCTAAAATTAAAATAAATAAAACCAATAAAATAAAATAAAATAATAAAAAAAACCTAAACTAAAACTTAAACCTAAACCTAAAAATAAAATAAAATAAACTAATAAAATAAAAAAATAAAATAAATAAAAAACCAAATAAAACTAAAAATGAAATAAATAAACCTATAAAACCTAAATAAAATAAAACTAAACATAAATAAAAAATAAAAACATAAAATAAAATAAAATAAAATTAAAAAAATAAACCTTAAAATAAACTTAAAATAAAACATACAAAAAAAAATAAAAATAAAACCTAAACCTTATAATTAAAAAAACTAAACCTAAAACAAAAATAAACAAAATTAAATAAACCTAAACCTAAACTAAAATAAACTAAACTAAAATAAGTAAAACCTAAACCTAAACCTAAAATAAACTAAACCTAAACCCTAAACTAAATAAAAATAAAATAAACTAAAAATAAGCTTAAACATAAACTAAAAAATAATACCTAAAAATAAACGTAAAATCAAAACCTAAAACCTAAACCTAAAAAAAATAAAATAAAAAACTAAACCTAAACCTAATAATAAAAAATAAAAGCTAAACCTAAAAAAATAAAATAAAGGTGAAACTCAACTAAAAAATAAACCTAAACCAAAAAATAAACTAAAATAAAAAAACCTAAACTAAAATAAATAAACTAAACTATATAAAAATAAAAAATAAAATAAACTAAATAAATAAAAGATAAACAAATAAATAATACCTATAAGTTTTTTTCTTTTTTTTTTAAAAACCATAAACTCTAAATCCTAAACCCTAAACCTTAAACCATAAACCCTAAACCTAACCATAAACCCTAAAACCTTAAACCCTAAACCTTAATCCCTAACCTTAAACCCTAAACCCTAAACCCAAACCCTAAACTCTAAACCCTAAAAGCATAAACTATAAACCCTAAACCCCCTAAACCCTAACCCAAAACCCAAAACCTAAACCTAAACATAAAGTAACCAAATAAATTAAAAAAACCTAATAACCCTGAACCTAAACCCTAAGAATTGGCAGAATAATGATGACAAGAACATCACCGTCAACCAGGCTTAGTCTAGATCTGGTGGTGGAGGCAAAGGAGGACGCAGCAGTTATCACAGTGGGGGTGGGGGATCTGGAGGTTCTGGTGGACATGGAGGTGGTGGTCGAAGTAGTGGTGGTTATGGAGGAGGGAGGAGCGATGGAGGTTATAATGGTGGTGGCAGAGGGAGAGATCGGGGATATGATGGTGGATCCCGCTACTGAGAGCCGGTGGTTCTAATGGGAACCAGAAAGAAGAACGACCGATCCATCTATTACTTATGGAATTGTGTCTTTATTAGAGATGATTCTATTATCTAGGGTTTTGATCTAATTTTATGTGTGCTCATTCTTATCTATGTCGCCACTTGTGTCTTAGAAAACTTAGTGTGTTACTTGGTTGATAAAAAAAGAAGAAATGTTGAATCTAATTTGTTCTCTATTAAAATAAAAAAAGACCCTAAACCTAAAAGTAAAACATGAACCCTAAACCCAAAACCCAAACCCTAAAAATCCTAAACCCTAAACCCTAAAACCTAAACCCTAAAAAGCCTAAACCCTAAACCCTTAACCCTAAGCCCTATGCCCCTAATCCCTAAACCCTAAACCTAAAATCAAACTATAAACCTAAACCTAAAACTAAAACTATAAACAAACTAAACTTAAACCTAAACCTAAACTTAAACCTAAACCCTAAAACTAAACCTAAAACTCTAAACTAACCTAAACTAAACCCTCCTAAAACTAAACTATAAAGCTAAACCTAAAACTAAACCTAAACCTAAAATCTAAAACTAAACTAAACCTAAAACTTAAAAGCTAAACACTAAATTCTAAACACTAAACCCTAAACTCAACTAAACCCTAAACCTAAACCCTAAACCCTAAACCAAGACTAAACCCTAAACCCTAAACCCTAAACACTAAACCTAAACCTAAAACTTAAAACCTAAAATTAAACTAAATAAAACCTAAAAATAAAATAAATAAAAAAACCTAAACCTAAATAAATTAAAAAAATAAAATAAAAAATAAACATAAACTTAAACCTAAACCTAAACCTAAAAAGAAAATAAAATAAAATAAAATAATAATGAAACTAAAATAAAATAATAATAACCTAAAACTAACCTAAAATAAAATAAACTTAAGAATAAAATAAATAAAATAAAACTAAAAATAAAATAAAATAAAAATAAAAACTAAATAAAACATAAATCTAAAATAAACCTAAAAATAAAATCCAAAAATAAATAAAAAATAAAACTTAAACCCTAAACTAAAAAAAAACCTAAACCTAAAATTAAAATAAAATAAACAAATAAAATAAACCTAAACCTAAACTAAAAACTAAACTAAAATAAATAAAACCAAAACCTAAACATAAAATAAACTAAACCTAAACCTAAACCTAACTAAATAAATGAACTAAACCAAAATAAACCTAAACATAAACTAAAAATAAAAAACCTAAAATAAACCAAAAATAAAACCTAAAACCTAAATTTAAAAAAATAAAATAAAACCTAAACCTAAACATAAAAAACTAAAATAAAACCTAAGCCTAAAAGATAAAATAAAAAATAAAACTCAACTAAAACTAAACCTAAACCTAAAAAATAAACTAAAAAAAAACCTAAAATAAATAAATAAAACTACATAAAAAATAAAATTAACCTAAATAAAAATAAAAAATAAAATAAACTATAAAAAATAAAAAATAAACTAAATAAACCTAAACCTACCAGTTTACTTAATTAGAAAAAACCATAAACCCTAAACCCTAAACCCTAAACACTAAAAAACCCTAAACCCTAAACCCTAAACCCTAACCCTAAATCCTAAATGCTAAACCCCAACCATAAACCTAAACCTAAAGTAACTAAATAAATTATAAAAAAAAAATTAAACCCTAAAACGTAATAAACCTATACCTAAACCTAAACACAAACCCTAAGAATGGGCATAACCATGACATCAACATACACAACCGTGCTCACCTAGATCTAGTGGAGGTGAAGGCGAGGAGATGATTATCTGGTGGTGGGGATCTAGAGGCCGGGTGGATATGGAGGTGGTGGCGTGGTGATTATGGAGGCGAGGGGAGAAAGAGGGTGGTGTGGTGGGGGGAGAAATCGGATATGATGGTGGATCCTATTACCGAGAGGCCGGGTTTGATGGGAACTGAGAAATCAAGAACGATCGATCCGACTCTATGGAAATTATGTATTTATTGTAGAGAAGATTCTATTATCTAAGGTTTTGATCTACTTTATGTGCTCATTTTTTATCAATGTCGCCGCCAGGTGTCTTAAAGCTTGTGTGTTACTTCATGATGAAATTGAAAGAAGAAATGTTGAATCAATTTGTTCTCTATTAAAATAAAAAACTAAAACCCTAAACTAAACCTAAACCCTAAACCCTAAACCTAAAACCTAAACCTAAAACCCTAAACCTAAACCCTAAACCTAAAACCTAAAACCTAAACCCTAAACCCTAAACTAAACCTAAAACCTAAACCCTAAACTCTAAACCCTAAACCCCTAAAACCTAAACCCAAAAAAAAAACTAAAACCATAAACCCTAAACCTAAATCTAAACCCTAAACTCTAAACCCTAAACCCTAAACCCTAAACCCTAAATCTAAAAAAAAAAAGCTAAAAAAACCTAAAATAAAATAAAAATAAATAAACCTAAACCAAAATAAAATCAAAAAAAAATAAATTAAAATAAAACATAAACAAACCTAAACTAAATAACCTAAACCTAAATGAAAAAAATAAAAAATAAAACAAAAAAATAATATAAATAAAACCTAAACTAAAATAAAAAAAAAAACCTAAATAAAATAAAATAAACTAAAATAAAAATTAAATAAACTTAAAAATTGAATAAATATAAACTATAAAAACCTAAACCTAAAAAAATAAACCTAAAAAATAAAACATAAAATAAATAAAAAAAAGAAATAATAAAACCTAAACCTAAACTAAAAAAAAACCTAAACCTAAAATAAAAATAATAAATAAACCTAAACCTAAACTAAAATAAACTAAACTAAAATAAAAACCTAAACCTAAAATAAACTAAACCTAAACCTAAAAATAAAAGAAAATAAACTAAAAATAAACATAAACCTAAACAGAAAACCTAAAATAAAATACAAATCTAAAACCTAAACCTAAAAAATAAATAAAACTAAACCTAAATAAAATAAAAATAAACCTAAATAAAAAAAAATAAATAAAACTAAACTAAAATATAACATAAATAAACCTAAACCTAAAAATAAACACAAATAAACCTAAACTAAAAATAAATAAACTAAAAAAATAAAAAAATAAACCTAAATAAAATAAAATAACAAATAAACTAAAATAAATTAAAATACAAATCTACTAAGTAAACCTAAACTTATAAACTAAACCTAAACCTAAACCTTAACTCAAACCTAAAACCTAAACCTAAACTTAAACTCTAAACTTAAACCTTAAACTCTAACCCTAACCTAACTCTAGACTCCTCCCACCCAAAACCCTAAAACCCTAAACCCTAAACCCTAAATACTAAAACTCTAAACCTTAAAGCCTAAACCATAAACCCTAAAAACTAAACCTTTAACCCTAAAGCTTAAACACTAAACCCTAAGCCCTAAACCCTAACCCTAAACCTTAAACCCTAAAACCCTAAACCCTAAAACCTAAACCATAAACCCTAACCTTAAACACTAAACCCTAAAAGCAGAAACCCTAACACCTTAATCCCTAAACCCCAAACTCTAAACTCTAAACCTTAAACCCTAACCCTAAACCTAAACCTGAAGTAAATAAATAAATTAAAAATAAACCTAAACCTTAAAACTTAATAAACCTAAACACTAAGAATGGGTAGAACCTTGACGGCAGGAACATCACCGTCAACCAGGCTCAGTCTATATCTGGCAGTGGAGGTGAAGGCGGAGGCAGCGATTATCACTATGGTGGTGGGGGATCTGGAGGTGCTGGTGGATATGGAGGTGGTGGTCAGAGTAGTGGTGGTTATGGAGGTGGGAGGAGCGATGGAAGTTATAGCTGGTAGTGAGGGGAGAAATCAGGAAATGATGGTGGATCCTACCGAGAGGTCAGTGGTTCTGGGGGGAACTGAGAAACTGAACAATGGTCGATCCAATCTGGTGCTTATGGAACTTTGTCTTTCCAATAGAGATGGTTTTAGTTATCTAGGGTTTTTGATTTGCTCTATGCATCCTCATTTTTATCTATGTAGTCGCTTGTGTCTTAGAAACATGGTGTGTTACTTGGTTGATGAAATCAAAAAAGAAGAAATGTTGAATCTAAATTTGTTCTTTATTTAAAAAAACCAAAACCCCTATACTCTAAACTAAAATTAGATCCCTAGACCTAAAACCTAAACCCTAAACCCTAAACCCTAAACCTTGAATGCTAAACCATAAACCCTAAACCCTAAACCCCAAACCCTAAACCCTCAACTAACCCTAAACCCTATACCCTAAATCCTAAACCCTAAAAAGCTAAAATCCTAAACCTAAACTAAATAATACATAAAAATAAAATAAATAAAAAAATTTAAACCAAAATAAAATAAATAAAAATAATAAAATAAAATAAAAACCTAAAAATAAAGCTAAAGCTAAACCTAAACCTAAAAAGAAAATAAAATAAAAAATAAAAACTAAACTAAAATAAAATAAATAAAAACCTAAACTAAACTAACAAATAAAAAACATACAACAACAACAACACAACATAAGTTTTTATCCCACTACATCGTTACATGAATCCTTCATCTCCATTGGTCCTACTATGTGTCAAATTCTCATTTAATTCAAGTATACTAATGTCATTTTTTATACATATTAATCATGTCTTTTTAGGTCTACCTCTACCTTTCTTACCATAAGGCAAATCTAATGCATCTACTCTTCTAACTGGGTCATTGGACAGCCAACACTCTATGTGGCCAAACCATCTAAGGCAACTCTCTCCAATCTTATCTGCAGTGGAGCTACTCCAACATTTTCTCAAACATACTCATTCAAAATTTTATCTCTAAGAGTAAAGCCACTCATCCAACTGAGCATCATCATCTCTGCAACACTTAACTTAGTCTCTTGCTTCTCTTTTATTGGCCAACATTCTACACCATAAATCATTGTAGGTCTTACCACCATCTTATAAAATTTTTTCTTAAGTTTAAGTGGTACTTTTCTATAACACAACAGGCCAGATGCATTCCTCCACTTCAACCATCCAACTTGAATTCTACTAATAACATCGCCATCTATTTCACCATCATTTTGAACAATAGAGCCTAAATATCAATTGCTCACTCTTTTAATGACTTGTTAACCTAATGTCATAACACTACCACTATAACTTATACAACTAAAATTACACTCATATATTCAATTTTAGATTTACTTAAATAAAACCTTTGGACTCTAAGGTTGACCTCCATAATTCAAGTTTTTCTTGGACTCCTCTCTAGTCTTATCAACAATAAGAATGTCATCAGCAAAAAGCATACACCAAGGTACATCTTCTTGTAAATGCCTAGTAAGAACATCCATAACTAAAGCAAAAAAGATAAGGGCTTAAAGCTGATCCTTGATGTAATCTAACTGAAATAGGAAAATATTTTATCAATCCTCCTTATGCTTGGACGCAAGTAACAACTCTAGTATACATATCCTTAATGACTTGAATATAACCAATATTAACTCATTTATTTTTTAGAACTCTCCAAAGAACATCTCTCTTGAAACT